>OW026305.1:13268507-13696860 GCA_932273695.1 Apotomis betuletana | reverse complement strand
ATCGTAACGAAATTTTGGAAACTGAAAACGAAGAAAATGTACTGTGTCGCACCGTTTTGATTTTTGTATTTATTATAATAGAATTTGTGTACTTGGTGTCTATTTGGAGCGAAATTTTGGCTATAAACAGACGACTAGTATACAAATTGTATAATAATAAACGCAAAAATTAAAACGGTCCGACACAGACAATTTCCTTCCTAAACAGTTTCCAAAATTACGTTTCATTTGGGTAAGTTTCGGAGAAGGAAACAGTCGAGAATGAAACCTCGATTTGTATGGAAAAAAGGACCGTGGTATTCATTCTGACAAATTAATTTTATGGAGGTGCAAATACCCATTGAATAGTAGTTTATGCAACTGATACATAATGAGAGGCTCTAAAATATGAGTGTGGTTTTATGAAACGAGCGTCAGCGAGTTTCATGATAGGATCACGAGTGTTTTAAGGCCTAATTATGTACAGTTGCATACATTAATGTATCTACACCCATATTTTTAATCGTTTTCTGTTAATTCCTGTAAATTTTAAATGGTGTTCATGATTAATTGAGGGCTCGCGCGGCGCGGCGATACAGAAATCTGTATCGTTAAGCTCATATCGTTTTTAATTGGGAGCAACAATGGAAGGGTCCATTATTGCTCCCAATTAAAAACATTGTTTTAAAGAAAAAAACACAATATAGGCCATCAAGATTGGAAACCTAAGATGTTATTATTCAATATGTAAAAGTAGGTATTTTATTATAAATTCACACCTACTCTATGAGTGGTTCTTTTGTGGTACGTGTGAAACAACGCTTATTGTGGTGGCGGCGCGCTCCATGTCTTTATAAGAGCGGGACCACACTGGCGATTTGCGAGCGAGTTGAAAGCGAGGCGAGCGCGCAACGAACTCGCCGCGAGCACGCAACTACTTCGCTCCCATTCCAGTATAACAGTACGGAGCGAAATCGTTGCTTGCTCGCGGCGAGATCATTGCGTACTGGCTTCGCTTTCAACTCGATCGCAAATCGCCAATGTGGCCCCGCTCTAAGCAAGGATCCCGCGAAGGATACGGGCGAGCCTTGCTCAATCGATATAACTGGCTTTTTGGTTTATCGCGACCATTCTTCAAAACTTCAAGCTATATTATACAAATTGAGTAGTGATAACAGCCATGTACCTACATGAGTCATGTATAGAGTTTAACATAAAAAAAGAAAAATAGGCGCAGCTATTCTCTATTATAACCTATTATTATTAGACAGGCTTATATCTATTATAATCGTTTAGTAATCCTTCGGTCTTAGAATCGCGTGTTTGTTTATCTGAACGACATTGTATGTTGTATACAGCCCTTTGCAGAAAATACATTTCTCTTTCAATTTCTTTGGGATAACAACAATTTAAAGCGTGAAATACTTTAAAGAAAATGTCGAAGGCCATAAGGGGGCTGTCTACGTTATACATTATGTCATTTATGATCAAAAAACACTCAGTGATGTTGTCTTCGTCCGGTGATACTGCAAACAACTGAGGACCAAGCGTAAGGCCCCGTTTGAGACAGTTATCCTTATTATGCAGGTTGGCTGGCAGGACTTCAGCAGCAGACTGAAAAATTAAAAACATTTGTGAGACAAGTAACGTATAACATAAGAACCACTCATAGAGTAGGTGTGAATTTATAATAAAATACTTACTTTTACATATTGAATAATAACATCTTTGGTTTCCAGTCTTGATGGCCTGTGTTTTTTTCTTTAAAACAATGTTTTTAATTGGGAGCAACAATGGAAGGGCTCTCAGAGTTTTGTTTTTTTTTCCATCTGCAAATAATAAGAACAGAAACACCATCAAAACAGAGGAAGAAGAAAAAAATAGGTAGTAATTAATATAGTATAAATGTGCAAGTTATATAACATACAGGCCAGAAACCCAGAACGTAAGCTTGTAAATCGACTTTATACCCATATTGTAAATCCTCTATTGCGCGTTCAACTGCCACAGATAACGACCCACATTTCAATACAAGCTCATAACGATACAGTTTTCTGTATCGTTATGAGCTTAACGATACAGATTTCTCATAACGATACAGATTTCTGTATCCCCGCGGCCCACGTCGCCGCGCTGCGCGAGCCCTCAATTATTCATGAACACCATTTAAAATTTACAGGAATTAACAGAAAACGATTAAAAATATGGGTGTAGATACATTAATGTATGCAACTGTACATAATTAGGCCTTAAAACACTCGTGATCCTATCATGAAACTCGCTGACGCTCGTTTCATAAAACCACACTCATATTTTAGAGCCTCTCATTATGTATCAGTTGCATAAACTACTATTCAATGGGTATTTGCACCTCCATAAAATTAATTTGTCAGAATGAATACCACGGTCCTTTTTTCCATACAAATCGAGGTTTCATTCTCGACTGTTTCCTTCTCCGAAACTTACCCAAATGAAACGTAATTTTGGAAACTGTTTAGGAAGGAAATTGTCTGTGTCGGACCGTTTTAATTTTTGCGTTTATTATTATACAATTTGTATACTAGTCGTCTGTTTATAGCCAAAATTTCGCTCCAAATAGACACCCAGTACACAAATTCTATTATAATAAATACAAAAATCAAAACGGTGCAACATAGTACATTTTCTTCGCATTCAGTTTCCAAAATTTCGTTACGATTGACTAAGTTTTGGAGGAGGAAACAGTCGAGTACGAAACCTCGATTTGTATAAACCGGTTGCGTTAAGTTTGGACCTCATTTGTATCCGATGCCATAGTGATCAGGTACAAGCTTAACGTAAACGGACAGTATGGAAAAATTACCCGTGATATTTCCTCTTAATGAGAACCTCTATAATTGAAACAACGATTTTTTGAACCTCGTTAATTGGCACGACCTGCTTAAATGAGAAGCCTGGTTAAATGACACAAAATTGCCGGTCCCTTGAGATTTCAATTATCCAGGTTACACATTATTTTGAAAAGTAAGCTTTAAAAAGTCAGTTAAGTTTACAATACCTGGTGTGCAGCAGTCGTTTATTGCATTTTGTTCTTTTACAGGAATTTTACTCATTATAAAAGATGACAGCGTCGGCCACTCCGCTATATAGTTGCATTACAACGTCAGGATACAATTTGCCAAAATCCATTTCTAGCTGTGGAAAATAAATTTTGTAATTAATCAACATACAGATTATACTTACTACTCGGGAACAAAATTCCCCTGAGTATATAAACTGTAACTGTAGTAAGTATATATATGTAGGTAGGTAGAAAAATAGTTGTTAATTACCAATCTATAGCCGTCAGAACATTTGAGAGCAGGAAAATTGACCATGTATTCGTGGATTTCCATTGATCCTTTCAGCATAGATAATCTCTTCGATGTTGTGAGTTCCCATTTTTCAAGGACAAGATTTACCGTTCTGGTATTTTGCAGCCAGCGTATCAAGTCGTCATGGTCGTCGTCTATAAACATACACACAAATAATGTATTATACAAAGACAAAGTAACAACCACCAATACATATGGGGGTTGTATCGTGGTTTGATAAGTAACATCAGTAACTAAATAAATAAATAAACGAAATACCTGTATCTGTTTCATCAGCGGTGGATTTTTCGATGCCGTCTTTAACGCCATCTTTAACCATTGACAGACTTCTTTTTGAGATCGCTCCCACCTTCAAGAGCTTTCTTCTTAAGTTGTAGTATCTATTTAATAGTATACCACGTCCAGCTGAAGAGTCTCTATTCCTGCCCTTGGAACACCCTGCCCAAACCTCCTAAAAATTTTTTTACTGTTTGAGTATTCATTCATTTGAAAATCATAGGTTACTCTAATCTACAACTAAGTGCCTACTATTATTACAATCTACAGTGCCTATTTAATTATATTCTATAATACAATACTTTTCCAAATTGAAATCTACATAGATACATAAATTATGAAGTATGTATTAGGCTGCTTATTTAGGGATTATAAATTGGGCAGTAATGGCAGAGACGGTGCACAGATAACACCTAATTTTTTAATTAAATTATAACTTAGACCACAAACGTTTAAATTCTTTAAATGCAATCAAAAAGCTGACCCAAGGGAGAAATAAAACAATTTTAACAAAAATTTCAATTTCTAGAAAAATAATTGTAATAATCTTGAAAATAAATTTCAATTTCTAGTTATAAAGCTTATAACTGCTATTTAATAGACAAGCATAAAACTAATTCTACATTTTCTTCCATACATTTCCAGACAAACTTGTCCTTTTTGATTTGATCAAAACTTTGCAATAGCATTAATTTTAAAGTGCCATGCCAGCTATTAAAAAATATATGTGTGGTGTGGACTTTACTAACACCCATACTAATATTATAAATGCAAAAGTGTGTCATTATCTTTCTGTCTGTGTCTGTTACCTCTTCACGCTTAATCCGCTGAACGGATTTAGTTTAAATTTCAAACAAGTCAAACCGTTGCCAACTTCTTTTAAAACTTGACACTTAACTGTTTATTCGACCTGCCTTAGCAACACAATAAAACGCGATCACGACGCCATCTATCGGGTCCCATTGTATATCTAAACCATCCAGGGACCTACTCTAATATTCCCACAATTTTTTATCCAAATCGGTCCAGCCGTTTAGGAGGAGATAGGGAACAAACACACGTACAGAAGAATTATATATATAAGAATTTTTTTACCCTGGTATAATGTAAATGGGACTTTAGTGTAACTGCTAGTACTAATAGCGGGCAAAAGCTAGTTTTCAATAACTGGCATGAAACCCTAACTGATAATGCCATGAAAATGCCATGCCTAAATGCAAAAAATTAAGTTACTGAGTAGTTTCCCCTTACATAACATTCCTCCCTGAAGACGTTAACTATCAGGTCAGACCAATAATCTATAACATTATTTGAAAAACTGAAAAAAAGACAACAATTCTTTAGTGTGTAACACTAACACATGGTGAGTACAGTTGCCGAGAAACTTCTTGAGCCTAACCTTGACTGCGCAGTTACGTACAAATATGCATGCGCATTTTGGGTCAAGAAGTTTCTCGGCAACTGTACTTGACATTTACACAAAATGAAATGTTAATTGTATCATAGGCGATAAAAATTGCTAGCATTTGAAGTGTCACAGTGCTGCCACGTGGTGAAAAAATAGATTCCGGAAACCCTCATTGTCTTGGGAAGTGACAATGAAAACATGGAATCAGTGACACAATAGGAACTTAAAACCACACTAGTGGCACTGTGAGCTGCATACCTTGCTTTGTTTCAAACAACAAATCAAATTCACAGCTACAGCTAAGATCATTGTCAAATACCACTAAAGTAATTCAATAGAGTATCAAATTTACATAGTTGCTACAGCTAATGCTATTTCCTATGACTACGAATTATTCAGCTGTCGCTGCTAAAGTAATTAGCAGTTCCGTCTAGTTTGTTTTGCAGAGACCGCTATATATAGATAATAAAATCGGTTGAGAAATGAGACCTCTTGGTGAGAAATCGGACATCCGGACATCCAAACATCCAAGCAAACGAATGATTTTTCGTCCAAGCTGAAGCAGAGACGTTTCGCTCGCTCGGTCAACAAGATGCCTACAACCTGCTTGCTTGCAGGCTTGCTTACTTGCATGCTTCTTTGAATATAGACATATTTATAGGTATTATTAAATATAGGTCCACGCGAGCGAAACCACTGTTCCTTAAAATGAAACTATGTAAATATTAAGAAAAGTCTCATTCTCTCTATACAATAAACAAAAAAACAAATCTACAAACCTTTTCTGCATGTCATGTCTCAACTCATGTTTCACAATTTCATCTGCCAGCTTTTGTCTATAGTAGTCGGTTAATTTATTTTCCATTTTGTAGTATGACAAGATCATTTTGCCATCTGGGCCATTTAAAAGTTCTTCAAGTGTCTGAAAAAAAATTTAGGAATTACATTGTTGCATTTTTGATCCAATTACTAAACTAGTGGCTCATTGAGCTAGATCTTGCATTAAGCTTAAGCCTAATTTCAATGGTGAAATCAGCCCTTAGTCCTTTATGCCAATTTCCACAATATGTAAACTCAAAAACTGGATCAACATAAAAAAATATTTAATCATGAGATTGTTGAGTCAGGGTTTTAAAAAATAATAAATATCTACTACTTCATACTACGAAGTAGTATGACATACTTACCAACTTGTTAGATGATGAAGTATTTGTGGCGACGCTGGTAATTGAGCAAGTTGATGCCATGCTTGTTACATCAGAATCGCAAGAAACTCTTCTCCTTTTAGCTGGTATTTCCTATTTAAAAACATTTTAGCAGTATATGTTGAAATTGCTTCAATCAAAGTTATAAACATATATTGTTTACCTTGATTGATTGAATATATTCTTTATAAAGTGCCACATACATAAATCTTGTAAATTTAAATCCATTACTAATTAAGTTAGACTGCCGGCCACATAAGATTAAGTTGATCTTGGGTTGATTAGAATTACATAGAATGCATGGCAAATACCAAGGTTATAAAAAAATATTTTAATTATAATGATAAAAAATTGAGAAAGCAGCCTAATAAGAGTTACTAAGTACTTATACGAGGAAGAAAATATGGTTTATAATGTATAAGTAAACAATTTTTTACCTGGACTTGCAGAGATTTCAGTTTTTCCATGAACGTTATTCGCTCACCAATCTTTGGAAAGAGTTTTTCTAACGAATATTCGGTCATTAAATTCAAATGGCAAAATTTGATTCCTTCATCTTAAACAAAAACAGATAATAAGTTTAGAACGTTAAGGATTATCTGCCTTCGGCGTGCCTTAGCCGGCCGGCCGGAGTATTAGCATGCAAGCAATGCAAGAGAGCATTCTCAAGGGTAGATATGGAAACATAAGTTTGAAAACATTTCGCGAAGGGTCACAGCTCGCATAGTCAGCATCAGCAGGTTCTTCTCTCTATCGCCTAGGCCACCGCCAACCGTTAGCTTAAACCTGTAGAACATAGGTACCTACTTATACAAAACTTACTAACCTTTAAATTTATCGATGAGGTTCTGCTGATAGCTTTCAAGCAGTTGGGAAATGTCTTGCGTTTCCATCGTATAATTTACCTCTTTTCACTATAGATATTTTTTTCTTGCACACCGAAGTCTGAACGACACACTGAACACGACGCGAAGCTGAAGCGTGAAGCGTACACACGAAACTATGCAATACAAACGATATGGCGATTTCGACACTTGTTGTGTCTTGTCGGCCGGCGCGGGTGTTGCCAGCTCTGATTTTTAAATTGCCGTAAACTGTGCCACGCCGGAAGTGAAATAACCGTGTTTCTATGGAAATGGTCTTTCGGCTGCCGTAGCAAAGAAATCCAATAAAAAAAAACATAAATTATACAAAAATGCCTAGTCCAACAAAATTTTCATAGCTCCTATGAAAATTTTGTTACGCTGGAAACCGTAACGAAATTTGTGAGATTTCATGTAAAGCCGACTCAGTTATTTTAGTCACTTTCGAAGTACCTATTCAACAACATTAATAATTGTACCTATGGGCTCGTCCAGAAATCATGTGATCGTTTATGGGGGAGGTGGGGGTCAGCAAAATATCACGAATGATCACGGTGGGGGAGGGGCTGAGAACACATGACGTATAATTTTTTTAAACAGCAGGAAAGTAAAAAAAAATAACGAAATTACTAAATAATTTTCTCATATCAAAATCGGTCTGAGCGTGTTTATTCAAATAATTGACCGAGCGAGCGAAGCGTCTCTTTTTCAGCTTTGACGAAAAATCGTTGGTATGTTTGGATGGGGTTCGCTTTATCTTGCATAATATCGATTCTCCGAATTTCATTTCGCATAACAGCTATCACCGATTTTTTTTTCTCCGAATGATTCTTTATCATAATCATTTAGTATCATAATTGTCAGTTGGCATACTATTCATTTCTCATAATTTTATATGGCAGAACATTAATATCGCCGAATTTATTGACTAAACTGATACCAGTAAAATGGGTTAGGTTAGGTTAGAACTGCGACCACAACAGAGCTGAACTGCTGCCAGTAAAGTAGGTTAGGTTAAAACCGAACTTAATGGGTAATATCGAAAAAAAAACGATTCAAAATTTCAAATTGGTGCTAGGCGGCTAAAACTCGGTATCGGGGGGCTCTCGGGGCTCAAAACTGTGAATCTGAAATCTTGTCCGAAAATTCGGTCAAATTCGGAAAATATCGAAAAAAAACGATTCAAAATTTCAAATTGGTGCTAGGCGGCTAAAACTCGGTATCGGGGGGCTCACGGGGCTCAAAAATATGAATCTGAAATCTTGTCCGAAAATTCGGTCAAATTCGGAAAATATCGAAAAAAAAAACGATTTGTGTGGAGAAAATTTCAAATTGGTCCACGCTCGCACGCTCGCTCGGCCGTATATACCTACTTGGCCGGAAATCCTCATTTTCCCGGCCTCTGATGTAATGTACTATTTCTGCTTCGAACAATTTTTATGCAATCTAAATATTATGAGATATGAATTTCTTCGAAATAACTATTCAGATAAAAAAATTATGTGACATCACATTATGAGAAAAAAATTATGCAATATAAAATTCGGAGAAATGATGATTCTGTCAAAGGTTGTTATGCAAAATGAAAATATGAGTATCAATTTTATGCAACATACCTATTAGTGAACCGTTTGGATGTTAGGATGTTTGGATTTCTGTTCTCGCCTAGAGGTCGCATTTCTTAACCGATTCACATGAAATTTTGTGAGAAGGTTCTATACGAGTAAGTATAATAATATATAGATTTATTCTTTGTCGAGTCGGTTTTTTGAAATTTTGCTAAATGGCGAAGATATGGGGGTTGAAATATCAAAAAAACAAAAGCGAGGTCCTCGCTTTGTTTAGAAATGGTGGCAATTTTACTTTACCGAAGTTCAAGATACAGTGGATGGAAAGCAAATTAATACCAAAACGTCGCGAACGCCCAGTCAACGCTGACCTCTTACTTACCGAAATTTATAATTTTTTACGTTTTGAACTCCCATATCTCCGTCATTTTTTGGGTAAAAATTGGACAACGACAGCCAAAGATAGAGACAAATGAAAGGAGTTGGAGGAGGCCTATACTCGGAAAGAGGTCCACAGTAACTAATTAAATAAAACTATGAATGATTTTTTATGATTTGATAATATAACTATTTAATGATTATTATTATTTTGAAAATTTGAATTGTTAATATGCATGAAGAATATGTTATTAAGGAATAAATGGCTATATTATTATTATAACCGCCATTTTTCTAAATTTCGAAAAACTGGCTCGATAAAAAAATTCCTTTTACTTGTGCGGGTATTCGATATATCGGATCGAATCTACTCACAAAATTTCATGATATGAGAATCGGTTGAGAAATGCGAGCTCTAGGCGAGAACAGAAATCCAAACATCTACACATACCAACGATTTTTCATCCAAGCTAAAGCAAAGACGCTTCGCTCACTTCGTTCGCTCGGTCAATAAATCAAGTTATTGCTGTTTTTTTATTACCTAAGTTATAGGTAATTCATACTAAGCGCGAAAAATACACGTGATCTTGAATGGGGGGGGGGGTTGCGTTATTATCACCAAATATCACCAAGAGGAGGGGAGGGGGGCGGTTCTGGACGAGCCCTATCCCAATATGGGCTTGTGCACTTATCACGTGAGGCTTTTTCGGCTACTTTTTGACCCCCCCTGGTGATATTTGGTGAGGTTCTTTGCTAACCCCCCCTCCCCCTCAGTACCTCACGTGTATTTTTTTTCCGCCAAAATTTCGTAAAATAGAGTCGTAATTTTGAAGTATTTATTTTTAACAAAACCGAGAAAAAAATGTGACCGTCCATGACTAAAGGGTCCTTATGGCAGGTATTGAGTTAAGCACAGGTTCTAAATTTATGTTAAATAAGCTATTTAACACAGAAAGAATCATTTCCCTAAGTCTCATACTTTTAAAAAAAAAAAACATCATACTTACACTTGCTAAAATTTCACTTTTGAGAAAACGTCAAAAGAAGTTTGAAACTAACTTTAAGTATGTTCCCATTGGAAGTTACATAGATTATGATTGATTTTGTATCTCAAGGGGTTTTTCTATTGAACTCAGTCATGGTTTCATCAATGTGACTTCCAGATCCTGAGAAAACAGCCTTTGATAACAGCAACACGCTATAAGAATGAAATTAATAAAAACATGTTTTTCAGCTTTGTCTTTAATTATGTTGTAATCTGAACTATTGTATATAGTAGGACATATTTAAACTTACATTTTAGGATATAGATAAAATCACATAGTTAACGAAATATCTTTATTTTAAATATTTGTATAGAATCTTTTTATCGATTCATATTTTTTATGTGGTAATACCACATTTTTATTTTTATAAATAATGACACAAAGGTAAATTAAGAAAGAAAAATTGAATGCGATCTACTACAATCGAAGCGGGGTTTGAACCCGCGACCTCTGCGTTTCCGGCGCATTGCTCTCCCAACTGAGCTATTCGACCGCTACGTAAGTCACACCAAATCTTTCATCCCTTAATCCTTTACGCTACTGGAGCGCCCTCTGCGTCATATATGTTTTTGAAATGCTTATTGCGCATTAGCCATACCCTAGGATCTTTATTTTAATGAAAACGTGATAATTATTATACTTTTCATCTTCCCCTATAACAATAACAAATTTAGTACAGTGAGTTCTAAAATATATTTATCCAGTCCACTGGAGTATCACAAAATTATCATTATTGTTCTACAAGTTTAATTTTTAGGGTTCCGTACCTCAAAAGGAAAAAACGGAACCCTTATAGGATCACTTTGTTGTCCGTCTGTCCGTCTGTCAAGACCCTTTTTCTCAGGAACGCGTGGAGGTATGAAGCTGAAATTTATATCAATTACTCAGGTCTACTGTCCCTTGAAGCTGTGAAAAAATCAAACTTCTAAGCCAACGCAATCAAAAGATACAGCCGTTTATGCCGCAAATTTGCGACACTTGCAAGGGAATCAAAACCTACAGGGTGCTTCCCGTGAACTCAGAATCTTGAAATTTGGTACGAAGCAACGTCTTATAGCATAGATAAAGGAATAATTACGAAAACCATACATTTTTTTTTTAATACCTATACAGCCGTTTATGCCGCAAATTTTCGACACTTGCAAGGGAATCAAAACCTACAGGGTGCTTCCCGTGAACTCAGAATCTTGAAATTTGGTACGAAGCAACGTCTTATAGCATAGATAAAGGAATAATTACGAAAACCATAATTTTTTTTTTAATACCTAACTTTGCACCTAATTTATATGGGGCGCTATACATACCAGGTGCAAACTTAACTTAACCACTTAGGGATGGAAAGTGTTTGTACGGAACCCTCGGTGCGCGAGTCCGACTCGCACTTGGCCGGTTTTTTTTATTTATATACGATTAAAGTTACGTAAATTTGACTCCTATACATTTGGGAAAAGGGTCCTTATGACCAATCACAGACAAAACATATTAATAATTCCAATATGGCACAATAATAACATTATTTATTTCCTAATCTTGTATTAACACAGAATACCGAAGAAAAAAGGTTATTATAAATTTACTCAAAATCTTTATCTGTAAGGAGTTATTCTCATTTAACGTCAACGAATAATTTACACAGTCGGTGACTACTAAGGAACTATTCATAAATCACGTAATAAAGATAATTTCACGCGATTTCTGATCTGACGCGATAAGGGCGAGGGGGGGGGGGGATACATTCCAATTATAATCATTTGCTAGTAAGTAATGCCCCGCAGGTCATTAATAATGTATACACTTTTTGGCCTTGTCGAATGCGTTTGCTTACAAATTGTAGGCGACCGCATTCGACTGGGTGAAAAAGTGTACACATATTAATGACCTTGACTATACATATTATTTTTTCATTAAATTTTAAATTAACTAACAACAATCAGATATAACATGTCGTTCGACGCGCGCCGAGAGATGTTTTGACGTCAGACGAAAAATGTAGTACCTACCTACATTTTACGTACATTTTACGTAAAATCTAAAATGACCATAGGTACTTAGCAAAGAAATAGTTGTAAGCAAGTTTATCTATTGACCTTTGTCATTCTTGTATGCAATATCCCACAAAGACCCTTTTCTACTAAACTTAAAACTCCGTTTTAATAAAGAAAGAATTAACGTACACAACTGAAACCAAGGTACAAATACAGCTCTATCTTTGTATTTTACTATAATGCATAAAACAAAAAAATGATAATTTTGAAGGATTTACAAAACAGCAAATATCTCCGTAACTAGAAACTGCCATAAGGACCCTTTTCTCATGGACGGCCACAAATATCGATTTTTTTCTTAGTTCGTTCACTGTGGAAAAATACAAGTGAGGTCTCTTTATACCCCCCCTCCCCCAACGTGATTTTTTCGTGACCCCCCTATTGAACCTCACGTGATTTGTGCACAAGCCCTATGTTACGTACCAACATGTAGTAATTGTGTTGACTACGTCTAGTATTGACAAAATACAAATTTATTAAAATTGGTGTATAATTATTTTGGCAGACAATAATAAAATTTTAGAAAACTTGAAGACATTCGAGAATATTCTTATAGCCGATCAAATATTAAAAAAATATAAAATCCGTAGTTTACTGAAAAGGCCTATATTTGGCAACACTTGCTACGTTACTTTTCCCGCGTAAAACTCGAAAATATGCGTCATAACAGCAAAATGCATTTTAGCTACTGCAGCAAATATGGTATTCGTTGGCATAACTAAAACATTTAGCTGACTTCGCGAACGTCTATGGTACACTGCGACCGATTAGCACGTCGCTCCGAGGTTTGAGCGAGAAAACGTTATGCGCGTATTATAGCGACATCCCGCTCGCACGTCGGGTCGTACGAATCGGACGCAGTGTGCCATGCCCCATAGTTATTTAATATTTTACGATAATAATTTAATTGTTGATTTATTAATGTTTGTGAACAACCAACAACATGTTACTAACCAAATGTTTGTTTCTTGGCATCATTATTATAAATCAGAGTCATTTATGTTAACCAAATGAAACATTCAAAGAATAAATCAATTTGAATCATTAATTATCTAAGCAATGTTTGTGACCAAGTATCGTTTCACAGCGTTATTGTTAAACATCATACTCATTTATTATATGAACTAAATGAAACAGAAAAAATAATCAAAAACAAGCTTGGGCAGCTTCTATAGGGTCGGGTTGGCAACAGTAGCTCGGATTTTTTTGGACGCTCAAATTGTGAACAAAAAGTCGTGGTAGCGGGCTGAAATTCACCCTCAAGTCCCTCAACATGCTTTTGCTTATTAAATTTTTTCCCCGCATTACCTATCAGTTTTTCAATCAAGACAATAATAAAGTAGTTAATGTTTAAAAAAAAAGGGAAATGAGTCACTGCGTACGGGTACCTACTGGGGCTGGGGTGCTGTGACTCGACCCTGTAGGTAGTACACAGAGACTAACAGTATATACCTACAGAGGCTCAAGTGTATCTAATATTATACATTTTTCATTTTATGTTATGGAAACTTGCTCATGTAATTCCTCTCCCTAAAAATCCCAATCCAACTGCGTTTTCGTAATATCGTCTTATTTCTATAATTCTAGTTTTGTAAAAATAATTGAACACTTTGTTAATCGCCGTAAAAATAGTAAATGATCACCAAAATTAGATCACCATTTTAATGTGAAATTATACCCAAATTATAACATCTTACTATCCTATTAACATTTATCACGAAAATTAAAATTAAAATGAGTTTCGGGTTTCGGGTCATAAAAAAAATAACCTAAACCTCCCAACATGGGTCAACCAGATTTGGTGATAATTTACGAAATTTGGAGATCATTTACCTTATTTTTGGAGGTATCAAAGTTTTTTTTGGTGATCAACGTATTTTTTTGGGGGTCAAAATAATTGTTGCTATTTATTTATTATCAGAAAAATATCATATGTTTATTCGGTAAATATTCGGCAGTCTTACCGAATATGCCGAATACCGAATAATTACCGAATATTCGGCGCATCTCTACAGAAAATCCCACTTACGGGCCAAGGGTGACGTAAAATAATATTTTCAGTGAAAATGGCCCGTAAGTGGGATTTTCTGCCCGCTACGCGGCTACGAGGGGAGAAAATCACACTTACGGGCCAATGCAAGAAGTAAAACTTTAAACAGACCACGCGCGGTAATTCCTAAAGCCCCAGATCGGATATTTATGGCTCTCACCTTCGGTTCGGGCCACAAACACCTGCG
Source organism: Apotomis betuletana (assembly GCA_932273695.1). Lineage (NCBI taxonomy): Eukaryota > Metazoa > Arthropoda > Insecta > Lepidoptera > Tortricidae > Apotomis > Apotomis betuletana. The sequence goes on along the minus strand of OW026305.1, from coordinate 13,682,502 downwards.
ATCTGGGGCATTTACGAATTCGCCGCCCTAGGTCTGTAATTTCATCACACTTGCTCGTAAAAGGTGTTATAATATAGCCGGCATACTTAGCTGTAATGTGCTATATTATATATTCCTTAAATTCGGTAGTGTGACTAATATTTTTAGCGACATTAGAATTTTTTTATGTAAGTAGCATGTGCAGCAAGGAAAATTTACCAAAGACTGTGAAAAAGTTAGTCACAGCTACAAAATGTTCTAGCAGCCTCACATAAGTCTACTTTGCTACTATTGCTAATAAATTATTGATGTTCATTGCATAGAAAAGTCGGTAGTGTGACTAAGATTTTTAGTAACGTCGACCAATTTTTTTTTTGCTGTTGCACCAAAGAATGTTATCTAAAGTATGTGAAAAAGTTAGTCACAGCTACCAAATGTTCTTAGTAGGGTCGAATAAATTTGTTTGCTACTACTGCTAATATATTATTATTGTTCATGGCATGGGGAGTTCGGTAGTGTGACTAAGATTTTTAGTAACATTAGCAAATTTTTATGTAGCGGTTGCAGCAAGGAAAATCAGACAAATTTTGGGAAAAAGTTAGTTACAGGTACAAAATGCTCTTAGCAGCCTCACATAAGTTTACTTTGCTACGATTGCTAGTAAATTATTGATGTTCATTGCAAAGAAAAGTCGTTAGTGTGACTAAGATTTTTAGTAACATTGGCTATTTTATTTTTTGCAGTTGCACCAAAGAATATTAGCGAAAGTATGTGAAAAAGTTAGTCACAGCTACCAAATGTTCTTAGCAGGGTCGCATAGATCTGATTTGCTACTACTGCTAATATATTATTATTGTTCATGGCATAGGAAATTCGGTAGTGTGACTAAGATTTTTAGTAACATTAGCAAATTTTTATGTAGCGGTTGCAGCAAGGAAAATCAGACAAATTTTGTGAAAAAGTTAGTTACAGGTACAAAATGCTCTTAGCAGCCTCACATAAGTTTACTTTGCTACGATTGCTAGTAAATTATTGATGTTCATATCAAAGAAAAGTCGGTAGTGTGACTAAGATTTTTAGTAACATTGGCTATTTTATATTTTGCAGTTGCACCAAAGAATATTAGCGAAAGTATGTGAAAAAGTTAGTCACAGCTACCAAATGTTCTTAGCAGGGTCGCATAGATCTGATTTGCTACTACTGCTAATATATTATTATTGTTCATGGCATAGGAAATTCGGTAGTGTGACTAAGATTTTTAGTAACATTAGCAAATTTTTATGTAGCGGTTGCAGCAAGGAAAATCAGACAAATTTTGTGAAAAAGTTAGTTACAGGAACAAAATGCTCTTAGCAGCCTCACATAAGTTTACTTTGCTACTTTTGCTAGTAAATGATTGATGTTCATTGCAAAGATAAGTCGGTAGTGTGACTAATATTTTTAGTAACATTGTATATTTTATTTTTTGCAGTTGCACCAAAGAATATTAGCTAAAGTATGTGAAAAAGTTAGTCACAGCTACCAAATGTTCTTAGCAGGGTCGCATAGATCTGATTTGCTACTACTGCTAATATATTATTATTGTTCATGGCATAAGAAATTCGGTAGTGTGACTAAGATTTTTAGTAACATTAGCAAATTTTTATGTAGCGGTTGCAGCAAGGAAAATCAGACAAATTTTGGGAAAAAGTTAGTTACAGGAACAAAATGCTCTTAGCAGCCTCACATAAGTTTACTTTGCTACTTTTGCTAGTAAATGATTGATGTTCATTGCAAAGATAAGTCGGTAGTGTGACTAATATTTTTAGTAACATTGGCTATTTTTTTTTTTTGCAGTTGCACCAAAGAATATTAGCTAAAGTATGTGAAAAAGTTAGTCACAGCTACCAAATGTTCTTAGCAGGGTCGCATTGATCTGATTTGCTACTACTGCTAATATTTTATTATTGTTCATGGCGTAGAAAATATGGTAGTGTCACTAAGATTTTTAGCAACATTGACAAATAATATAATTAGTAGATGGGTATATTGGGTATGAATATAAAATTAGCAGCTGTTGCAAAACTGTTGTTAGCGACTGCGAAATGTTTTTATCAACTGCAACAAAGATATGGTTTTGTTGCCTAATACATGTACAATTAGCAATAGTAACAAAGTTTTTGTCCACTACAACTAAGAATTATTAGCAGTCACAGCTAACAACAATGTGTAATTAAATTTCGTTGGTACCAATAAATCAATTAGCTATAGTTGTTAATCAATTAGTAGCGGTAGCAAATAATTTGAAATTCATTTAGCTAAATATCATTAGTAAGGGTAGCTAACTGGTTTTAGTTGCTATAGAAAAGGCTTTGTTACAGTTGCTAAGAAATTGTTTGCATCAGCAAAGGAAATTTCAGCAAAGCGAGTTTAGCTACCACAGCTAAATCATTTTTTTCCGTGTGTTAACCACTCCATTACCCCAACGCCAGGAGACCTCTCGAATTTTGCCTTTATGCTTTTGATCTTGGCATTGTGCATTGTTTATTTGAAAGGTTTTACGCCTTAGCGACTTCTATCTTCCTCCTCTATATTAGTATTCACATATTACCGTACTCCTTTATCATGGAAGACGTTCTTACACAAAATGTATGTATTTTCTACTTCTATTTCAGCGGTCCATGTGTACGTGATAGGGAGCGTTCAAGTATTACGTAACGCAATTTTTGAAGATTTTTGACCCTCCCTCCCCCCCTTGTAACGCGCCGTAACGTTTTTCTGTACCCCCCACCGTCCCGCTCTCTAAACGTTACGTAACACCATAAGTGACACAAAAAGTGACCATTTTTACCCAAAAGTCACAAAAGATATGTTAAAATGATTAAAATGACGACCAGATTAATACAATCGAGGGTTTCCCCGTAAAATAAACGACAAGGGTTTCCAATTTGGGCGTTTTAAATCCCAATTTTTTATAAAATAAAAGAAACACTGTTACGTAACGTGTTGTAAGAAAGACCCCCTCCCGCCCCTGTAACGCATCGTAACGTTTTACGCGACCCCTCCACCCCCTAAATTGCGTTACGTAATACTTGAACGCCCCCATACATCATGGTTAAGATTGTATTCATTAACTACACTACCATTGCTATTAACTAGCTGAATGCTACCATGGTCCTACGGGAAGATGTGCTGGCTCTCGAGGCTAGCTTTATGCTGAGGAGACCTTTTCAAGGCAAATTCAAACTTTTAGTTTATATTTAGTTTTAATACTTTCGTCACTATTTATGTAATTACATTACACTGAAAAAAATTGCCAGTGAATCCTACTGACATTTCAGTAAGCCTAAACAGTTATTGCAGTTAGGCTTACTGAAATGTCAGTAGGATTCACAGGCTATTTTTTTCTCGGTGTGTTTTGTCCCCGAGATGTTTTCTTCCTTCCTACAAGCTTTGTCATTTGTGTAAGACTGCACTCGACACGAATGCAGTCGTATTATGTTTATGCTACGAGAATTCAGATTATTTCCGAGTAAACTAGCCCGCCTCTACGGCTCATAAACCATTGCTGTGCAAAAAACCACGTCGATCCGTACCATCCGCAGAACTGCCAAATAAGGACCAATAACGCGTCAATCGAATCCGTATTGTAGAGGTACTAAAAATACATATCTAGAAACTGTTTTCATTTATAAGTATTTATTTATCAGTACTACTTAATTTGTACAATATGTTTAGTAAATTGTATATTAAATAGGTTGCCGAACATTTCAGGGTAGACGGCAACTAGACCTGTTTCAAATTTTTTAATCCATTCATTATTATATTTACCTATTACTAGCTTTTGCCCGCGACTACGTCCGCTTGGAACTTGAAAGTCTGGAAGCAACCTCGTACAACACGATAGATATCCACCTAACCTTAATTAATAATAATAAAAGGGATTATTAAAAGGGCCTAAGCAAATGTGAGAGCAATTGTGCTTTTGGTCTAATAATTACATTTCCTACAGGGTCATCAATGTCATTATAAATGACTTACTCACTTTTCAATCTTTTTAGGGATAATTTCCAGGATGAAAACTATCCTATGTCCTTCCTCGGATCTTAAACTATATCCGTGCCAAATTTCATCAAAATCGGTTCAGCCGTTTAAGCGTGAAGAGGTAACAGACAGACAGACACACTTTCGCATTTATAATATTAAGTATGGATAGTATGGATTTAATTTTAAGTACATCTACCCGTCTTGGGCTACGTATCGGTTGTTTATCTTAATAGTTAAACTCAAATTGTTAAGAGATTTCCTTTAGACTCGTGGACCGTGATGACAATTGCATCTGATCTTTACTTTCCGTCCTCTTGTTTCGTCATTAAAATGTAAACAGGACATTTATTTTGGGAAATCTTTAATTCTGACTCGAAACATGACTTCACCAAAACAAGGCACACAGTCTTGATCCGTTCTCAGCCAAGGACTTTCTACCAATTTGTTTAACAGTAATGTTGCTTGTAATCTCTGATTCGTAACGTAAACCTTGTCCCTAAAACGGTACAAGGTAATTTCATTAATGTTTCGCACTTTAGATTGCGAGACTGGCGTACGACTTTATACATGAAATTATAGGCGATACGTTCCCGAAAAAGTCTGTTCTGAGTGTTTGAAACTTTGAACTCGATTACTCACTTTGCACCTTGCTTGTATGCGACGATATTGATAAAATAAGTGCAAATTTGGCTTGCCTAAAACGATTAGTAGGTGTGAGCACCGAGCGAAGTTGACGGGCCATGTGGTGGAGCCGCGCGCGGTCGCGTGGTGCCATGATGTTGCGTTGTTGCGAACGCGCGCCGAATTGGGTAAAGCAAAGCGATGAAATGAGCGAAGCGCGCCGCGCTCCCGCGGGGCTATATGAGGGCGCAACGATGCTTTGGCAACACGCCGCTGCTATTTATAATGAACCTTGAAAGCAACCGCCCTTGCCGCTTTATTGCAACTAGACATTTGAAAAATATCACAAAATTACGCGATACAATCGTGGATACGTTTGTTTCCCGCTTTATTTTGGGATGCCATTCTCGTCGCCTTTTCATGCACGATTACGGCCCCACCCGTGCACCCTCCCAAAATATTCTCGCAATGTATTTTCAGATTCCCTCTCATCATAAAGTTCGCTACAGTTCACTTAGTCGCCTTTTTAATTAGGGATTTTGATGCTCGAAATATACGTAAATGCCAAAGGTATTTAATATACCTTTTAAAATTAAAATGCCTTCATGTAAAGATCAATAACCACCGGTGTTTTCCTTATACGTCTCGGTGATAAAGCAACAATTGCGAGTTGTACGAAGTGGGTATACCGGGGAAGCTCTCATGAGTCACCGGCTCGACGAGCGGAGGCGGCGACTGCGAGGCAAGCCCGCAGGCCAGCCTGCGCGTCGGCCCTCCGGAGTCAAGTCGAGCTGCGCGCGCGCCGGTGCACGGTGAAAGGGAGGTTAAATGCCGCCGATTGCCGCCCGCCGCCTCAAGACGGATTGCCGCAACTTTACTAAAAATGGCGTCATTCATACACCTCGCGGTTTCATTCAAATATATTATTGAACCAATTATTGCCATATAATTTTACTGAGTTGTAATTTGGAGTGGGATTAAATTGTAATTCCCAATTGAATTAAATTGCATTTTAATTGCAAATTGAATTTACTATTTTATGTAGTAAAGCTAGGAAATAACTACCAAAAATTTGATAATGATTTGGTACATTATGACTTAGTGAATCACTTTAGTTAGGGGCTTTTGTCCAATCGCCAGATAAGAATTATCTGCAGGATAACTACTTCATTATCATCGGCATGAGTATGACTAGTTATCCGAAGTATAGCTTACCATGGGAATCCGGTCTTTAGAAAACCTACCTTATTATCAATTAACAATACATTATCGATAATTTCGTTTTTTGCACATAAGATATAGGTAAAGATACCTATTTGGGTAGTATAATTGAAGAAAATTATACAAACAGTAAAAGTCGCTTAGTAATTGCAAATTATATCGTCTAGGAGCACAGATCACGGCAGCCCCCGGCTAAGTCGAAAAACTAACACTTGCCACAGGGTGCCGTTGCGATGTCCGTAGGTACAAAGCGGAAAAAAACATTATCACCTTTTTTTTTACAGAAAAATCTGTAACTTTTTCTTATAAACAACGATTGAAAATTTGACAAATATTTGTTCTATTCCCCATTGACCCGAGTTTCAGCTAATTATAGGATACCAATACTACGGGACCGAATATGTAATTCGCTGTTTCAGAAACGGCCTGTGTACTCAGGGATAGGCGTGGGAAGATGGCAGCTGAACAGGTTAATCCTGCTCAGGCAGTCTTCCTAGTTGGTTCTGACTACACACAGGGCCACAGGAGAGTGCATGCTTAATTTTTGCTTTTCTAATTATACCATATCTAATTATAGCGATTTTCGGCAATTGTAATTATGTATAAATAAATAGCTTATTACGTGTAGGTAATTATAGTATCCTTACTTCACACCACGTGTAAGCATCTGTGATTTCTGTGAAGTTGCAACGTCCTCTGCTTCCTGCGCCCGTCGAACCTATTAGGGATACCTATTTAACTCCACACATTGTAAAACATAACATTCGGTAGCATCATTAATAAGGTCAAAAAAAAAAAAATCAAAATAGTTTATTTACCATAAGACATGTTATTACATATTACAGGTATCAGTGAGCTCCACACTAGGCAATGCCTGTGTCGTGGAGTTAAATTTCAGATAGAATATAACATACAGTGCGGCTTAAGATTAATGGTACTTACAAACAAGTTTAAGAGGGTGTTAGCTTTTATAGGGCTTGCAATATTGGATGGTTTTCCAATTCCGGAATTGACTTCGAGATTGGCACTCAATTCCGGAATTCCGGAACTGGTTATTGTTTTTGTTTTTATACTTTGTTATAACTATAAAATTTATAGTATAACTATTGCGTGGAAGCAATATATGACACCTAGTAGCGCCGTAACTAGTAGCACATTTTGTCCTTGTTTTACAGCCTCAATGAGTGCTACTTCGCGAACAAAGGCGCGGCGCTGGTGCTCGCGGGCTGCGAGCGGCGGCGGTCGCCAGCGCATGCGCTCGCGCCGCCGCCGCAGCCGCAGCCCGACATACAGCACCACCTGCAGGCCATGTTCTACCTGCTGCGGCCCGAGGAAACGCTCAAGATGGTAACTATACCGACAGTCACTTCGCAATAGGAGCGCGGTACCACGACGGCAGCCCGACATACAGTACCACTAACTCGCCATGTTCTGGCTGCTACGACGCCCTTGCTCAAATTTGTACCTTATAATTATAACTGCCTATACCAACAGCTTCAAAGTGCTTCTTCTCCGCCACAACAAGACTCCCGGATTGCGAGCAGCGGCGGTCGCCGGCTTACACAATGTTCACACATACAAAAAAAAAGCGGAACCATATCGCGTAAAAATATGATTTATTTATGACCTTCTCTTCGAAACCATGGGTCGTAACGCCACGGCCAAAACATCCGGTTAATTAAGTAAATATTATTTATACCAATTGTTATTTATTCATCTCGATAAAGTGTGAGCGGAATCGTATATGTCACAATCGAGGATGCGGTCTAACTAAACCACCCGACCCGACGACCCGGTCTCAAGAAAATAGCCCTGGTTTATTCAATATTGGAACTTGGACCACCTAATTATATCTAAATCTACGATCATTTAGGTTTTAGAGAATCTTTATTTACTCATAAGAACAATACAGTTCACTTAAAATGAGCTTACAAATTAGATATTCTTAAATTAAATGTATTTAGCGTGATCGCTAGAGGTTTATATTACATTATTTTGTACATGTGTCTTCAGTTTGGTTTTAAATACACTAAGGGATTCACAATCTTTCACATTATTTGGTAATTCATTATACATCCGTGCTCCCTCATACATTATGCTACTTTTGCCATAACCCGTTCTATTTTTGCGTAGTTGTAACTTGTTTGTGTTTCTTAGACAGTGTTTGAATTTTCGTTGTGTAAAGTTAATGTCTGAATGTATTTTATCTGTTAGAATTTTTCTTACGAAAATGCAAGTTGAATAGGTGTATAGTTGCTTTAAGTTAAAAAGCTGTACTTTCTTGTATAGTAACTGAGTGTTCATTCGATAATCATATTTAAAAAGTGCCTTTATGGATTTATTTTGAGATCTTTGTAGTTTCTGTAGATTAGTTTTGGCAGCACATCCCCATATCTCGATTAAATAATCTAAATGTGATTTCACTAGCGAGTTGTAAATTGTCAAGCGGGCTTTGTGCGGGATGCATGTTGTAATTCTACGCAGTATGCCGGTTACTGAAGATAACTTAGAACGCACATGTTGTATATGATCCTTCCAAGTTAACTTGTCATCTAAGTGTAGTCCGAGATACTTTTCATGATGGGAAAGATTTATGGGTTGGCCATTAATCGTTAGGTTGATGTGTGTGGGGATGACTTTATTTTTAGCTTTAAATATCATATATGCTGTCTTTTTAGTATTGATAGTTAGGAGATTACATTGACACCAGTAGTTAAAGAGATTGAGATCATTTTGCGCTTGACAGACAAGATTTTTTAGATCAGGGCCGAAATAAAAGAGACAAGTATCATCAGCGTATAAAGTTATATGCCCTGTTAGACCAATATTGGTAACATTATTAACGTATATTGAAAAAAGCAGCGGGCCTAGGATCGATCCCTGAGGGATGCCACATGATACTAACGTCGGGTTACTGCTTTTGTCACCTATCTTAACAAGTTGTTGTCTTTCAGTAAGATAAGATTCAAAGATCTTGTATGCGCTACCTGTGAAACCCAAGTCCTGAAGTTTCTGTAAAAGGAGAGTATGGCTAACTGTATCAAACGCCTTTTTCAGATCTATAAAAACGCCCAAACAAAAATTTTTGTCATCGATATTAGTTTTTATTTTAGTTACCAGATCCATAGCTGCAGATAGAGTATTTGACTTGTTTCTAAAACCGTATTGTTGGGATGTTAAAAAGTTTATATTAGTTAGATGTTCATCAAGGCGGCTATACAGTATTTTTTCGTAGATCTTGGATATCACAGGCAGCACCGAGATAGGCCGATAATTTTCCGGGTTTGATTTATCACCAGATTTGAATATAGGTGTCACCCTCGCAATTTTAAGGCTGTTAGGGAATTCGCCAATAGTAAGATTTTCATTTATCAAGTTAGTGAGATTTTCTACGATAAGTTTGGCAATACATTTTATTGATTTAGTACTTATTTCATCGATACCTGTACTGGTATTAGCATCTAGACTGTTAATAATATTATTTATTTCGTCTATGGAACATAGTTTAAGTGTGTTTATTTCATAAGTAGGCTTTTCGTGTTTATATGTGTATATGTATTTTGTAATGTCTTCGTTTATTTTTTTTGGTATTTGATCAGATAACTTTGTTCCAATAGATGAGAAGAACTCATTGAAGATTTCGCAGATCAGATAACCATCTTCTACTGTTTGAGAGTTAAATATAAGTTTAGGAGGGGCACAGATATCTTTCCATTTGTTTTTAGATAGTTCATTGATCAAATTCCACATTTTTTTAGAGTCTCCTTCACAGCGTCTAAAAGTTTCGAGATAATATGTTTCTTTAGCATGTCTGATTAATGCACCAACTTTATTTCTTAGAGCAATAAATTGATCCCTCTTGTCCTTGTCTTTCTTTTGTTCTTTCCATAAAATATTCCTTTCCGTTATTCCGTCTATTATTTCTTTATTAATCCAATCTTCTCTGGGCAGGTTCAAAATTTTTGTTTTCGTTACTCTATTTTTAGTTATGTGTTGCTTAATAAAACATTCCAAATCACTATATGAGTTGTGAGGTAAATTTAGGGCAATGTTATCAAGTTCCTGCATTAACAATTAGCTGTAACAACGTCATCTGAATACCAGGCTAGTGACGAGACAAACTGATTTTACCGATAAATTTCCATTATTAACATCTGCAAATATTCCATACCGATATCGTAAAAGTATGTTTGAAATCATTATTAGGAAATCCATCCGGACATATAAATCGTATACCTACTAGGGCTATAACCTTAGTCATTCATCATAGTTAGCATCTAAGTAGAGATCGAACGTTTTTCGCAGAACTTAATTTAATTGATGCGTGCTAAATAAAATGAACGGTTCTGTTTATGAATTTAGGCGTCTGTGTTCCTTCTACTGCCCAAGTGACCGCGTTACAGGTTACAGACACAGCAAATAGCTCGCGTGTTTCAGTCGTTAAAAGGTTAACTGTTAATAAAGAAACATTACCACGGAATCATCGACTTGCTAGTCGTCAAACACGTATACTGGTATATCGTTGGAGTAACCTATCGCATCAGTGCAACGACGTCTGTAAAACTCGATTCCTATCAGCTAACCAACCATAGGAAATTCTAGCAATTCGTGGAAAAATAAGGAAAATTTACAAATATATGTTAGACGGTTATAATGATGTATTGTGTGACATTGTCTGAGCTGCCAAAACGCGTCACTAAACTTTATGCGAACAGCGTCACAGATCGCATCCAGTAGTTATTTTACTACGGTTGCAATTTAAATACTACTAAAGAAGTGGTCATATAAAACATTTAAAAAAAAGTCGGCTTAGCCAAACATATCGGAGGTCAATGTTCGTTCGAGGGGGGGGGATATACACAGTAATAAGCCCTCCTCGAACGGTAAATCAGTAACACCAACGATTGTTTATAACATATTTATTTCGGTTGTACAAACTAACTCTCCGCCAATGCTGTGCACCAGCTTTACAATTGCAGTTGTTGAGACTTGGACTGTCACAGGCGGTGAAGCTGGAGTCGGCGCACGCTGGCCGCACGCGGTACCTCGTGGTGGTGTGCCATAGCGACGAGGCCGCGCTGCTGGGGATCGACTGCAACGAGCACACCACCGTCGGCCTCGTGCTGCGGGTGCTCGCCGACACCTCTATCAAGCTAGACGGAGATGGGTAAGCAACACTCTCTATCTAGCGACGTTCATAGGTATTTGATTAGTCTCGAAGCTGGAGTCGACGCACGCCGACCGCACGCAGTACTTCGTGGTGGTGTGCCACAGCGCCGAGGTGACGCTGCTGGGGATCGAGCGCATCACCGTTGGCCTCGTGCTGCGGGTGCTAGTCGAAACCTCTATCAAGCTAGACGGGGGAGGAAAAGTGTATTCTTCTTTTGGAACCGTTTCCACTCACAGCATCATATATGCCGAAATTCTGATAGAAAAGTCATTCAAGGATATCCACCAAGGCCGATCGCGCGCGATCGTGTTTTAAATTTATAGCTAGCTATCGACTTCAAATAGGATTAAGTACTATAATACTAGTAGTTTTATGAGCATCCTGCTTGTTTGAAAGTCGGTTAGAAGGTGTGTCATTGTTGCGATTATTGTCGTTGATAATTCACTTTCAGACTTTTATTCTCGTTAGAAATACGAAGACGTAGGTGTTTTATCAATATGACGATGATAGTGATTGTTTACTTCATCTATCTGTCCTTATTTTGCGTTTAGAGAGGTTTCCAACTGAATTTCACCAGATTAAACGACTGGCACTTAAGAAAAAGTAGTCCCGTGGCATTCTGAACAGCCTTTTTGTATATTGAATCGTCTTCTTTGAACTTTTCTTTTTTATTTCTTTGAACTATCCGTGATATTTCTTCGTTTCTACGAAGGACATCGTGATGCTTGACCTAGGGTACTGTTCATCCTGCCTACGCTCAATCATATACTGTTATTATACATATATATTATGATGAATTATTAGACTCGAATTCTCCTAGTAACTAGAAATATGTAATAAATTTGAATTGGCATGCTACTTAACCCACTTTGACCTATTAATGTTGGCCGTAAATAATATCCATTCAATTGAGCCAGACAAATCACTTACAGATTTGTTACATTGTTGCAACTGCATACATTTTCTTTGAAACCAAAAATGGTTTGCGACTCTATTTACACCGGCACACCGAAAAAAGAATTCCTGTGCCGTATTTGTAGAACAGTGGGCATTTTAACTTGAAGCCGTTTAGCTTACTGCGTACTTTTAAGTATGGTTAGAACAATAACTAATTAAGGATTCATTGTCCGCAGAGGGTTCAGCGTGTGTGTGTGCAACCGCCAACACATATTCAAGCCGGTGTCAGTACAGGCCATGTGGTGAGTACGGACATAGATTATGATTATCGTCGCATATAACGTGATGCGTGGACAATGTCAATGTTGACCTCATTATATGGGCAAATAACAAACGTGCCTTTAACGTCCGACTGTTTTTCATTGATATTAAGAGAATGATAGTTATCTATTAAATAAGTCACGTTTTATTTCTGTTTATTAGGATTTTCATAGGGTAACAGTTGAAGATGATTCTAATTATTTGGTTACACATTATTGTTAATATTCTTCACATCAAAATCTTGAACGTACTTTTCTGTTTAATAATAAACTGAAGCTATGTTTGAAATAATCAATTGAAAAAGCTATTTTCAAAGTAATAGGCATCGTTTTCTTAATTTATTATACACGTACCTAGATCCGATATAAATTGATTCTTTTTTTATTATCTTGCATCAAGAATAGCTCTATTAGGTGATGGCATCTACAAAAATAGCCCGATTAAATAATTCTATTAATATGTGCGCGATGCGATTTTGTTTGTTATTCGAATGCCAGAAATCGCATATTGGCGAGATATGAGTGGAAGTCAAGCAAGTTAGTCATTAATTGATAATTACAGTCGTCAATTAGCAACTGGGATTCAAAGACGAGATTAATTTTATTTATTTATTAGGGTTCAGCAATTGTTTACACCAATACAAGTAAGAAATTGTACGCTAGACCCAATTTAAACTAATGTAACAAATATATTTGTAGGTAAACCACGCATGCAAAATTATTGTGAGGGTGAAAACTAAACTAAGAAATATATATATTATTTACTTATGTAAGGGTAGTTCTCACCGCAAACATTCGCCTGTAATGTATCGTTACCAACCTGTAATTTTGCGTTCTGTATTTTTTTATACAACTTGTAATATCAATGCACACAATATAAAAAACGGCTGAATTAAATGATCGAGATTGAATCATGAATGTTCCATTGCAGGCGAATGCTCGTCATTCAGGGAACACTGCCAACCAGCTACAACCAAACTTGCCTATAGGAACTGGTGTAGCTGCTACTACCCGTCACAGCCGCTGTATTGTTCGCTAGCGTTCGCTTCGTTCTGTGTTAAGAGCGGATAATAATAATTTACTGGGTGGGTCGAAGACGTCAACGTCTTCTGTGGTGGATCTGTGATATCACTACAACTCTCGATACTGCTCCTCTGACTGGCGGTTTTAGTGGTGTGATTGGGTTGCGGGGGATTCTAAAAGCTCTAAAATGAAAGAGGCTCAAGAGTTGATGACAGTCTATTTTGTGACAAATGGCGTTACGTAGCGTTACGTGCTCTTTTATGTTTGTATGCCTACTCGCATATAATCTTCGTTTGTCATTAAATTTGAAAATTGACTATCTATGTCGAAAAGCAAAGTACAGAAACCGAAAACATTTTCAATGTTTCTAAATTTTCTAAGTTTAATCTAATTTTCATTTCGATTTCATTAATTTACCATTTCAAACATATCAAAACATGCCTAAGCAAGGTTTTACGCTACCAAAATTATTTTGGCTGAATCTTACGGCAAAGGTCCCTAAGATTCCGGTCCCGTCTGAAAACCAAGCAATCTCTTCCGAATGTCCAAACAAACGGCATGCAATGTTTGATTTCGAATGCAAAGCCAATAATTCTGCACGTATTTTTCTTGAAGTTTAAATCTTTATGGCTGTTAAAAAGAAGTAATACTTGTTTTGTATTTATTGACGTTTCTTCGAAATGCTAAAATTGCCACAGGTCGGCCCTGCAAACCCTGCACCGCGCCAGCGGAAGGGCGCGCGCCCTCAACCACTTCGCGGGCGGTACGTCGCACGCGTGGTGCGCGCACTACGAGGAGCGCGTGGACTCCGACCGCTCCTGCCTCAACGAGTGGAACGCCATGGACTGCCTCGAGTCGCGCCGCCCGCCGTCGCCCGACTCGCTGCGGCTCAAGTGAGTTGCTGCTATATCCCGGTTATACTGAGTGTGCACTACGAGGAGCGCGTGGACTCCGACCGCTCCTGCCTCAACGAGTGGAACGCCATGGACTGCCTCGAGTCGCGCCGCCCGCCGTCGCCCGACTCGCTGCGGCTCAAGTGAGTTGCTGCTATATCCCGGTTATACTGAGTGTGCACTACGAGGAGCGCGTGGACTCCGACCGCTCCTGCCTCAACGAGTGGAACGCCATGGACTGCCTCGAGTCGCGCCGCCCGCCGTCGCCCGACTCGCTGCGGCTCAAGTGAGTTGCTGCTATATCCCGGTTATACTGAGTGTGCACTACGAGGAGCGCGTGGACTCCGACCGCTCCTGCCTCAACGAGTGGAACGCCATGGACTGCCTCGAGTCGCGCCGCCCGCCGTCGCCCGACTCGCTGCGGCTCAAGTGAGTTGCTGCTATATCCCGGTTATACTGAGTGTGCACTACGAGGAGCGCGTGGACTCCGACCGCTCCTGCCTCAACGAGTGGAACGCCATGGACTGCCTCGAGTCGCGCCGCCCGCCGTCGCCCGACTCGCTGCGGCTCAAGTGAGTTGCTGCTATATCCCGGTTATACTGAGTGTGCACTACGAGGAGCGCGTGGACTCCGACCGCTCCTGCCTCAACGAGTGGAACGCCATGGACTGCCTCGAGTCGCGCCGCCCGCCGTCACCCGACTCGCTGCGGCTCAAGTGAGTTGCTGCTATATCCCGGTTATACTGAGTGTGCACTACGAGGAGCGCGTGGACTCCGACCGCTCCTGCCTCAACGAGTGTGACCGAATAGATATCCTATTAAATCTGTTAATGATGACTACTTTTGGCATTTCAATTCAGCAACAACCGTAGGTAATTAAATCATTATATTCGGAATCTAGATTCACTAAATATTTATGCGACATTATGTAAGAATTATTCAAAAGGTTGGTATGCTCTTCCTGTACCTACGTTGCGTGTAGTAAACCGCCAGTGTAATAGATCATCGTGCATCGCCTAGACCTCATTCCTCGGCCTCGAATCCGATCGGACGTCGGCCAAAGTGTTAATTAAACGTGTTACTAGCATGAAAAGCACAGGCTCAGATCAATTCATAATTTACGGTCAATTACCTTACCTAATCATTTTACGTTGTTTAAACACTTAGCGGTTTTTTCGTGTGCATCTTTATTGAAATAATTGACTCAACGATTAGTTAATTTGTATTAAATTAAATACTAACTGAAATTAAGAGAAATGATTACAGCACTTGAAGTTGATTGCATAAACTTTGGCTTATGTGCATCCTTATTACTATATTAAAGGAATTTAGTAAGATAAATTTAAGTAAAAGGTAAACATAAGCTTCATAGTTAATTTACACAACGATTAAAAGCTGGACAACAAAATAGAAAACTTGGTAGGTACCTAACAAAGAGGGTTAAAGCCTGCGTCATTATTGTACAGTTTTTGTCATACCAGTTCTTTGTGCGATACGTGACTAATAGGTATCAGTAAATGACAAATACACTAAAGCGAATTCTATAAGTTGTACTTAAATAAAAAAATAAAAAAAAATATTAAGGGACAATCATACACAAATCGACCTAGTCCCAAACTTAGCAAAGCTATGGGTACTAGACGACGATATACATAATATATAAATACATATATAGATGACATCCATGACCCAAGAACAAATATTTTGCACAAATATTTGCCCCGGCGGGGATTCGAACCCGGGACCGCCGACTCAGTAGGCAGGTGTCTACAAACCGAGCCAAACGCGTCGTCTCGTCACTTACCTATTAGTTGTAACTCTAACGTTATAAAGGTCCAGATTCATATCAATAAACCTTTAAATCCACAGGCCACGCGAGCGAGATGAAACTGAGCGCGTGATCCGTTGCACCCTGAAGGAGATCATGATGAGCGTGGACCTCGACGAAGTGACGAGCAAGGCCATCCGCGGCCGGCTCGAGGACGAGCTCGACATGGACCTGGCCGAGTACAAGTCCTTCATCGACCAAGAGATGCTGACTATCCTGGGCCAGATGGACGCGCCCACCGAGATATTCGAGCACGTCTATCTCGGCTCCGAGTGGAACGCGAGCAACTTAGAGGAATTGCAACGAAATGGGTACATACGATCGCTGATTATTTTCTTTTATTTTCGCGTATATATGCATTTAAAATAACGTTGTTTTGCATCTACTTACTGACTGATTTGAAAATTAAGACATTAAAGTTTCGAAAATCCATACAATGAGTCGCCTTGTCACTTGATCCGACCATATAAGTATTTTATAAATTTCATATTGTTTCTTTTCTCTTCTTTTCAGGGTTAGACACATATTGAATGTGACAAGAGAAATAGACAATTTCTTTCCCGGTGTATTCGATTACCTAAATATAAGAGTGTATGACGACGAAAAGACTGACCTCCTGAAACACTGGGATAACACATTCAAATACATAAATAAGGCCAGGAACGAGGGCTCAAAAGTATTAGTCCATTGCAAAATGGGCATCAGCAGATCGGCATCCGTCGTGATAGCGTACGCCATGAAGGCGTACAACTGGAACTTCGACAAGGCTCTCAAGCACGTCAAGGCTAAGCGGAGCTGTATCAAACCGAACACCAACTTCCTGAACCAGCTGGAGACGTACCAGGGGATCCTGGACGCCATGAAGAACAAGGAGAAGCTGCAGAGGTCCAAGTCCGAGACCAACCTCAAATCCCCAAAGTGTATATCTAAGAGCGAGAACAAAGTAATGGACCCGACGCCGCTCGTGCTGGCTCTGACCGGCTCGTACTCGGGCCGCCCGCGCTCCTGGTCGCCCGACACCAAGCTCGCGTCCGAGCTGCTGCCGCCCACCTCCGTGTCGCTCGAGAACCTGGCGCGCGAGACCCGCCACATGCTCATGCCGTACGGCGACGGCTCCTACAGCGTCTCGCCCAACCAGATCATCCGCCTCAAGGAGGAGGGGGCGCCGTCCGTCAAGCACATCGTCAACGAGATCGAGAACGCGGCCTCCGGCGATCGCCAGCCCGGCAAGCGGTACCAGAGGCTGAACTTCGGCACCAACAGCGAGTCCTCCAGCAACAGGTCCTCCGACGCATCCGTCGGGTCGATAGTGGCCGCGGAGCCCGCGCTGCGGCCGCCGCAGGTCTCGCCGCTGCGGAACTTGACTCACAAATACCCCCTCTCCAATCTAGACGCCGAAAAAATACACACGTGGGACCCCGGGGAGCCCGGCTGGCCGCGGACAGACGACAGTGGGAACGATAATATAGTGAAAAGTGACAGTGGTATCATAGACGTTAAGACGAAACTGTGTGACGTTTTATCTAATTTAGTCGAACGGACCGACAGCGACGAGAGGAGAGCCGTCGACGAGGAGGTCCCGCCGAGCCGGCAGAGCTCGTGGAGCTCGTTCGACAGCGCCGTCGTGCCCGACCTGTCGCGCCACTCGTCCTGGGGCTCGTACGACACGCGGTCGCGCGCCGAGCGCGAGCTCAAGCGGCCCAAGGACGAGCGGCCCGAGCCGGCGCCGCAGCCGCCGCCCGCCAAGCCGGACCTCGGCAGCATCCGCGAGCACGAGCCGCGCCGCCGCTCCGACAACGAACGCAAGTTCAACGAAACCTGTGCCATACTGAACGAGTTCGTGACGGCCGCGGCGCGCATGGAGCGCGCGCGCGACCGCGGCGCCTCCACGTGGAGCGGCCGCCTGTCCGCGTCCGCGCCCGCCGACACGTGGCTGCGCTCCGGCCTGCGCCGGCGCCGCCTCGCCTGCGCGTCCTACGGCGACCTGCCGCGCGCCGCCGCGCAGGCCGCGCCCGCGCCCGGCCTCGTCAGCAACCTCAAGCGCGAGTTCGAGGCGCGCTCCGAGACCGACTCGCTGCGCCGCTCCAAGTCCCGCGGCCGCGCGGCCGGCGAGCGCGAGCGCGTGCCGAGCTCGCCCCCCGCCGCCGAGGACGTGTCGGTGAAGCTGCTGGTGGACCGGTACGACCAGCCGAGCCGCGCGCGCTGCGAGTCGCTGTCGGACGCGCCGAAGCCGAAGGCGCCGGAGCCGAGCTCCAAGAAGGTGAAGGGCGGCGAGACGGAGCCGCGGCGGCAGGCGACGCTGCGGAACTCGTTCTGCGGCGCGCTGCGCCCGCCCATAGCGCCGACGGTGGTGGCGATCGCGCCGCTCGACTACTCCAATGTGGTGGTATCAACTGTGATGTCGAAAGCTCAAAACAAAAAACAATTGCAACACGGGAAGACCCACCCGTTGACGAGGCTCAACTTGAATCGGTCGAATAATAATAGATGTTCAAATCCTGTATATAATACTATGTAGAAGTATTTATGTTTTTTATTTATTATGAACGTAGACCGGTAATTTGGGTGCACGAATGGGTTGACTGAATCGGTGTGAAGAATTTGTCTACGTATTGTTTTTTTATTGCGCATATTTATGGGCTGCTTGTAATTGTAATATTTACGATTTACAAATCAGTAACTGACCAAATTTTCAAATAGATATCCCTTTGCACGTGAGCAAAAATAGTCAGGAACGTCACCGAATATTTTGAGTCAAATGATTAGGCTCGCGGTGTGAGCGCTGTCTACTCATTCGTGCGCCGACGCAACTACCGATCTAGTCATATATTATGAATTCTTGCCAAACTCGATATTTTATCTTTGTAGAGTTTTATATACTGTTTACAAAATGAAATCACAGTGTATTTGTCTATCACGTAAAATTGTATTAAGCGGCTGTTTGTGCGTAGAAAAATGTTAAAAGAGAGAATAAATTCAATACAACTGATGTACAACTTTCAAGTGAAGTTTCTATGAATCCAGCCCATGATTTCATGAAAAATATATCACGAAGTACTAATCAGGATCGAATTATTTGGCTCTGTAGTGTACGGTACTTGCGCTGGTTTGATTTCGATTCTGAATTAGCCTTGGCTGTATATGTTCACAGGTCACTACCACTATACATACCGTTTGGCCGGTGTGATACTCTAGAGGTGAGCACGGAAACTTGATGTCTAAATCTAAACCTCAAATTGTTACGCATGAAACAGATAGCTGTTTCAAAGTTTAATTTTCCAACAAGTAAAAGAAGTGCGCTTTGCAGCGATAAATCGCAATCAACTTTTATTCGTGCTCGATCTTAGCATCAATGTTGCGACAAAAATTGTGGTGTAGTCAAAAAGTGATCATTGATACACCCAGAGCGTTAAAACCAACAGTATATAATCATAATTCATAAATATATAAAAGCCATTAAAGACATAACACATAAAAAAACATATTACGTGGTTACCCTCCAAAGTCCACTATTTGCAACCTCTTCCCGCTGACGTAGGCGACGCGCGGTATGCTCCCGAGTTCACTTATTTTCTTATATCCAGTGTCAAGAGTCGTCTTTCGTCGTACTCGCCCATAGTCGAAACCGTAAATACCGCCTGGGTTGTTGCGAATAGAGCATTCCGTCTGTGAAACATCTTGTATTTGATACAGTGTATCATGTATATATATATATATATATATTGTTATAACGACGCGGTTGGCGCAGTTTCTAGACAACTGCCTACTGAGCCGGCGGTCTCGGGTACGAATCCCGGCCGGGGCAAATATTTGTGTGATGAACTTGAATATTTGTTCCTGGGTCATGGATATGTATTTATATATTATTTATATCGTCGTCCAGTACCCATAGTACAGACGCCATCAGATATATCGCAGCATATAAGGCGTTCATAAATATCTGAACATGATTTAAATCTAATGGCGACTGTACAGGCGTTGACTAGGCCGATTTGTTTAAAATTTACCCTTAATATTTATATAGGGAAGTACTTAGACTATTTTACAAGTATTAGGGTCCAAAAGTGTAAACTAGTTTCTTGATGGCTTACTGCACTTAGCACGACAGGAAAATATGCAAAATGATCGAGTACTCGATGCAGCTAATGCCAGACGTCAGTCAGTTTGTCGTATTGCACCTAGCTGCCGTAACATGAGAAGTTTATTTGGTAATTTGCCGTTTTCATATCGAGACTAGAGTTAACTGAGAGCGTTACAAATTAGAAATTTAACGCGTATTTATCTTGTTAATTTTAAATACAGTTGAATTTTTAATTAGCCAAAGTGATTTGGCAGATGTCGTTATTTATATTATCGTTGTTCAGAAATTATTTCTTAAACAATGAATGAGAAAACACGTAATTGCTGATATTAGATTGACTTTTATTGATAAAAAAGTGATATGTTGAAACCAAATTAAGCTTAATCAAATTGCGCTCGAAAAAATTGCGTCAGTTTACTCCGGCTAATTAAAAATACGACTCAAGATCAAAATAAAACTCACAATTTTTAGATTGATATCAACAACACGCAGCATATTAACGTCTGACCCTCCGCAAACTATCAGATTCGTTCGTGGCACCATTTTTCCGCAATAGAGTTTCGATTGATGATTATCAGGAACAATAGTTTCTATCAACTTGCAGGAGCCATAGTCCCATAACTGAATGCAGTCCTTCTCTTGCCAGGAACAGGTTAAGATCTAAAATATATAATGCTGTCGTCAAGTTAGTTAGTTTTACAAGTATTTTTTTGTATTATACTACTATAAGTATATGCGCAAATCCGTAACGACAAATTATCATATATCAAAATAATTTTGGATGTCGAATGTACATGTTTTATCTGTAACCGGTACCGTACCTGCTACACGGAAGTACCTAATCACCAGTTCCGTCTTTAGGTCCCAATCTCCAGCTCACACGGAACCCTAACCTAATCAAGAGCCATAGCCGTTTTTTTTCATCATTGCTTTCGGGCACCTTGTAGACGTTTGACGCATTGAGCTACACGCTTACCTGTTTTCCCGGTTTATCAAAATCCAGGCCTTCTCCACACATGTGAACTCCCTCGAAGCGCCGCGTGGCGTACGGCACCCTGTCATCCCAGCACATGACGTAGTCGTCCCAGCCACCCGAGACTAACTCGTGGTTCGACTTCGGATGAAACGCGCACGCGAATATCCTCGACATGTGCCCATCTATGGCTCCTCGTGCACCACTGTCGCAAATCATATAAGTACCTTATTACCACAGAATAAAATACTACAGAAGATTCTCTCTTTTGATCGCCTCCGAACCTACGAACCGAGTCGCCTCCGAACTGTATTTTATTGGTTGTTTGTGTAAATTGACGCAATGCAATTGATCGTGGGGCATTGCGACACGACCTATTGACGGTGTGTGCTACTACAACTGTCTACGTGTACGAGTGAATTATGAATAATAATGATGTTAGGCGGAGGCGTGGCTCGAGTCTCTTAGTCAGCCTGTCTTGGAATTGTTACCTACTTAAAATGTGTCAAAGGTAAAGTAATCAGACCAGACATTTTAGGTCGGTCATTATTGTAAAGGGACGATTACCTAGCGTAAAAAGCTCTCTCTTGCGTTTTTGCTTCTTCATCGTACATGTTTAGTTTGGCGTCGTCTCCGTATGTCAGGAACTTCGAGAAACGTGGGTGATATGTGAGCCCCAGTGTCTGCCTCTTCTCCCTTATTGTATACAGGCATTGTTCATATTGGTAGAGCCAACACTTAATGCAACCGTTGACATCTTGAAATAAATATATATTTTTTTAAGTAACTACAAATGCAAAAGACTGTAAGTACCTAACTGCCGACAATAGGTAGAGTAAGGGCCATTTACGATAAACGCATCGTCGTCGGAAATATGTACCCAACCAATATAAGTGCGCGTTAAAATTATAGCTACAAATTTAGTTACTGTTACTTTACTTAATTCTCTACCAGAAACGCCATTCCATTGACGTGTCCCAGCTAGGGAACCAAGTATTAAATTTACGACTATCATGTAATCTTGTGGCGACATCTAGTGACATACCTTGACATATTTCCGCAGCTACTCCTATTGGACAACAGATGGCGTATCCTGAAGCGCTTTGTCTACTAACCCTATATAAACATACGCGCTATCAAATTCTCTTATCTAAGTCGGATGCACATAATTGAGTAGATATAACTTCTGAGTCTACTAATTCTAAGTATACTAGTCAGAACGAATGGAGACGCCTCGACTTTGCGCGACCAGCGGCGCGGTAAGCGGTTGAGCGAGAGATCCATCTGTCATACAGTAGCGATCAAAAGTATTTTGACAAATCGTTTTTTTTCAAGATGTTGATGAATTGAATATATATTTAATAATTACGTTACGATAACATCTTATGGCCCTTTTCTTGTTACGTTTCCACTTAGATAACTAAAACTTAACAATGGACTTAGAATAAAAACTGATAATACACGCTTCAGGTAGGTCAAAAGTATTTTGACACTTACATAAAATTATTTTGCTGAACTTGCAACAGGGTTAAATAAGACGTTTCATGAATATTTAGTTGCATATCCTCTGCCCTTCCTAACAGCTGTACAAGGAGCCGTCATATAGTCCACTATTAACTTCTATATATACGTTCGTAAGGTATGTTCGTCCTTTCTGACTGAAGTGCTTGAAAAAAAGCCCCTTGGAGTAATTTCTGCACCTCACTCGACGATCCAACTCTTCTCGTAGATGCTCAATAGGATTCAATGCTGACATTTTGACTAGGCCCCTCAAAAACCTTGACTTTTTTACGCTTTAAGAAAGCCTGTAAATTTTTAGAATTGTGTCTGAGGTCATTATGGTGCTGAAAAACCCAACGAGGTGGCATATTTTTCTTTATTTATTTTCATAGGGTATCGTATGTGTATAAAGTATATTTTCGTACACATATCGATCCTATTATCCCGTCAATTCATACGAGAGGCCCGACGCCATGGCGAGGAAAATATCCCCGCACCATTACGTTGCCGCCACCATGCTTGAGTGTGGGTACCAAGTATCAGACATCGTGTGTTTTATTATGAGGACGACGCACATCTTGATACCATCCCACGAGATTAAATTTAACTTGCTCGCGTCACTCCATACAATTTTTGACCAATCGGCACTTGTTCATGATTTGTGACGAATCGCAAATGCTAATCGGGATGCCTTATCCTTTGCTGAACATTTTAGTTTTTTTTAATGGGCGTCGACCATATGATCCATGGTCTATTAGGCGTCGTTTAATAGTAAAAATATAAACATGTGTGTTGTAGTTTTTTGTTAGCTCATCTTTAATTGGTATTGCATTATTCCGTGGGGTTTCTACGTCTAAATTTTTTATTACACAATCAGTTGTACAAGTCGTTTTTCGAGGACGACTGTTTTCAGGCTTATTTGTGACGCTGTTTCGAGCCTTGAACTGCTTATTCCAGACACTAATGAATTGCCGTGATATACCAAAACTTCACGAAATCTCAGCTTGCGACTTACCCTTCTTAAATGCAGCCGCAACGGGTTACTTAAAATCTTCCGAATATTATTTATTTATTTATTTATTTATTTATTTATTTATTTTAGGAGAACCAACAGCTAATACACTAAATATAGAAACTTAAATAGAAATACAGAGCCAATTACAGGAACTCACAAATAGTTGCTGTACATAAAACATAAACTTAAGTAAACAGCGCACATCGATGTACCGACGCGCACTTGCAGCAAATATATGTAAAAACTATGAACATTCATTAATCTACAAACTTAAACTTTAAACCTTAACTTTTAGAGCCTTGATGGGCTGACAACCTAAGTACCTACCTAATACACAATAACAATACTGCACAAGCATGTTATAAAAATCGCTCAATCAAAAAACACATTAGCTAAATTTCGCCTCACGGAAGGAATTACACAATTAAATATATCAATATCATGCTCTTTCGTCGTATTATTCAAATGGCGACTAGCGCGGTTAAGGAAACTATTCCGTCTGTAATTGGATGATGTACGCCTCAGTGAGATAGGGGGGAAGTGCCTTTTGGACCGAGAAGGAGTCACAAACGATAATTCCTTGAGCAGTTCGGGACAGTCAATGCCGCCAGTTGTGATTTTAAGCAAAAAGGTAATATCGGCTATTTCACGGCGCTTATATAACGGGATCAGATGGTGTTTTTTACAAATATTTAGGTAATTGGAAGAATTATAAGGGAATTTTAGTTTGTAACTTAAGTACTTAACAAATTTTTTCTGAACACGTTCAATCCTGTCTATATAAGTAGCGTAACAGGGATTCCAAATTTGGGATGCATACTCCAGTTTACTCCGAACTAAGGAGCAAAACAGAATCTTAAGTGTTTTGGCCTGAGTAAAATGGACAGAACTACGCATTATAAAACCTAGCCTATTTATGTCGAGACATGCTAAGAAAAGCCTCAAGTTGTAGTTCCTACAAAGTATTTAAATTCTGCAGCCCCATTTCTCAGTTAAATTGGAAAAAAGACATTGTCAAAATATTTTTGAACCGGAATATAAATATTTTTTGTGGCTATGTTTATATTTTAATTCAATGAAACTAAACTTTTTACTTGTTTCGAGAAGCTTTTAAGCCATGAAATACTTTATCAAGAATTAAGTTGGAAAAACTAACATATCGCATATAATATCAAAGCTTTTGCCGTTGTCAAAATACTTTTGATCGCTACTGTATCTATATATGTTAAGTATATTTGGTTAATACAAATTTGCTCACATGTAGATAACAGCGTGTTAGTATTAGGGTGGGAGTCGCTGACGGGGCGGTGTTTGATGGCGGTCACGGGGCCAGGATACGTGCGGCACTCATCGTCGACCAGTGTATGTGTGCATTCCCCTGTACTGCAGTCGAATAACCTGATTGTGCCATCGGCGAACCCGACCGCAATTTCTGCGACGTCCTCTGTGTATTTACAGCATTTTATGTCTTTATCTGCATCTCTTAAAAATAGAAGTGACATTTTTAGTTTAAAAAATATGGGTGATTTTCCTACATTGGAACAATTATCGCTACGCGTGACGCTGTTGATCTCAGCTCAGTCGCCATGCGCTGAATCAGTCGTGCTTGGACAGGGGCAGAGACAAGCAAGACTATAGCAATTTTAACATATTGAGCGTCAAAGACGGCAAGTCACGTCGACCGACGAAGTCATTTGCCAATATGACATGGCATATACTATCTGCTGGTTGCTGGTTGCTTGGGCGTCTGGGTCTGGGACACAGTTTTCCGTTGGCTAAGTAGCTGAGTGGTCAAAAGGATAAGGTATTTTTTTATTAGATATTGATTTTCTTCCTATGCTTTGTGTTCTAGTGTCGTAAGAAGGTAGGTAGTCTATGCCCAAACTTACATGATAGACAGGACATTCACTTCGCCGCTATAGATTTGATTTTCCTCGCTTGGAAAGGAACGATGCTCAATGGTCGGCGTGCTCGTGCGTGCGATCTTTATTTCCTTATTCTGTACCGCCGATTTCAGTTCAGAATTCCTTATCCCGGTAATTTTACGCCTCGCTTTTGACTTAGGCCCGGCCACTACTTTTCTTTGTGGATCCATTATTTTTATACAGAATTATAAAACAAATAATATTCATAGGTTAAAGTAAACGTAATATAAAAGAGTTGTATGCCTAACAGTGGCTCCAGTATATTACCTGAAAATATTGACGTGCTTCACTGTCAGATGTGATAGAAGAATGACATAAAAC
Source organism: Apotomis betuletana (assembly GCA_932273695.1). NCBI lineage: Eukaryota > Metazoa > Arthropoda > Insecta > Lepidoptera > Tortricidae > Apotomis > Apotomis betuletana. The sequence continues at coordinate 13,656,710 of OW026305.1, read as the reverse complement.
GTAGTGATTATATTCTCTTTGGAATGACAATGCTATAAGGCTATAAAGGATACCAAGTATAATGTCAATCTGACACTTAAAAGCGTTTAGATATGGTTTTGTTCTCGAGCCTTAAAAATTAGGTTCTCAATTAGGCTGTATTATTTCTAAAGTTTAACTCTGTCATTTATGAACCGGTTATGATTTTTTTGTTCGAGAATAGGTATCTCCAAGTTGGTCCTATAAAATTTGGCGAATATCTGATGACGAGATCCATGGGGAATCGAGGGAACTCCTCGAATATGAAATGCACATCTATTACGATATCGATATTTTTTATAGTAGCTCGTTCAGTTGTTCTCGGAAATAAATTTCCTCGAAATCGGTGTTTTGTGTTTAACTTTTGGCGATACTAGGTTTAAAAATTAACCGCTATAATCGGTGGCATGGTAGTAAGATGTACATGTATTTTACTATCATGCCGAAACAAAACAACGTCTTTTTATTTTACGTGATTTATTGGACCCACAAAGACACCAACACCAAAAAAGTCAGAAGTAATGAAATACTTATTGATTCCTATGCGATATCAATTAATCAAGAATAATGTAGCAGACATTTTTATTTATGTAAAGATTGGAAACGAAAAGTGATTAAACAAAAAAATATATATCTGATAAGAATGATGCTCGACACGTGTGATAAAGAACCATTCCAGAATAGATGAGGTGTGAGGGTAGGTTACTTTTAGAACAAATATACTATGTAATTTCAACAAAAATCACCGTTTATTTGCTAAGCTTTTTGTTATTGTTAAACAGGTAAGTAATAACAAAAAAATCTAGTGATTATTAAGTTATTACTTATTCATACTGATGGCTGAATGGTTTCTAGCAAAATGTCAAGCCTCAATATTCCATTTAATGTAATAAAATAAACTGTATTGGGTAATGTAGGTATGTATACTTTTAAAACAACAAATTTAATTGAAAAATATTATACTGTCAATGCCTCAACATTGATGGTTGATATTTTATTAATAATATGTTGCTTTGTAAAAGTTCTAAATAGCTTCGTGATTCTCGTTCTTAAAAATGTATATCAGAATTGATTTAATATATTTCGCCGATTCAAAATTATACAAATTATTCAGTGTAAATGGATGTCTGCTTGAATATTTCAGTCACTATATAAGTAAATATACTAAATTAATCTTATTCCTATAGGTAGGTAATCTCAAGTCTTTATTTAAAACTAATCAACGAGTTTTATATTTCTAATAAGTAGAAACAATTCTATAATTATCTATATTTTCATATTGATTAAATGTCACTTAATTTAAACAGATAAGAAATAATTTGTAGATAAGTATACATAAAAATATGTATTGAGATTCTGGCTTTAGCCAAACAACATAATTAATATCTACTTTATACTTCCTTTCAACTCTCTAATAACATTGTACATAAATTAAACTGGAACTAGAATCAAACGTTTGATTAACAATTTTCGTCGACCCGTAGGTCTCACATCACATAATTCTTCGTTGCTGTTTTCTACCCACGTTAGATCATGGGGTTGCATAGCACAGATACATAAGTAATCCTAACTCAACAAGAACTCGTAATCATAATCAACAGCTTTAATCGAAGGCATACGACACGTTCCTAGCAAGTATGTACATACTTAGATGTTAATAAATTGTACCGGAACCTTGCGGTATAGTATACCTACAGGGTGCCGCGACAAACGCACTCCGTATGCTAACCAATGACGATGATTTATACAGTCAGCTTTTGCTCCAAGTCAGCCCACAGTGGGTCTAGCGGAGCACAGAAGCGGTAGTCTCGGAGAAAAGACTGGGAAGTGTCACCAAACATGACGTAGTCATCTGACGGTTCTTGGATAGGTCCGCGGCGGCGTCCCGACGCCATGCGGACGCTGCGCATCATGGCTGACGATTTGAGGCGTTCTGTAACGAAGGTAGCCTCTATTGTAATGGTTACAAGGTATTTTATTGGTTCAGTAATGACAGAGAGTACACAATACCGACGATTGCCCCAATATGAACGTATAATAGACTCTACAGTTTATCTTTTCTTTAGAGCAATATGCAGTGCTTTCATAATGGAACCAACTCGCACTAGATCGTCTTTTATAAAATGATCACTGTAAAGAAAACTTTAATGTATATATCGTAAGTGACCGGCAGCATATATCTGTGTTTTTACAGAAGCAACAGACTTGACAACCTGCATGTTCTTAGAGACTTGCCTTCGTCAGTGCTGAGCGAGCAGTACTTGAGGGTATGCGCGTTGTCGCCGCTCGCGCCGCACCGCTTGCACACGAACTTGCGCAGCACGGGGCACGTGACGCGCCCGCTCTGGTCCTTTAGCACGTGCGAGCGGTAGTATGACTCGCGCTCGCCGTTGTTCTTGCAGAAGCGACACTCCTGAAAACAGTATACGGTGTCATTCTCTGAATTCTCAAATAGAAGTATTATCGTCACTGGCGTAGTCATTTCACGAGTTTTATATTAGTAAGCACCAGTCGTAACGTCGAAGATCGATAGTAAAAAAAATTTAAGTAATAAGGATAGCTTATAGTTACTGTTAGCGGATCATCATATCATCAGATATTAATCTGGCTGTCTCGTTCCTCTTTTGTTCCAGGTCACGCAGCAGTCTGTACAGCGTCGGGCAGCGAGTTCAGTAATTGCGCTTACTTGTTGTTCTGCCATGTAAGATACTCTGCTCTAATCATCACTACGTCGGGCACTCGTCTGATCCTAGCACTCTCGTTCCTCCTCTGTTCTAGGTCGCGCAGCAGCCCGTAAAGCACGGCGTTGGGCAGCGCGTTCAATACTTGCGCTTACTTGTTGTTCTGCCATGTAAGATACTCTGCTCTAATCATCACTTACGTCGGGCACTCGTCTGATCCTGGCACTCTCGTTCCTCCTCTGTTCTAGATCGCGCAGCAGCCCGTACAGCACGGCGTTGGGCAGCGAATTCAGCACTCGCACTTGGTCCGCGGATATTGTTTCCAACTGCTTTACTGGTGTTGTCAGGTCCATACCTAAAATTGTATTTCAATAATTAAGCTATTAATACACACTTTTTTAACGCGACCAAGTCTCGTTTTGTTATAATAATGAGTGAAATCGTTACTTTTTCATTTACGCCACGTACCATCACATAATTTCTTAGCCGGTGTAAAACCCGGCGCGGTGGTGGACGGGATCCACTCCGACTTCGGACGTGGCAGTCGCTGCGCTGGCGTGGATTCCGACACGGGCAAATATTTCTGCCGGAGGAACACGCTCGATGGGCCCGTACCGATGAGATCACCTGATTTATAAATATACACATTTTTTTTCATTTTTAAAGGTATTTTTCTAGACTAGATTGATAATTTAGCTTTTCTAAGATCGGATGCGGAGGCAGGCGGGACACTAAAGACCAATTTAGACAGGGAAAGAATATGCACGCGAGGTTCATCTCGCCACGTCAGCCCCCAAATCAATGAATGAAGGCATTGAGCTCGTATGGGCTTGATAGAATTACCTATGACTAAACAAAATATGGGCTGTTGAAAAGTATCATCGGTCACTCTCACTCGCCATGCGTGTATCGTATCGTCTAGAAATGTTTCTGCACCCTCCGAATTTCTGGATAAGGTAACTGATACTGATACTAGTGGTGTGGCGTCATACAAATTTCTTTAAAAGTCGGAGCAAATGTGGCATATCTTCTACAAGAAAGCAATAATAAAGTAAAAGACGAACTTAAGTATAAGAAGGCCGTTGGAAATGGATGCCTATCTACTGAACTCCCCACTTATACATACCATCACTGTATTTTTTAGCGGGTGTAAAATCAGATTCGGTGGCCGACGGGATCCACTCTGACTTTGGGCGCGGCAGTCGGTGCACTGGAGTTGCCTCGGGCTCCGGCCACGACTTCTGCCGGAGGTACACGCTGGATGGCCCCATGCCGATGAGGTCACCTAATAAATATGAACATTATAATCGTATGAAATACCGATACAAAAATCAAAGAATGATTGAAATGCGTAACCCGGCTGAAGAGATTGGGAATCGAACTCAGCACCTCTAGAACCGGTCCAATATGTCAACGACTCCACCATTCCAACGCTAGGTGACCTTTCGAATTGTGCCTTATGTAGTTATTGTGTGTTAATATTTGCATTGTTTATTTGAAAGGCACCTTATTAATGGTTCAATAAAAATTCAAAAATTGTGGAAAATCTACGTGATCCATTAATTTATATCAGTTTTTCTATTTCTAAAGGGAGTTAATATCGTGTAACTGACTACTAGAACGGTAATAGTAGTTACACCACAGGATATATTGTAACTGCCCAGGTCTGACCTGATCGGCTGATGGACATCCTGTCTTCCTCCGGGTTGTATGGCGAGTCGTACCCGTTCAGTTTGAACTCCTCCATCATATCTTGCAAGGTGCTTCGTCTGACCACCACTGAAATATAACCATAAAAAATACAAATGTGAAATAATGGTAATAATATAACTTCGTAAACGGTTACGTTTTATTTTGCCTTCCTTCTCCTTTATCCTTTACCTTTTCTTACCCTTCAATGTTTACCTTTTAGCCTTTACTCTTTATTATTTAAGCTTCACCTTTAGCCCTTACTCGCTCCCTTCACGCCACACTCTCATCCCTAACCCCTTACCATAAACCCATCAATCCTCAAGTATCACTCTTCAACCCTCTTAACACAACCGGCGAAAAAGAAGCGTTTCGGTAACTTTTTACCGTTGTCAGTTGTCGCAGATCATCGTTGTCAACCTTTGAAACGGACAGGGAGGCTGTCAATAACTCTGGAATAAAAAAAATTGTCCAAATATATTCTAATCTACCTAATTACTTAATTAGGTACCAATCATGTATTTAGGTGATAATCAAAACCCACAAAAAAACTTCACTACTCTTCAAAACCTCGTATCTAGTTTGTAGATTGATACAGAGATACGAGCTTTGTTTTAAGTAGGTATTTGTTACTTAGTGAGTTTTGGTTGCCAACAGACGATCTATACAAAACCGGCCAAGAGCATGTCGGGCCACGCTCAGTGTAGGGTTCCGTAGTTGCCCATCTTTCACAATAGACGGGCTTAAAATCGCTGTTTTAAGCTTAAGCTTTTAAGAGGTTTAAATTACGAGAAAGATTTCAAGCTCTATAAAAAGGTCGTAAACGCCAAAGTAACTGTAATTACTTATTACCTTCTGGATGTTATCGATTATACGCGCCAGATTGAGCGAAATGTTTTAATACAGTACATGGCACTTAACTAATGTGTAACGTTCGAAGTATAAGGACACCGCGCGGCACTTACGTCATTTTAAAGAAAATTATGGATTTTTGCGATAACTCAAAAACGGCTCGACCGATTTTATTAAATATAGTTTTCGTTGAAAGTGCTTATAAGGCCTCGTTTTTATGAATTTTTCCATATTTTTTTGGCCCGTGGTTGAAAAGTTAGAGGGGGGGGGGGGGGGCTATTTTTAGGGTTCCGTACCCAAAAGGAAAAAACGGGTCCCTATTACTGAGACTTCGCTGTCCGTCCGTCCGTCTGTCACCAGGCTGTATCTCAAGAACGGTGATAGCTAGACAGTTGAAATTTTCACAGATGATGTATTTCTATTGCCGCTATAACAAAAAATACTAAAAATGAAATAAAATTAATATTTAAGGGGGGCTTCCATACAACAAACTTACAGATAATGGTACGGAGCCCTTCGTGCGCGAGTCGCACTCGCACTTGGTGTATTTTTATTTGGATTTCTGGAGCAAATATTTACAAAACTGCTGACTATCAAAAAATGATGTTTGCAGACCCCGATTATTTTTAAAAGACCTATTCAACGACACCCCACACACTAGTGTTGGATCGAAAAAAAAAACCCGGTCTACCGTGAAGGATGGGCAACTACGGAACCCTACACTGAGCGTGGCCCGACATGCTCTTGGCTGGTTTTTTAAAGCACACTACACCCACAGAAACACTTCTTGCGCAACGAAATTCAAGCTGGGAAACGAAGTGTAAGTACTTAACCGATAGCGCGGCGTGTCCCAGATCACACCACAGAAAGCGTAGTTAGGCCGTACTCCGTAGGCTACTGGGGGTGGCCACCACTAATAAAATTACCACTCAGTAGGTAGAGTTGGGCATGTTTCCATGACCGTACTGACAGTATCCTATGATGATTTTCTCCCTCCTCGAAAAAGCCCTCAATCATCACACCTCACTCTTCAACCGTCAATCCTCGTCCCTTGTGAGCTTTAGGTAGGTAGGTATATATTTTATGGGAACAAGCATTATCAGACATTACTCCACATGAGATCTGGCAGCAGTTGGATGAGGCCGATAAGGGTAGCGTAAGACCTATGAGGTTTTTCAGCTGAAATAATGATGATATTATCTCACGAATTGTACTTACTACGTAGTACGTAGGTAGGTATGTAATGCGAGCATTGGCATAGTTGTATTTATCGTAGCTGCGACGCGCGGTATTACCCGCTCATCCGACGGGAACACTACATTTTTTCAGGATAAAAAGTATTGTATGTGTTAATCCAGTGTGTCAGCTACCTTCATACCAAAAATTATCGAAATTGGGCAAACTTTCGCCTTTATAATATTAATATTAAGTGTGATGAAATGTTTTCTATTTGGATCTAAATACTTACAATCTAACAAATCCGCGGACTGGTGGTGGTTCGGCGTGTCAGTCCCCAGTCGTAGCTGTGACCGCGTCGGCGGCCACGACTCCAAACTGTTCCACGACTGAAAAGACAGAGATAAACCAATTTAAAATAAGCCTGCCTGCTATTGTGTTATAACTTTGACGATTAAGTACTTGGCTAGATTTAAGACAACATTTTGATATTTTTGGATTTTTTGGCCATAAAGAGAAAGCATGATAGAAAAAGTGCGAGTCGGACTCGTACACCGTGAGTACCGTACAAACAATGAAACTGTTGTTCGAAGACGTTGTCGCCATACATCGACATAGGTGGTTAATTTACCAACTACAAATAAGTTTGTAATCAAAATTCGTTTTCACAGCTCCTAGGGATAGGGGTAGCAGATCTGAGTGTTTGATTTGTTATTAATTAACCTACCTACCTCCACGCATTCCCGAGAAAAAGGTCTTGGGAGACAGACAGACAGGCAGACGGATAACAAAGTGATTCTATCAGGGTTCAGTTCCTGACGATTGTGGTATGGAACCCTACAAAAGGGAACCTCTGGCTTAGCCTTTACTGACCTTGCTTAATCTGCGGCGATAAACGTAGTGTAGCCCGTATGAAAGCGCAGTACTACTGCATTGTTTCCAATAAGTATACATTAAGTATAATTTTCATGCAGCGAATGTGGCCGCACATTTTGTTGCGAAAATAATTGGCTACGTCAGCCACCTGAGACCCTGAGAGCTCATGAGCGACCGACGCTCTCATTAGCCAACGTTCAGTCGCCGTGGCCGAAATCGGCCGTATGCCATGATGCATTGTGTAATTGTAACTTTGTAACACATGGGAACTTTTTTAGATTTAGTTTAATTTTAGTGTTTTCTTGTTTAGTTTAATATTTAGGTTTAGTTTTATTGTACTTTAATCATTCATTTGGAATTAAATATCTAGTAATAATTACATTAAGTAGTAATCAAACGTAGATGACATGTGACGTATTTGGCACGAATAAATCAATTTTAATGTACAGTACCTAATAGAACCCTTTCACAGCATTGTTTGGTTTAATAACTTTGATTGGTAGGTTACGCATATTGGTATTGGTACGCAAGTTTAGGGTTTTTATCTCAAAAGGAAAAACAGAACCCTTAAAGGGTCACTTTGTTGTCCACCCGTCCGTCTGTTTGTCAAGACCCTTTATCTCGGTAACGCGTGGAAGTTTCGAGTCGAAAACCTCATTAATATACAGTCTGACCAAAAAGAGTAGAAATTAAAAAGTGGCAATACTGTAGTGTCCCCACTACAGTATTAAAAGTCAGGAAATACGCAGCAAAACTAAACTAACGGATGCGCTCCGACAAGCCCTAAAACTAAAATGGCAATGGGCCGGGCATGTGGCAAGATATACCGACCAACGCTGGACCCTTGCAAGTACAAAATGGGGTGGTCCACAAGGGAAAAGAAGCGTAGGACGGCATCGAAAACGATGGGCAGATGAAATTATAAAGCTTGCGGGAAGTAAGTGGGTTGAAATAGCTCAGGACAGAAAGAAGTGGAAGAATTTGGAGGAGGCCTATACCCTGCAATAGGGGTTCCTATAACATAGCTATATATATATATATTTTAATTAAGTAACATTATCATTATTTTTTTTAAGTTTTATTTGAAATTATAATAAGTTATCATTTATCAACTTGTAAAAATGGTTATGGGAAATAAAAAGGCTTTATTATTATTATCTCCTTTATTCAATTGCATTCTTAGGTTAGATTTCTTTACAATAATATAAAAAGTAAAATACAACAAAGTAATTACAAAACATAAATACATTATAAAAAAACCTAACCTAGGGTGCCGCCGGCAGCGGGGCAGGCTACCGGTGGCTGCAGAAAGAAGAACCTCCTGACAATGCGCGCCGTGTCCAGGGGCCCTATGATGGTTGCTTTTATCACGCGATAAATAGTGATAAAGAATCCGTCACGTTTTGACATATTGCGAGTGTGAGTGACAGATGCTTTGTCACTTATTTATCACGTGATAAACGCAACCATCATAGGCCCCCAGGAGTACCGCGCCTTCTGTATCTGACGCTTGATCCAGCCATCTAGCGAGAGTCTCTTAAGATGTTTGTCGAGACTCTTCGCTATAGATACGGCGATGGTCGGATCAAATGCAAGAAACAGAGGCAGCATCCTGTCCCGGTACGCGGACAGGTTGATTCCCCCCTCTGTAGCCCCGTAGTAGGCGCGCATGCAGTTTTCGTTCATTACTTGCGTCCATCGCATGCGCGCACTACACCACCGGTAGCGGGGGCCGTGGTCGGAGCAGATTGCCCCGTAGGCCCCAAGCGTGCCGGCAGCGGTGGCCGTCCACGTCGCGCAGGTGGTCGCGACGGCGGGGGCGGCGGCCCGCGCTCGTCGTCGCTCGACTCGCTGGTGTCGGGCGCTGTGGCGAACTCATCACCCGACGACGATGGCGAGGAGGACGACGAGACGGGCGGGGGTGTTGGACGTGCGTTCCGTGTGTGCGCGCTTGTGTTTCTTCTTGCCTGGCTCCTTGTGATGATCAGTATTTTTTCTTGGAAGTCTTGTTTATTTTGCGTGACACATAGTTGTCAACTTGTATCACGGACGATTTCTATTGAAAACTACACATTTTTCACTTCCCTTAATGTTTTCCATGGTGTTTAATAGGTTATTATTATTATTATTAATACTGTAGTGTCGTCCCTTTCTAATCAATCTAAGAAAACAAGGACGACACTACAGTATTGCCACTTTTTAATTTCTACTCTTTTTGGTCGCACTGTACACAGGTCTACAGTTGTGCGCATCGGGTTACAAGCATGAAATTTCTACCATAGATAGAGTGTTCCATGGTGATTATTTTCAGATGTGGAGGGAAGTCAGATTCGTCCCCTGTGAGGCGGGAGAGTGGAGTGAATAGGGCCAAGTATCCCTCTTTTCTTTCTTTATTGCTGGTCAGTGAAGTCTACCAGGACGTGTTTGGTATCGTTTCCGTGTAAAACAAATATTAGAAATTAATTTTCTATGTTATTTTTGTATAGTTCTATATAAAAATATGGGTGTATGGCCGAAAAGGTAAAAATCACAACAAGTTTTTTTATTCAGTGAGGTAAATTAGTTAAATTTCGTGAACATTTTAAAATTATTATTATAATTTTAAAAAGCTCATTTAATCTAGTTTCTAAAAATATATGCATGTTGGGCACTTCTCATACAAACAGTAGCTTAAAATATATCTTTACGTCGGCGTAATCAACGTAAATCTCCGAACGCATCCTATTTCGCTTCATTAAATACATTAAATAATGATTATTAACATGCTTTTACATATACTATTTACTATATACGTCCTAGAAAAACAAATTAATGCAATAAAAAAAAAAATATTTTTTTGCAAATGTATCACGCACGAGCCCGCGGGCTACTCTCAACATCAACAATTTATTTAAGTGACTGTTTGTATGAAAAGTGCCCAATATGTATATGTTTTTAGAAACTAGATTAAATTTGCTATTTTGAAATATTTTTGTTTGTTGTAAATATTCAGGAAATATAAGTAATTTACCGCTGCACTGGAAGATGTTTTCAAGACTCTGGAGTGGGTAGGGCTAGGCATCAACATCAACGGCGAGTACATCACTCACCTACGATTCGCCGATGACATAGTAGTCATGGCTGAGACCGTGGAGGACCTAAGTACGATGCTCGAAGATCTCGGTAGAGCCTCTGAGCGAGTTGGTCTAAGGATGAACATGGAGAAAACAAAAATCATGTTTAATGCCCGTGTTCAACCACGACCGGTAAAAATTGGAGACTCTACGCTCGAAGTTGTGGACAACTATGTATACCTTGGACAAACTGTTCAGTTAGGTAGGTCCAACTTCGAGAAAGAGGTCAATCGTCGAATCCGACTCGGCTGGGCAGCGTTTGGGAGGCTACGTACTATCTTTTCATCCAATATCCCGCAGTGTCTCAAGACAAAAGTCTTTGAACAATGTGTGCTGCCAGTGATGACATACGGAACTGAAACGTGGTCGCTCACGATGAGCCTTATAAGAAGACTCAAAGTCACTCAGAGAGCAATGGAGAGGGCTATGCTCGGAGTTTCTTTGCGAGATCGAATCAGAAATGAAGAGATCCGCAGAAGAACCAGAGTAACCGACATAGCCCGAAGGATAGCAAAACTTAAGTGGCAATGGGCAGGGCACATCGCTCGTAAGACCGACGGCCGCTGGGGCCATCGAGTTCTTGAGTGGCGACCACGCACCGGACGACGCAGCGTGGGTAGCCCCCCCCACAAGGTGGACTGATGACCTGGTGAAGGTCGCTGGAGTCCGCTGGATGCGGGAGGCGCAGGACCGGTCATGGTGGCGTTCTCTGGGGGAGGCCTATGTCCAGCAGTGGACGTCTTTTGGCTGATGGTGAAGTAATTTATCTCCCTGAATAAAAAAAACTTGTTGTGATTTTTACAATTTCGGAAATACAACCATATTTTTATATGGTACTATGAATAAATAACATAAAAAATGAATTTCTGATATCTGTTTTACACGAAAACGACACGACGCAAGTCCTACTAGCGTTGCCTGATCAGTAATATAAAAAGAAAAAGAGGACTCCTTTGTCCTATTCACCCCACTCTCCCGCCGCATAGGGGACGAATCTGACTTCCCTCCACATCTGAAAATAATCACCGCAGAATACTCTATCTGTGGTAGAAATTTCGTGGTTGTATCCCGATGTACACAATTTCGCGACTTAGCAAAATGTACTAGAACACGCAGGTTAAGCTTCACATCAACATTTTTTTCAAGGTATTTTTTGTATCAGATGTGCCCAATATGTATACATTTTTAAAAACAAGATTAAATTTGCTGCTTAGTAATATTTTTTTAAATTGTATATATTCAGGATAAATAACTAATTTATCGTTCTGAATAAAAAAAAACTTGTTTTGATTTTTACCTTTTCGGCAATAAACCCAAATTTTAATAAGAAACTATTCTTAACCCTAGAGTGCTCGCGCTATGAGCATTTTGCCGCCCGCGCAACTATATTCGTGTTATTTTCTAAACGATGCATTTGTCAAGGTCAAGCGTCCCAGTAGCTGCCCCCCCGTACCTTACCTCCTTGTTTTAGAAATTATAACAAATTTAATGCGCGGGTGACTGCAGGAGGCAAAGATTGTCACAGGTGTGTCGCGTTTGACGGCAAATTGCTCACTGCGCGACTACTCACGTAGGTAACGTTTATGAATCTGTTTTTTTAATATAGTTGAAATATTATGAGTTTCATTGCGTTTAGTATTGTTTTGATATAACTATCGTATTACTATTGATTTTTAGTTTGTTTTGTTCAGTTATTGGGAGTTGTTCTTGTTTTGTTTTGTTCAGTTTACTTTATATTATTGAGACGAACATTTCTGAAAGAAATTGCCCTGGCGATGACTAGACCACATATCATTAGAAGATCCGACGTAAACACATTGCAGAACCAGCTGAGAAACCAAATCCCCCGATTTGTACTATCAGATCATCAAAATATAATATGCGCAGTATGTCCGTCCAAGAAAAATAGAAGTACGAAAAAAGGATGCAACAGATGTGCAAAGTTACTGTGCAACGAACATTGTATGTACATGTGTCAGGATTATTTTGCTAAAATACATGTTGTAAATGACGAAAACGTATAATTTAACTATTAAGTTTAATTTTTCTTTTTAGGGTTCCGTACCCAAAGGGTAAAAACGGGACCCTATTACTGAGACTTCGCTGTCCGTCCGTCCGTCCGTCCGTCCGTCCGTCCGTCCGTCCGTCCGTCCGTCCGTCCGTCCGTCCGTCCGTCCGTCTGTCACCAGGCTGTATCTCAATAACGGTGATAGCTAGACAGTTGAAATTTTCACAGATGATGTATTTCTATTGCCGCTATAACAACAAATACTAAAAATAAAATAAAATTAATATTTAAGGGGGGCTCCCATACAACAAACTTGTTATAGATTATATATATGTATAGGTACGGAACCCTTCATGCGCGAGTCAGGCTCGCACTTGCCCAATTTTTTTTTATATAAATAATTGTGAAGAAGTTGCAAAAAACCAAGAAATTTTACCTAAGATTTCCCAAAGCATTCTTTTCTAAATTCTAAGTATGAAACTTTAATAAATGTTTCTTATTCTGATAGTTTATGTTTCATTCTTTTAAACATAATTATAAATTCATATAACGCCAATTTGCTAGAAAAAGTCATATGAAGTATGGGCGGCAAAATGCTCCCCACGCGATCACTCGCGTTTCACGGGAAGGCGCGATCACTCTATAGGGTTAAATAACATAAAAAATTAATAGCTGATATCTATTTTACACGAAAACGATGTCCCACAAGCCCTAATAGCTTTTAATGATCAGTAATAAAAAAAAGAAAAAGAGCAGTACTTGGTCCTCTTCACCCCGCTCTCCCATCACACAGGGGACGAATCTGACTTCCCTCCACATCTGAAAATAATCAATGTGGAACGCTCTATGTGTGGTAAAAATTTCATGCTTACAACAGCTTAGCAACTCTACTATAGGTACATTACGTAACAAAGGGTGGTAAACAAGTGAGAAACTCGTGTCGTTAAAGCCCTCGCCTTCGGCTTCGGGCTTCTAATAGACACTCGTTTGTAATTCCTTTACCACCAGAGTCACGTACGACGTTTTTCATCACACTTTGGCGGGAATAAAACAAAAGTAGTAAGTCAATACCAACATTTCTTACCGCCCTAGGGCGTAATATACGATTTACCGCCCGGTTTTCTAGCATGTAAACCCTTAGTGTGAGTGTGATAAAAATTACTTACCGCCCTAGGGCGTAATTTACGACTTACCGCCCGCTTTTCTAGCATGTAAACCCTTGTTTACGAGCAAGTGTGATGAAAACGTATATATATTTCGACACTCAAGAGAATCAAAACGTATCTTAGGGTAATTTCCGTTGACCTAGAACACTTAGGACTAGACTTACAAGTATAGGTTGTACTATTATCTATTCTGTGGTATAGGCAAATACTACAAGTATAGGGAAAAAAACTGAAACTATACATTTGTGTGTGTAATTAAATTACAAAAAACATAGTCTTTGTTTATAAAGTATAAGCAAAACGGTATAAATGTGTACGGAAGCCTCGGTCCGACTCGCACTAGTCGCACTTGCCCGGTTTTTTTTATTTACTTATAATCCAACGTAATAATTCAATCAAATAATCCAATAATTCAACGTAAAAAATATTGTAAGACAACCATATAGGGACTTAAACGCGCTCCTTAGGTCAAAATGGCAAATTAATTGTGTATCCTCTAAAAGTACGATGTCCCATACATAGTCACAGTCCCATGCCAATTGCCAATAGTCACATATTTATAGACATTTGATCCCAATAAAAACCGGCCAAGAGCATGTCGGGCCACGCTCAGTGTAGGGTTCCGTAGTTGCCCATCCTTCACAATAGACAATAAAACGTAGTGATTACATACTCTTCGATAGACAAGGTTTAAATTACGAGAAAGATTTCAAGCTCTATAAAAGGTCGTAAACGCCAATGTAACAGTTATTACTTATTACCTTCTGGAACTTATCGATTATACGCGCCAAATTTAGCGAAATGTTTTAATACGGAATGGCACTTAACTAATATGCGTAACGTTCGAAGTATAAGGACACCGCGCGGCACTTACGTCATTTTAAAGAAAATTATGAATTTTTGCGATAACTCAAAAACAGCTCAACCGATTTTATTCAATATAGTTTTCATTGAAAGTACTTATAAGGCCTCATTTTGATGATTTTTTCCATAATTTTTTGACCCCTGGTTGAAAAGTTAGAGGCTGAGGGACACTATTTTTTTTATTTTCGGATCGAATAGTTACAAAACTGCAAATTTCATCAAAAAATAATGTTTGGAGACCCCTATTATTTTTAAAAGACCTATTCAACGACACCCAACACACTAGTGTTGGAACGAAAAAAAAATCACCCCCATTTTAGGTGTACGGGAGGCATCAGGCACCCGAAACAAATATTTTTTTTTTAGTTTTTATTTTACTGTTTTGTCGGCGTGATACATACACATACTCATACCAAATTTCAGCTCTCTAGTGCTAACAGACAGACAGACAGAGACAGACAGACGGACGGACGTCTTAAAAAAATATTCAATTTATAAACTAAAATTCCGAGTTTGTCAATAAACTAACAAAATTAAAATTGCTAGCAATGTACCTACAGTAAAATAAATGACATGAATATTTACTGGAAATAGCCCTTCATTCTTTGTTTATTGCGTCAACATCAATGTAGGTATATTACAGTGATGGGCAGACAAATTGTCCTAGTTTTGCAGTCGTTTATCTTTTAAAAAATCCGGTATTTTACAGTTATGTACTTTTTGACTAGAATATTTTCAAAAAGATTGTTTATATCTTTAGTAGGTATTGTATAGAAGTATTAGCAACAAAAATTAAACGCGTTCATTAGAAAATCCTGTGTGAAAAAACAGATCGTTCAAGATATTATAGGGGCAAGGCAAGGAAGTATTTATAATTGGGTTTCTTCGCAGACTGATTTACCCACTAGGGAAATATAAAGTTAGGTAATTGGTCATTTAACGCATTGCATTTTGCTGACGATACGAAATATATTAATTACATTCAGATATAGGTACTTAACATTTAGGTTAGTTTTTGCATGAACATTTAAGTAATACCGCGACTGAATATAAATGTACCCACATTTTTAATATCATTGATGCATCAGGTTATTTGGACGCCTTACTATTGGATAATGCGGGTAGATATGACTAAATGTAAAAACACGATTTTCATTAAATTATAGATACTAAAATTAATAAAGATTAAAGTTGTTTTAGTAAATACATGTAATGAATAGTTATCACACTCACCGATCTTGTTGAACTTCCGCTGCCATAGTCGCTATACACGTAGTTGTCCATTTACGTTCGAAATAAAATTATGATCCAAATATAAAATTGCAATACCGCCCTGAGCAGTGCGCACGTCCTGACTTGTCTACAGTTCGACCGAGACGAGAATGAAATGAGATAGGGTCCTAATCCTAAGGGTCCTTATTGGTCCGTTTCAAGTTGTGCAATGGTTTCAAGTTCCGAAGCGTCGGCAAAACACAAAGCTGCTTTGGTTTCTAATAATTTATTACCATGACACTTTAATGTTTTGTAGATGATTATGTTTCGGCTATACAAAAGTATTTTCGAGTAATATTTATTCTTATCGGAATTAATTGCACTCTTTGGGGAGTAAAAGTAAAGTGTAAAAAGTTAAACATTTTCATCTCGTTCCATGCTTTAAAAGTCTAGGTATAGCCTCGTATCGTATCATGGTATAGGTATAGGGATGGCTACCTATGTAGGTATTTCATGGCTCTGATTCTGACCGGGCGTAGAAAATAGAGGAATCGCCCTTGCCGCTTCGCTTAGATTGTTGATAAATGGAGGATTGTAATTTCTTGCATTGTATTTCTCCTGTATATTTTCAATTCAATTTTTATAAATAAATGGCTACTGTCCATTGGGACAATTCTGCCAGCGTCAAGGTTGGAAGCTACAAGTAATCGGTTGTCAAATTTGTCAAACCTCCAAACACCGCGAACATTTAAACGGTGGTATACATTGCCTAATAAACGGACTCAAAAAGTGAGAGGAATTAGAGCTTGATACCGAAGTCCTTAATAAATTTTGCCAGGACATATACGAAGGGGGTATTAACAAACGTGAGGATGTAACTAAAGTTAGCAGGACGGTGAATGAAGTCAGGAAGCAAATCATACAGAGAAACTGGAATTATAGGGCAGTTAAAGAAAATATGATCCGGATTGCCTTCGTCCAAACCACATTCGCACAAAGAATGGTCACGTACTCGAATTTTAGCTAAAAATGATGGAGAGCAATTGTGACCAAGCCGCAGTCGAATTATGGTAGAAGTTGCAGTTTTGTTCGTCTTTTTAAATTTAAAGAACCATGGTTTTACAGGGAGATTCGGTTGAATATTGCCATAATATTTTCCTTTGGAGAGACGCGTAATATTCCATTCTTCAGACCAGTGCTCAAACAAAGTAGCCTTGGCAGAAATGCGCATATCCTGGCTGTGGCACCTAGAATGTGAAGGGCATCCAATATCAACAGCCTGCTTGGCGCAGGAGTCTACCTGTTCGTTACCATCAATACCAGTATGGCTCGGGATCCAAGCTAAAACTACGTTCAGACCAAGAGAGGCACAGCGATAAAGGGACTCACGACATCTGAGGTTAATAACAAGGTTGTCTCTGGATCGAAGAGGAGACTTGGCCAAATCCTGAAGGCAGCTGAGTGAATCAGAGAATACTATTGCTTTGGCAATCTTGTGGGATTCTATAAAGGAAACTGCTTCAAAAAGGGCAATCGCTTCACCTGTATAGACTGATGTTATGGGCGGGCTTTTAAAACTTAAGACAATTTTGTACCGGGGAATCCAAACTGCTGAACCTACACACCCATTTGTTGACAGCTTGGAAGAATCAGTGAAGATAGGAAGCCAGCCATCCCAATTTTCAGCCAAGATTTTCATAAAAACACTATTGGCTGCAGGCGTATTCTTGTCCAGACCAAATGAAAAAATAACGTTTGGTTGAAATATAAGGACATCATAGTCAAACGAGAAAAGGGGATTACCAGGGGAAGAAACAAGGGGGGGATTGACCGAAAGTTTCTGGAAACTTTTAATTAAGCAAGGAAGGTCTTTATGCGTCCAGTATTTGGAGTCAGGAATTATATTGGCCAGATTATTTAAGCTACACATTAATGGGTGATCAGATACCTGTGCCATTCTAAAAAAGAAACGATCAGCTAAATACTGTCTTCTCAATCTCAAAGGGGGCTCCAGGCACTCCACTTGAAGAGCATTGGTTGGGGAAGACTTCATTGCTCCACAGATTATGCGTAAACATTTTGATTGGATCTTATCAAGGTAAGACAAAGCTAATTTACTGCACGGCTCTAGAAGAAATGATGCATAGTCGAAGTGGCTCCGAATGATAGCATTGTACAAAAGCTTTTGAGAAAAAGGGTGAGAACCCCACCAAACACCCGATAGAGCCCTAAGAACGTTAACGCTTTTCTCACATTTGTTCCTAATGTAGTTTAAATGGGGAATTCCAGATAGGCGACAATCTAAATATAAGCCTAAAAACTTAACCGAATTTGAAACAGGAATTATTTCATCATCAAGGACAATTTCAATGTCAGGAATGCGTCTTTTTCGTGAGAAAACTACCACGGTACTTTTGGCGGCAGATATAGATAAGTCATGGTCTGTAAGCCAATCATTAAGGTATCTTAAACCACTGTTCAAGGCAGCCGAGCATTCCAGTATATTATCTGAAGCGAAATAAAGAGCAATATCATCCGCATATTGCAAAATATCACAAAAGCAGTCTACAGACTTGTCCAGGTCAGCGGTGTAAAGGCTATACAATATGGGACTTAATACCGAACCCTGAGGAAGTCCTTTCCATATACGTCTTGGTGGAAGCAGCGAGCCCTGGTATCGGACACAGATAGAGCGATCCATAAAGAGGTTGCAAATAACGTTAACCATCTTTACCGGCAGACTCAGCTTTTGCATCTTTTGCCTGAGTAACGGAAGATGGACATTATCGTATGCCGTATGAGGTGTGCAATAAAGAGTACTTGTATTTGTATTGCGATTGACAGTGACAGGAGTCCAACTCAAAATTCGAAGCAATTGAGTGGTTAATTTGTTTGATATAATAAATGAAAAAAAAAACTGACTTTTTTTTAAAGTTGCTGAACAAATGTTGTTCAGTTTAACGAGTAAAATCTATGTTCTTATTTTTTGCTTATGTTACAGGAACCCAGTCGCCCGTGCCGTGCATGACATCTCTACACTCCGGATTTTAATTAGGCGAACTAACTTGACAGTTCATTGCACACGAATGTTGCCACAGTTTCGCTAGTGTTGTTAATATCGATAATTATGTTAAGAAGAAGGTTGATAACGTGAGCATGGACTCATTGTCTATGCTATACTTCTTTTTATATCTCTGCTATTTGTTTCCTAGCAACTGTTGTTTTTATAATCTTTACACTAATATATATTGTCGTGAACGAATCACACGCTTTTCCTTGCTAATTTAAAGAATTAAAAAAAACCAGTTCCTACCAGAGGTTTAGTTAAACAGCATTAAAAAAAAGTAGACATTACGTATTTCATAAATTTTGAATTATTGTGTTTGAAATCTAACTAATAATTTTATTACTCGAATCAATAATAAAAAAAAACGGTTGCTATTAAAATACTTACATCGAACGAACTTTATTTTAGGACATCGCTAAGAACGCTGTCCGCCTTTTTGTTTTCTTGACAGTTCCATAGTACTATCGAATACACTGATAACTGTACATTTTTAAACGAATATAAACCGTATTACAACATAATTAAGTGTCTATGGATGTATTGTTAAGGTTATATCGACATATTTGTATCGACATAAACCAATCACTATTTATTTTTTTCTATTCCTGACAACACTTTGAGCTGTCAAGTTAGTTCGCCTAATTAAAATCCGGAGTGTAGTGGTTTAATACTCAAAGCCTTGCCGCGCTGAAAATACTAGTTATGCCATGTTCTATTATTTGTATTTTTAAGTTACCATCAAATTATGTAAATTATTCATACCTATATTTTCTTCACATTTGGTCAATAGCATAGCTTCAATGATTTACCTATCGGCCGCTAGATGACGTGACATCAATAATCGTGGGGACATCCGTTATAAAGAATAGCTACAATCATTTTATTTCTGGGTTAATATCAACACATTAGTTGGATCATGTATTGATGAAAACCCGAACAGTATTTGTTTATGACTGATTGTGGTCAGTGGTCACACATGGACGTGACATGTGAGTCTGCCTAATTTCCATCTTATTTCTGATAGGTAACCCTAACCCTACCGATACCGACAGCATCACAGCAAATGATTCGTTTCTGTAATAAATGTTAGTAACGCCATCTATTGATACGTGTTCTAATCGCTTGTAAATTAACTCAATCTTCATAGGAAACATGCACGAACTATAGGGGGCAGCACTACACGCTCTGCTACAAGTGTAAATCGCGAATATTGATAGACAAGGCAATATTTGTTTAGCCGGCAGCACTTTCTTTTTAGGGTTCCGTAGTCAACTTTATAGTTTCGCCATGTCCGTCTGTCCGTCCGCGGCTTAGCTCCGTGATCATTAGTACTAGAAAGCTGAAATTAGGTATGAGTATGTGTATGTATCACGCCGACAAAACGGTAGAATAAAAACTAAAAAAAAATTTTTTCGGGTAGTACCTCTCGAACACCTAAAGTGGGGGTGATTTTTTTTTCGTTCCAACACTAGTGTGGTTTCGTTGAATAGGTCTTTTAAAAATAGTAGGAGTCTCCAAACATTATTTTTTGATAAAGTCAGCAGTTTTGTAAATATTCGGTCCGAAAATTAAAAAAATAGCGTCCCCCCCCCCCCTCTAACTTTTCAACCACGGGTCAAAAAATTATGGGAAAATTCATGAATATGAGGCCTTATAAGTACTTTCAATGAAAACTATATTGAACAAAATCAATTGAGCCGTTTTTGAGCTATCGCAAAATTTCATAATTTTCTTAAAATGACGTAAGTTGACTTCCAGAAGGTAATAAGTAACTACAGTTACTTTGGCGTTTACGACCTTTTTATAGAGCTTGAAATCTTTCTCATAACTTAAGTCTATTGTGAAGGATGAGCAACTACGGAACCCTACACTGAGCGTGGCCCGACATGCTCTTGGCCGGTTTTTTGCAAGAGAATGTGCAGGAAGGGTGACCGCACTATAATTGACAATGATAAGATAAATTAAAAGTACAAAAGTTCGAATTGGCGGCGAGGTGCCTTCCCTATATTCTTTGGTGCTGATATGAAGGTAAAAAGCTATGTATAAAGAAAAACAATAGTATAACGCTAAATAAATTTTATTTCATTTATTAGTGTCCATGGAGTCATTATTCACACATTTAAATTACAATGTAAAATATATAAATAAAGTCGAATCTGTAGCAATCACATAATTATGTTAAATAGTATGTAATCTAAGTATCACGCGGCAGCAAAAGTACGACATTCAAAAGTGCATAAATTTCATTTATGAATAGGTAGCGACATAATCTAGGTGTGACAACATGTATAAGTGGGAGAGGTAGGGTATGGTTCCACTTAACCACTTTTCATCATTCATCAGTCTACAACGGTGGTAGCTGTGATAGTATATAAATACATATTCCTACGGTTGTAGGTATATGTAGGGACCTACATAAACAAAGGACTTTTGATATTAGGTTAAATTCGACTACGTACCTATAGAACTTTACGTATGATTATTAATTTTAGCCGTCATACAGGATGGACCCGATGGAGGGCATATTTAAATGGAACCAGTCCTGTACCACCTCTTAATTTAAATGTCTTATTCGGAAGATAGATTACCAATTTTTTTTTTTGCTAAAGCAAGTCTAGATCGAACCATGCTTGCAAAACAGTAGTTTTCCCCCTTGTTCACTAAATAAGACGCTTAAATAAGGACGTGGTGTACACATTTCTTTAATTCTAGGACTGAGAATCAAGTTACATAATAGATGTTATCGGAACAGTATGCAACATAATCACGCCGTATGGCTAAACACAAACGAAAGCCAAAATTGACTTGCTATTATTTATAGTTATAGCACCTAAGTATTGGAATGTAAAATTCACACATGACATGCCGGTTCGAAACGCAACTATGACCGAGAAATTGTAGCTTATTTCTCAATGATAAAGTTCACATTTAGGTGCAATAATAATTCTGATAGCAGCGCCCAGCTACATGGTCTGTTAAGTATGATAAATGAAATTAAATCATTTGCTTGGCCACTAAACGTTTCGATGCGACATGCTAGGTGGGAATCGTACGTAGACATTGAACTAAAGAAACATATTGTTCACTTAATCATGCCATTATAATCTTTTTCTTACTTTTTAAACCTTGTTTGTGCATAGGTACAATTTAAAGGCGTGCCTAGTAGAAATCAAAAAGTTAGACAAACGTAATGTAGGTGTTTTTAAAACCTCCTATTTTACAGTACTTGCACTTGCCTAGGAACGCCCACGAATACATTTCATATTAATGTGCTTATAACTCCAATGAATAGTACAGTGGCGGACAAAAAGCTTTTTACCATAAGTACAAAGACATTATTATCAATAATTGGTTTAATTGTTACGGGAGGCACCTATGTGTGAAGATTTACAACAAATTGCTTTCACTTGTAGTTACGTTACGGCTAAAAGGCAAATTGGAGCTGGTAAAAATACTTATTATTCCCTCACTGTTACAATTTACAAATACAAATTCACCTCTTTATATAAATCTATAGACAGCTCCGTTTTATACAGAAGCTATTATTGAATTGGAAAACTGAATAATGAATTCAAAGTTCAATTGACTTGTTGTAGAATGGGTTTAGGTTTGTTTAATTGGTCACAATAATATTATATTTTACATACATTGTTATGTACTACTAGTAACACGACATATATTCTTACACTTATACCGACATGCATAAATTAGAACCAAAACAACAAACGGTCAAATAAGTTAATAAAACAAACAAAACCAAGCAAAAAACATATCTACCTATCCAAGAAATCAACTCTCAAGAAATTAAATCCAAGATATTGCTTTTGTATTATCATCGACTCCAAGATAGATGCGAATATCATTTGGTCACGTTGATATTCTATTCTATACAACGATGACGCACAGCAGATAATTTGATGACGTAACTATGAATTACTAGGTACATGATGACAGTTTGGATTCCTTTTATATTAAAATGAAATAACAGATTTGTATCCAGTGTGATCTAGGCGTAAATACACTATAATTTTATTATAATTTGCTTGAAAACTTTATTTACTGTGGTGTAGTAAGTACCTACACTACACACACCATTTGTGCTGATCTAGAAACTTTCGCCCTAGTTTCGATTACTGTGATATTTACTCAAATGTTTCATTTTAAATGCCTGTGAATGGATACAAATGTCAAGATAGGTACAGTCGAGTTCATTTACATCTACACACTTACGAGAACAAAAATATCTGAACACGACCCTATTGTCAGGAGCATAAAGTCGTGTTCAGATATTTTTGTTTTCGTAAGTGTGTAGCTGTAAATGAACTCGACTGTACAAGTACCTAAATGAGTTTCAATTCAACACTAAAATTCAAAAACCACATTAGGAGTTCATATTATATACCTTGTGTTCCATCAATGTAAAATTTTTAGTACTTATGGTTTTTTGATATCTATGTATATTCTATCTACCAATATAACCAAGTGATTCTAGTTTTCAGTAAAGAAAATGTCCTGAAGGATATATTGACCATGACTGTACCTGCTGTACATTTTCTATCTACAGCCTATTGTAGATTGTACCCAAATGTGCTGGTACACACAACAAGGTTCTTTCAACTTTCAATATTTTTTGGTAACAGCTACTGCTATGGCAATGGGTTCAATGACTGCAGATATTCTAGTAATCACCTGCAGAAGCTGCTTGTATCCTTATTATAAAGATTCTAGTTAAAATAACACTTGAATTTAGAATTTACGACATTCATTTGTTTATATTTTACAGTCTTGAAATTTGTACAAGCATCCTTCATTTTGTCCTAACTTTATATACAGTTGTAGTAAAACTTGGATTATTCTAGTTTCTCAGTTTACATTTACCCATTCAATACAACAATCCCACTTTGCTTAATCACACAAATACTCAAACCATTATTATTTCATAAAAAATAGACAATCTGATCTAATTACCACATCCACTTCAGGAAGCGTTCATAATAATTTAATAAACAACATTATTTGATAAACAATGATAACAATTCAATAGATTTCTATTTTTTATATGTATGAACTTTCAACAGTCTGTTGTTAATGATTATTCCTACCTATTAATGTACAAAAGCACAGGTAACATCTAACTGTATTATAGTTACAAAATAAATGAAGATACAAATCTAAATTGAGTTTTACTTGGATTTCAATACACCAAATGAAATAAATTTAAAATTGCATCGCGAAAATAACCAATATAATATATATCAGGAAAAAAAGGACAAAAGCATTTATATAATTAAAAACATGATAGTATGATGTTCATGAAGTGTATTTTGCAAGAAGCATTCTAAAGTATAACTATTTTATATGATAGTTTGCACATTGATAATACCTAATCCATCAAACTTTATAGAACTGCTGATATGATGGTGGTTAAAAGCATAAATGTGCAAAGAAAGGAAGTATAGATGTACTTAGTCAATAATCTAATCTTTTTGTATAGTCTCAAACAAGTGAAGCTTGTATCGTAAAGCAGCGTGACTTCTGGTCTCAATTGCATGGGTTGGTTACGGTTAAAACATTTCATCCGATTGACAATATGAATAGTAATAAACTATTTAGGCTAGCACTGTCCGCAGTTACTATGCAGTGCAGGGTTTTTAGTATGGATATAAAAAGAAAATTCAAAAGTACCGAATCTTCATTCCAGTGCAGTTTAAAAGTTTTATATAAGTCAAAACAGGTACAGGACATAAGTCTTATGTACATTACATGTATTTCAATACTCGACATGGCGGGGGCACTGCCATGCCCCCAGATATTAGACTAATGGCCAGCACCACCAGACCTTTGTCTAACTTTAGTATCAAAACAATTAATATATATGTTTTTTTAAAGGATATAGTTACAAAAAGCAATATGGATATCAGCCTACTAGTTATTATGTCATTACCAATGGGTGCCATTATCATGTTTGTTGGATCTATGACAAAGATATCTTTAATTATGGGACAGATTTTAAGAAAATCAACAAAACACAAGCAATTTCATTACAAATAAATAACATTAGTAGCAAACAATGTAGGTACAAACAAACCATCTCTCACCAGCAGACTAAAACCCGTTAAACCAATGACAATTATCTAAATGTTGCTACAATCACAGAGATTATCGTGAGCTTATCAAATCATACATTGGATCAAACAGAGTGGCCTTGGGACTGGTGCCGCTGTCCCCACTGACTAGAAGGTCCTTGTGCAGAGTTACCTTGCTGCATCCACGAAAGGAAGTTTGGTGGAGCCGGAGGTGCTGATGACCCTGGGCCGGCAAACGCACCTTGCTCAGACCCTCCGGATGGTATATTGTTGATGAGGCCCCAGCCAGCTGCCTGGTTCAATGCTGCTGCAACCAAAGCTTGGTTTACAGGAAGTCCGCTCATACCAAGCGGCATGCTTCCTCCCTGCCCCTGGCCCCCTCCACCTGCCACCCCTGTCTGACCGTGCTGCCCAGACATTCCAAGTGCTTGCATGTTCACCATATCCATGCTTCGGTTGCTCCAAGAGTTGTTGTTAGAGGCAGAGTGCATATGGCCTTCTTCATAGTTTCTACTTGGCAAGTTCCGTTGGTTGGAGCCACTCTTGTTTTGCTTAGGGGATGCATTTGACACATTCACTGACACACCTTTTATTATGTGATCTTGACCACACAAACTTTGTGCTACTTCTGGATCCAAAAATGTAATGAAACTAAAAGCTCTAAATGGCTTTGGAATAAATACATCCGTCACTTCTCCGAACTGAGAAAAATACTCTCTCAAATCATTCGCTGTTAATTCTTCAGTGCAACGGCCAACAAACACTTTACAAGGCATAGAGTTGACTGAGCCTTCCTTGGAGTTAGGTATTCGTACGTCACACCAACGACCATCTATCATGTGTCTTTGAGCCAACACCCTCATTTGGGAAGTGTAAGATGCAAATCTAATGAAAGCAAAACCCTTAGACATGCCAGTTTTAGCGTCTCGCTTCAATTGAGCCATCAAAACTTCCCCAAATTTCTCAAAATACTCTCTCACAGTTTGCTCAGTTGCTTTCCATGGCAGCCCTAATACTATTAAATCAGAGCATAAATTATCATTTCTCTTGTTCTTGATTGACGACGTTTCAGAGCCCTCTCCTGATTTCCGTTTGTTTTCTTTAGGAAAGCTGCAAATATACAAGTGATTGCCCCATCCTTCTGGAGGAGGGTAGAGCCTGCCATCTCTTAATCTTATACCTCGATTGTTTTTCGTTTCTGGGTGTCGATACTTGAGGCCGCAGCAACCAGGAAATTGCGCGGACACTGTTGTAAGCATCAACGTTCCATCTTCTTCGATTGGTAGTTCTATGGGTTCTTCATTTTCGTCTTCGGCCACGGGTAAGTACTCGAAGGACATTATATCTTATTCATGAACAAAATTATTGATAAAAATAAAGTTTTAAATATGGATTTTATACTTATCACTATACAAATGTACAAGTTTTAAATTCCTAAATATATAAATAATCACATTTATATTTAATTAAACGTCACCTACGGGTTCAGAACCCATTGCAGGTTGAAAACATAGTTTGACGTAATCATTTTGATCTATTTTAGAGAAGCAAGCCAAGTAAATTCAACGTGAAATAGAGATCAAGAATGCTTCAGCGAACTATAATCTGCCATAGACAATCAAAGATGGCCATAACTTTCGAAAGATGACAGTTCTACTACTAGCTAAAAAAAATATTATAATTGACATCATTGACATTGATGTTGGTAAATCACTCAAAATTACCCAAAACTGAACTATAGCTAGGGTTAAAACCCGCTCCAAACCTTCCGATCCGATCCGACTTAACGGAAGAAATTTCCTGACAACTGCATACACATTATCCGATTTCTTCCGATAAATCGGACAACTGCACTACACATTATCCGATTGCTTCCGATCGGTCGGATCGGATCGGAAGGTCTGGAGCGGGTTTAAAAAATGCAAAATAGGTTTTGATTTATCGATTTGTTAGGTTTTACAAAATACAGTTTTTATGTCTACATTTTAAATTTGAATTTAAATGATAAAAATATATACAAGTAATGATTGAAATATAATAGTTTTTTTTGCCCAATAATATTTAACGAACGAAATCAACTTGGTTAGTTAACTCCAATCACCTTTTTAATATCTTGTCTATGACAATACATGTAAATTTTGAAACGTTTGCCCAATCGAAAAACGCCTTAACCTTCTTTCTAACTAAACCCAAAAATGTGAAATGTATTGTATTGTTCTAATAATTACACTTTGTTCAAATACACACGTTTAAGTAAAGTATACGCTTGAATAAACACTTGGTTATTTTCAAAACAGTTAACAGTCTGTGTATGTTCAGGTAGACATTTCAAGATACCTAACCTTAGCGGATAGCAGAAGGATTATGTTTTATCAAGAATTGTTGATTTAATCTCAAATATGTTATTGTTGTAACACTTAAATACGTTTAAGTAATATTGATATGGATGATGAGTGTAAGGAGTACAGAAGAAGTAAACCACAACAAAGGCTGTATAAACCTGGTAGTGGACCGTTGCGGCGATCGGGTAATGGTTTGGATGGAAAAATGGATTCATATGAACTAGAAAATGGGTCTAGAGCTCGAAGTCACTACGGATCTCATAATTCTGTAAACGATTTAGACATTAATGCCAGTGGTAGGGAGCACGCTATCCTAAACCGTCATAAGAAGCCTGAACAACAGCTGTACGTGCCTAAGTCTAGTGACTCGGGTTACGACATGGACCGACAAACAAAGGCACCAATCCGGGGCGACAACAATTCTAGTCAGTATATGAATAGAAGAAGTTCAAATAAACATGACAATAAGCATGGCTTCAACAGTGCTTCAGGACTAGCATCGAGGGGAGCGCCCAGAAGAGACAGATCGTATGCAGAGTATCACAGCAAAGACACAAACAATGACATTAATTACAATAGACAATATAGACAAGTTTCAGAACCCAGGGCCCATTCACCCACACATGCAGTCCCCGAATCGAAAAATATTGACAGAAACAGGGACAGTAGAAGCATGGAAACTTCTGCTGGAAGACAGGCACCAGGATCGGGGGCCAAGCCCCCATCAGGTAGACGTAATTCAGCAGGTTATCCTACTGATACATCCCGACCCAAGTACATGGTAAACCTAGACAATATACCACCAAGATTTAGGAAAAAGTTTTTAGAACAGTCTGGCCATCACAGCTTTGACAGTGTGGATCAAAAAAGTAAGCAATTTTCTAATTACTCTGTCCAATCTAGTTATAATCAGGGTCCACACCCCAATGCCAATTCTGGTTGGTCTCAAACTCTGCCTTCAAGGGGCCGTGGGCGCCTCAGAGACAATGACAACTTTGACCGAGAAAAATTCATCAATTCTTATTTGAAGAACTATGAAGTACAAAATTCTAGAAGATCAACTCCAAGCAACTCTTATTTAAACTTGTGTGAACCAGGTGCAAGTGAAGACCAAAATCTTAATGAAAAGGAAACGCAAAACCAGAAAAGTTTTTATGACTATGGTAACGTAAAAAAATTCTATAACTAATAATATCCATTATCACATCTGATTAAAATATCAAAGTCAGCTTGTTGAAGTGAAAAGTTGATCAACTTGCATTGCCTATATTTATGTGGTGTTAAAACCAAACAATGTGGCTGCACATCCACATATGAAAGCTTGAAGTGGTCATCATAGTTGGCCAGTGTTTAACAATTGATATATTAATCCAAAACTATTTGAATGTTACAAGTGGCCCATTTATGAATGAATTCATTCCATGGGCCATGCAATTCTGCAGCGCATTCTACATCTATGGGACATCCTGGGTCACATTGCAATATTTTTATTTACACTCATGCTACATATTTTGTATTTAAATACATTGATGATTTCATTCATTAATTTATTTATTGAACCATTACTAACACTTTTGTGGCCATGGATGGATGGATGGAATGTAACATACATTTAGTTTTTTGTTCTTTTGGCCTATGACTCGCTGTCTGCAATTGTGTTAATATAATTTGATAAAAATTAATCTGCCATCATGGACTAAAATTTGCTAGTGAGTCAACTAAGTTAATTATAACAATTGCTAAAATTTGTAATAATATGTAAATTTATATTACAGCACCAAAAAATGGAATCATAAAATCAAATCATGAAAGTACAGCTAACCATAATGAAAACACAAAGCATGACTCTGATACGCAAGATGACAATGAAGCTATTTCCCACAGCTCGTCAAACCTCCTAGACATGACAAACCTGGTAATTATAACTTTTATTACTTATACTAGCACTAAGTTTGTGCTCTAGCACTAAGTCAGCTCATTTCTAGGACATTGTAATGAGGAATGCAATAAAATGTATAGTTAAATTCCTAGAAATAAGACTGATTTTGCTGTCTCTTAAAAAAACAGAAAGGGTCTAGCAGGCTAAGCTAACAAAAGTGGCCCCCGCAAGGGATTTGGTTGTAATTTGAGGTGCAGTAGTGGCAGGACCTAAGGACACTGTATGCGTAATATCAGCCTTCGATCTTCTTTTGTTTCAGACTTATTCACGAAAATGTCATAATATCAAGGTAGTTGACGATTGACAACATTTCATATTTATAACAGGTGGAAATTAATATAGAGATCGACAGGGCTTTAAGTCGTGTACCTTAAAAAAAAATCTTTGAATTTATTCTTTTGTATTTAAAGAAATATAAGAAAATACATCAAATAACTAAAATCTAAGACAATACGGGCTGAATAGGTTTGTTGTCTAAACCAAAGAGCGAAAATATATATATTTTTTTTATTTGACGTTGACAGGTGACAGATGCATACCGAGTTTGACTAAGTTTTTTTTTAATAAGAAAACCGACTAACGTAACCGTTCCATTAAGTTCTGGTTTCTGTGTTGCCACATTTTAAAATGAGTATGTTTTTATAAATTAATAATAAAGTAAATAATCATCTCAGAAAATAAATACAAACAGTGATTACTTCATCTTTTTAAGTTGAATTCAGAAAAGTAATAAAATGATAGTCTTAAAAATATGAAATGTTGTCAATTGCGGCTTACCAAATATTTTTTTGGTAGTTGTGTCTACGCAAGAAGTGGCAAAAAAATGAAGCGAAATAAAAAACTTTTTTTTTTTCATCCAAGTTCAAGGATATGAATGTCTGTAAAAATATGCATTATGAACCCCATTCTATGCTCTTTAATTCTGAATTTATTTGGTTCCTCTCGTTAGCTTGGTTTAGCTAAAATAACAGTTTAATAAGTTTCTGTCAAAAATGACATTTTAGTGGCAGCTTTTATAGCCGACTGTACTTTTCTTTGGATATCCGTCAAATTCTCACTGAGACGATTCTAAAGAGCCCAAGCTCGGTAGGATTGCTTTTTCTATTATAGAGTTCCTATGGCCACCTTCATCAGCCCCATGGTAACATATTATTGTTTTGTCATCAAAGTTAAGTAAGTATGCAAAATTTCAGCTCAATCGGTTGACGATATCTGCTTCAAAATTGAGTTGCAAGATTTCACCCGAACAAACATACTTAGATACATACATACATTGCAAGTTAAATAAAAGCTTTTAAAAATTACCTTGATATTTTGACATTTTCGTGAATAAGTCTGAAACAAAAGAAGATCGAAGGCTGATATTACGCATACAGTGTCCTTAGGTCCTGCCACTACTGCATCTCAAATTACAGCCAAATCCCTTGCGGGGGCCATTCTTCTTAGCTTAGCCTGCTAGACCCTTTTCATCCATTACCCAATTCCCCATTTGGAAAAAAATATGTTAAAAATCATGTCAATTTCATTGTTAAATACTATTATTTACTAGGATTGGACCGAAGAAGTGGAAAAAAATATCAAATTAGATGACATGTGTGACACATCTACTAGTTTCACTCAAAATCTACCATCATCAACAACAACGTCACAGGAAGTTAAACCTAGTGAGCCTAGGGAATCCAAAAGAAGATCTCGACGAAGGGACAAGAGGTGAGTTATTCCTTGATTAGTGCTAGTTTGGAGGCCGTACGGGGTACTTCCAGTGGGGCTTCAAATAGTATCTGGGGGAAAATTCGGGGAAAACCTGGACTAAAAATAAAGCCATTTTTTTATAATATTATTTTCGGACTCGTCTCGAGAAAAAATACGATATACGCCAAATGACCGGATTTTTTAAGTCTGTCTGGGTTCGGGGAATTTATAGATGGCAGCCCTATTCCTTGGTCCAATTGGTACTAAACTATATTAACGTTAATCTGCATTAATTTATTTATTGAACAAAACATATTGCTTTAGATTTTTTACGTGTGTGTATTATTAAAGAATTATGCAATATTTAAATGTTACCAACAATTTATGTGTTATAATATATTCTATATTAATAAAACCAGTGTTATTGTCATATTGATAGTTTTATTTTCTGTATAGGAGTTCAAGCAGAGGCCAAAGAAATTCAGAGAAAAAGGGAGATCGGAATAGGAAAGACAGTAATGTGAGCATACAGCATGAGGCAATATCAGCAAGTCTAAAGCAGCGAGATAGGGAAAGAAGAGACAGTTATAAAAGTAATCGGTCTTCAACCATTGGAAATAGTCGGGATGATTTGGACCACTGGAGATCATTGAGATCATACAGCAGAGAACAGAGCACAGAAGGGTAATTACGTCTTTTTTATAAACAAGTGGCAAACAAACATACTGTCAAATGTCTTTAAAACGTCATGTAGAATGGCTACATAACAAGAGCAACCTACTTTTGTTTCAATATAAATTTTTGCATAGCATTCAGCCATTAAAAAAAATGACATCAGACATGCCATTAATTGCGCTTAAAAGACTCCAAATAAATAACACGTTTGTTGTATTGGCCCCACTTAAATATGTATTTTATTGTTTTTAGTATGTAATGTTATAGCGGCAACAGAAATACATCATCTGTGAAAATTTCAACTGTCTAGCTATCACGGTTTATAAGATATAGTTTGGTGATGGACAGTGGAATCTTGGCAATACCCTTTGGATACGGAACTCCATAAAGTTTAGACATTTGGTAGTCGAATTGAAAATACATGTTATAATTTGCTTTTAATGTTCGATGTTTTTTATTTTTATATCATTGCATATTTGAGAAAAATACTATACATACTATTACTGTGTTGTGTTGCGGATATCTAAATATTTTTTTTTTTTTTTTTTTAAAGTTCGAGTATAAAACAGATTTCTCCAAAGCCAGGCTTTATTCTAGCTTTATTTTTAATAGTACTGTAGAAATTGGCAGGTTTGGTATGGTACCTATATTTTATAACCTTTTTGGCTCCTAGCATTAAAAGTAACCATAATGTTAACATTACAGGAGGATAGTGTCTCAATGCAACAGTCGAGATGTGTCGGCACACCGCGCGCTCAGCCCGAGGGACCACGACGGTTTCCGAGTGCCGGCCGCTGTCCCGAAGAGTGCTGCATGGGCATCCGCTAATCAGGTAAAGTAATAAAATTACCAATTTTGTCTTTAAACTATTTGTACAATCCCAATATACTATTCGGCCGTGCCGATAGATTGTGTATGGATTCCCATACAAAAAAGTCGCCTTTTGTGTTCAGTCTAAGAAAGCGTTGTGCGTTCTGCGCCGTCTACTCACTGGAATACTACCGTCGAATGAACATACGTAGATTTCCAACAAGTTCATTAGTAAGTTGTAAATGATACAAATACGTTTCTTTATTGCATTAAATTAACAGGTGAACAACAGGCAGTCTTATCGATAAATAGCAATTTCTTTCAGACAATTTTTCACGATGAAAAATAAGTGAATTTTTGTTTGTTTTTAGATAGAAGTATTTGGTAGTGCGCCATATTAGGAGTCCATGATAGATGCTATCTTAACACTTTCGCTACCAGGAACCCGCCTGGTAGGCACTCGTAATCATTGCTCAGATGCCGGTCACGTATTTTTGCTTAAAGAGCTACCCACCTAGCGGGCTCTCGGTTTCTGGGGTAGGGTTAAATTTTATATCTGGTTGCGAAAGTGTTAAAACGCAATGACGTGTCGATGATACGAGTTTGACATGTTTCAGAAGAAACAAGTGAACGGCGCATGGGGCCACGGGCGCACTCCGAGCGCGGAGAGACGGCCGCAGTCGCCGGCGCCCAGCGGCACGGAGACGGCAGAGGGCGGGGGCGGCGGCCGGCGGCGCTCCGGCAAGCGCTCGGGGCGGCGCCGCGGCCGCAACAACGAGAACATCGCGCCGCCCGTGCCGCAGCCGCCCGGCGCCACGCCCGCGCCCACCACCATCAACTGGAGGGAGGAGATACTCGAGTCCAAAAAGCACACGTAATGGGCCATTTTTTCTAAAGTTGTACACCCCACTTTTTTTTTTAATCTTCGATATTTTGGGTATTTTCTACTCAGAATCACGAGCTCTTTCGATCTAATTAGGAGAAAAAAACTGTCCCAAAATATTCATACACTTTTTGTTTTTCCATTCCGTTACCGCTGTAGTAGGGTATATGAAAATGGTAACGGAATGGAACGAAAAAACTTGGGACAGTTTTTTTCTCCTAATTAGATCGAAAGAGCTCGTGATTCTGAGTAGGAAAAACCCAAAATATCGAAAATTAAAAAAAAAAGTGGGGTGTACAACTTTAGAAATTCATTTTTATCACAGCTAGTGCCATTGTTAGGTACTAGATTTTCATTTTTATCACAGCTAGTGCCATTGTTAGGTACTACTAGTGCCATTGTTAGGTACTAGAAGACTTCGTTAGTCCGAGGCTTGGTCAAGGGCCTCTGCGTCCGCGAGGCCCCCGGTGCAAGAGAAATCCTTGCTCTGTAATAGCTACACTATTCGTTTTTGACGTTGTATTAATGACTACCTAGGTATATGCATGGTGGATAGTATAAATAAGACATAACATAATACAAGAAAGTCATATCAAAAAGAAGAAAAGATCTAATAAAAAAATAAAAAACAAATTTCACGTGTCTGTAGAAGATTTTCACATCTCCCCACAAAATAATTTGAAAAAACTTTGATAGTCAGTGTTTAATCGGCTTTAATGTTTTGTTTTGTTCTAGAGCACCAGAAAATACCCATCAAAGAAACAGACTAAACAGCACCATGTCTGATAAAGCACCATCGGAGACGTCAACATCTCACCCCGGGCTGTTGATATTGCCACAGAGTTCTCATTTACCGAAGGATCAGAGGTATGCACTTTTACTTAAATTGAACAATGTTAAACTGAAGCCAATATGTAATATGATGGCCAACTTTTAATTTAAGAAAATTAGGATAGTCATCACTACTTTGAATAAACCTTGTAACTCAAAATAACCTCGTGAAAAAGGCGTAAGTACATACTAGGTTCATAACCACTTACTGCGTTTTTACTTCCAGGAAATTGAGATACGAGTTTTATTTTCCAAAATAGCGACGTAATTTGTTTGACTTACGAAATATTTTCGCAATAAAAATATCGCAAACTACTTACCAATTAAACCAATAAAATAAATAAATAAATATCAGCCAACGGAGCAAACGTTAGAACCGAGCATTCGCGCGCTGTTCTAACGTCATTGTGGTCTCATGTTTATTACCATGTTATCATCACAACGGAAGTCCGAGATCAACCTGTGGTTAAACTCAGATATGATCTGGAATGACATTCGAATTTATAAGAAGTCAAAACTAACATGACTTTAACTACTGTATATTTACTGTAGTATTATACAATATTTACTGTGATAACAATGACCAAAAAAAAGTGTAAATTAGGGTCAAATATTCAATTAGTTTGATGTCGAATCGGAGATGAAACGGGATCATATTATTTTCTTGTGACATTTGCTTAAAGCGGGGGTTAGCGACTGAGTGTTTTTATATGAATGAATATATTAAAACATTGGTATATTTGTTTTAGTCGCGGTGGCTCAGTTGAAAATCAAAAGACGCTGTATGATCATCATAATCCATCCAAACCAATTATAGTACAAACTAGTCCACAACAAGGGAATATGAGAATGGAAAGAGGTAAGTTAAAATCTTAAATAAATCCGAAGCTTTTTTATTTTTATTTGATGCCTTAAAGTCGTTATAGCAAATCTTTAATTGCATCATAGCAAATCTCTTGAACCTTTTAGACGCCACAGTTGGCCGTGGCCGACAACGAGAATCGCTCTACTGACGCCAACGTCGGTCACAGCGGTCATTTGAATGATCAAAAACTTTGTTTTGAATTACAAAGTTTTTGATCGCTTCACTGCTTGGCGTTCAAAAGGCTAAAAGCTCATACGTTCCAGGCCTGGGCAGGTGCGGGAGATTTTTTTTAACCTCTTTATTTTTTACGCTCCACATAGGAATGTGAGAGGTTATTCCTACCTATGTACAAAAAAAAAACTTTTTGAAAAAATCCGTTTATTCACCATTCAAAGAGAGAACTTGCCTGGTCCACTAACTTGTACAGAAACAGATATTCTTAAGGTGGGTCTACGCTAGACGAAACGAGCACGAGCGAAGCACGAGCGGAGCGTTCTCGGCTTCGTCGTTCGCGGCGTCAAGTGTGGACGTACAACGAACCTACAACGAGCACTTTCCTCCTTACTTTGTGTTCGTCAAAAAACCGACAACTGGCGGAACGCAGCCGAGCACGAACGAAACGCTCGCAGCGCGCTCGTTCGAGGCTTGTAAGTCGGTCCACTTTAGACGAATTGTGTTCGGTTCGTGCTCGGCTCGTGCTCGGCTCGCCTAGCGTAGACGCACCTTTAGGATTGTGAAGAACCGTACACCTGGCTATAGTACTGTTTTCTCTTGGCAGGATTTGCGGAAAGCAGCGGACGGTCCGGGGGGCCGGGGCTGGAGGGCGGCGAGGCGGCGCGCGCGGCGCGGCACTGCGGGCTGCTGCAGCAGGTCGACCGCGCCGACGCCGTGCTGTACACGCACCTGCAGCTCGGGCCCGGCGCGCTCGCCGACCACTGGCCCGATGTTGTTGAAACTAGGTATGTAAAGCCTGACCAGAAATATATGAGGATGCGCCATATTGCGGATTTTCACTGGAACTAATTTCTTACACTGGCAATGATTTTATGATGGTTTGTCAACAATGTCAATATCAGTCGTGATGGTTTCTTTAAAAGACAAATATTTTAAATTATCCAAAGAAAATGCCGAAAACCATTCACAGTCGTGAACGTAAGATTATAAATAAAGTGTACACGTGTTTACTACACGAAAAACTGTCAAGAAAAGAGTGCATTCGACTAAAGATCGAGGTTAAAATGGTGGAGCTGACAGGTATTTCAACTAATGTCATTTTAGTGAGTTGCGATTGGTTGCAATACTGTTGCCATATAAATGTTATAAATTGCGCCCTCTTGACAATCCTCATATATTTCTGGTCAGGCTTTATCTGTTGAGTGCTCGAACCCTACGGCCATGACGAGGGCAATGCGGTATCTTCTTAGTCGGCATCTTCATTGCTGAAGGTCGTGTCTAACTTGAAATATTAATGTTCGTCACTCGATGCACCATGCTTTTCCACTTGTTTCTGTCCTCGGCTTTTGATAGCATTAGGTATTGAGAGGGCAGTGAGGATCTTTATTAGATCTGACCAATGCGGTACGCATATACCGCCTCTGTTCCGTTCCGTCGATCGTGGGTAAAAATAAAGTCAGTGTTGCGATTATTGGCGAACCGTAGAACAGTGCATGTCCTTCACTATATTTAATACTAGCTGTGCCCCGCGGTGTTACCCGCTCATCCCACGGGAACACTAAATTTATTCGGGATGAAAAGTATCCTATGTCCTTTCCCGGGTCTCAAACTATCTCCATGCCAAATTTCATCAAAATCGATTCAGCGGTTTAAGCGTGAAGAGGTAACAGACAGACAGACAGACAGACACACTTTCGCATTTATAATATTATAGTATGGATATGGATCAATAACAAATAAAATCATTTGAAATATAGTTTTGTACCAGTTAGTGTATTATTTTGTTTATTGCAAAATAATGATGCTATATAGTTTTCTTGAATATTTATTGTTTCAGGAAATTCTTACAAAACGCACTGACGAAACTTCTCATGTCTGATCTCAAATACTGCCAAGCTGATAACATAGAGCACAACTTTTGGAAAATTTTGTATTACACATTCATAGAAAAACTGAGAAGAAATTTAACAACGGCGTCACCAGAAGACAAGCCTAAAGTAGTCAAGCTTCTAAATACCATCATAGAAGAAGGAAATGCCTATTTCGAGAACCTTGTTCAGATGTTAGAAAAAACTTACAAATTTAATACGGACGATTTTATTAATGACAATCATGTATTACCGCCGAAAGGTCTCGGCTACGTTGGACTTGCTTTAATATCGGTACAAAAATTGTATGTGTTCTTGGGCGATTTGACGAGGTACAAGGAGCAAGTCAATGAGACCAACAATTACGCGAAGAGTAAATATTGGTATACGAAAGCTCAACAGATCAATCCAAAGAATGGGCGACCATATAATCAGTTGGCTATATTAGCAATCTATGCTGTAAGTATTGCTTATTTATTTATCAACATATTTATCTTCTATCGCGTGACAGCCTCTATACGGTGTGTTTTTTTTTTTCCAGAGGAGAAAATTAGACGCAGTCTACTATTATATGAGAAGTTTAATGTCATCTAATCCATTTCAATCGGCTAGGGAAAGTCTGTTATCACTATTTGACGAAAATAGGAAAAAGGTATGTATTCTTCGTAAGTTTTTAAATTGAAATTAAACTTTAACGTATGCCAGACGTTTTAATGAAGTAATTCTTGTCTCTGATGCCGATTGGACTAATAATATATTCTGTTCTAGTATGAAACGGCAGAAAGAAAGCGTCGAGCAGCGGTGGAAGGCGCGAAGACATCAGAAAATGGCGACAGCGGTGTCGGGCACGGGTTGCGACGGGAGACGTGGGTGCGGCCGAGCGGACATCGGACCACGACGTTACGACATGACGATATGGAGGAGCGGCTCGCTTCTATGACATCTGTCGAGGTTTGCTTTTGTCATAAGCAGTTAGCTTCAAACTAATAGAATACGAAGTGGGAAGAAACTGTCTTTTGGTTCGCTCGTAAGTAACCAGGGGTAGTGTCGGGTTCCGGTGGAATATGTTACTAAAGACATCACTCGATAGGTGACATGGTTGTGAATGCGGCCGAGCGGCCACACAATACGACGCACGCACGCGGGAGTATCAAATAGAGGAGCAAGACGTACTATCATTTCGACTGGCTTCCATGTTATATGTTGAGGAATTTTGTTGAGTGCCTCATACTTAACTCAACCCGGCACAAAGGATCCAGCAAGAGGACCAGAAAAAACAAATCAAGAAAACAACCTGAAACGTACTGGGAAGCTCTCTCATAATGGCATACAGTT
Organism: Apotomis betuletana; assembly: GCA_932273695.1. NCBI lineage: Eukaryota > Metazoa > Arthropoda > Insecta > Lepidoptera > Tortricidae > Apotomis > Apotomis betuletana. The sequence goes on along the minus strand of OW026305.1, from coordinate 13,618,488 downwards.
CTCCATGTTAGAACATATGGAGTATATTCGTCCTCCGGGTAGGCAAGCACTTGTGACTCCTCTGGTGTTGCAGGTGTTTATGGGCGACGGTAATCGCTTTCCATCAGGCGATACGTTTGCTCGTTTGCCCCCTATGACATAAAAAAAAATACATATATATAAAACTGATAGTAGTAATTTCTTTTGTTGCAGTTGAATAAAAACTTCATTACAAGTTATCTGCATGTCCACGGGAAACTCATCACTAAAATCGGGTAAGATTTGTAATTACAACTTCTTATTGAATGTTAAGACCTCCCCTTAGTCCTTAGTCTCGGCTTTCCTACTTATCCTAATGGGCTTTTGTAACAGGATGGAAACTTTCCACGAGAGCGCCGCGCAGATGCTCTGTCAGTTCCGCTCGCTGTTGCATCGACAGCCATTACCGACTCCGGCGGCGCGATTGTTGCAGCTCACCGCGCTAAACATGTTCGCTGTTGAGGCAACCGTCTCTGCAAACAGAGGTAGGTGACATCTCTTCTCACGATCTGACTTTGTCTCTCTCTCTCCTCCAGCCCTAAGTCAGGCTGACCTGGTTCAGTCTGTTCACGATTCACTTCATGCGCCCGCGCCAAAGCCGTTGTCTCAGATGTACATCTGAGACGTTGGATTATGCAGGTAAATAAGGAATATCGCGATAAGCCCGTTATTATTTGTGTTAATTATAGGTGACTTTTATGGACTATGGACCGGCGGAAATATTCGTGACCAAACTTAGTAGATCAAACGTAGTCGATCTAAACTAAGATTTCCGAACATTATACGTTTTATACAGACCTTATCTAACTAGATGTCCAAGCACATGCATTTTGCTTGTAAATATTATTATAGAATTTGGGTGTGACGAGGAAACAGTTAAGAACGAAACCTCGCTTTCTTCAACCCGGTTACGTAAAGTTTGAACCTCATTTGTATGTGACGCTATAGTTACCAGTGCAAACTTAACGTAAACGGAAGGTATATCCTCTTAATGCATTCTCTATAGTTTGTACCTATACGAGTATGTTTATAACTCATTATGTATATTGTCATTTAGTACCCACAGTACAACCATTGCTTTGTATGAGGTCAGATCGATTTGTGTCAGATTGTCCCCTATTATTTATTGATTATTTAGGTATATGTCGTTTCACACCACCAACATTCGGCTGTTTACCTACGCTAATAACGTAATTTAGGTCTTGTGTATTGAGACTGAACTTTAGCGGTTTTTTTTTTGGTTTGGTGTATCACCACACTAAAGGAATACCAAATACAATTTCTTTCACGTGCGAGTACCACATCCCCTTCCTGGACTATCATTGCAAACAATATTGACTTTCGCATAGCGAGGAGATAATATTTACATTTTATATTTGCAAGTGTAAAGTGAATACATTCGTGTAACACAAACGCAAATAAATCAAGCCGAGCTCTATTGAGCCTGGAACGCTCAAATAGTAGAGTCATGACATAATTGGTAAGACCTTACATTGTAATACACGCATCTGCATATGCTTCGGCGCCGCGGCAACTAAGGCCATGGAAAGGTGATGAATATTTTCAAAATCTTGTAATTGTTTAACAAATTAAAATAATCAGATTTTACACTTATTAACTCCTCTACAGTCAATATGTTCAATTAATTTCCCTTATTTTTTTGCATCTAATATTTGACAGAGCCGTTTAGGTCTGGTTTAGGTTGACACAACGCTCATAAACGACATCATGTAGCACAAGTAAATTAGACCAGATCGATTAACTAATATGTGTAACGTTCGAAGTATAAGGACAGCGCGCTGCACTTACGTCTTTTTAAAGAAAATTATGAATATTTGCGATAACTAGAAAACGGCTCAACCGATTTTATTCAATATAGTTCTCATTGAAAGTGCTTATAAGGCCTCATTTTGATGATTTTTTCCATAATTTTTTGACCCGTGGTTGAAAAGTTAGAGGGGGCGGAGGGGGGATGCTATTTTTTGAATTTCCCGAGCGAATATTTACAAAACTGCTGACTTTATCCCCTACTATGACGCCTATTATTTTTAAAAGACCTATTCACTAGAAATGGGGCGAAAAAAATTCACCCCCACTCTAGGTGTACGAGAGGTACCCGAAAAAGTTTTTATTTTACCGTGTTGTCGGCGTGATAGATACACATACTCATATACCAAATTTCTGCTTTCTAGTACTAATGATCACGGAGCTAAGCCGCGGACGGACAGACAGACGGACATGGCGAAACTATAATGGTTCCTAGTTGACTACGGAACCATAACAAACCCCTGAGAACCTGCTCCGTATTTTGACGTCGGTTAAAAAGCGATTCACTATGTATTCCAGGTGACTGGTAACACGTTTTAGTGGCCTGTCTCTAGCTACCCCTCGTATCTAGAATACTCATTTGATACCAATAAATACGCAAACTAGTTAACATAAAATACATAACATTATATTGAATCTAACAGCTGAAGCGAGTTGCAAGCAAATTGTATGATAATAGGAGTAGCTTTAACTGATAATATTGCCGAGGTGATGAAGAAAATGAATTTATTCACGAAATTACAATATCTCCGGCATTCTGCTAGTGTGAGAAGTTGCTGATAAAATGCAAAATGCAGTAATATAAAAACCAATGTACGTTGAGTGCATTATAGTTGATCGGTGACAAGACTGATCAAGGGATCAACTAAAAAGTTTGTAATAACCTCGTATTTTAAGTATTTAAAATGCTCTGATACGTCTGATACGGTTGCTATTTGTGTTTAGGCATTACACAATTTTTTTAGTATTTCAATCAGTTTAACTCGGAATAACTACACATAGCCTGCTCTAAATCTCAGAAATGATCGTTAAATCTCGACAATCCTATTACGGAGTGTTGAAAACGTTCCATACAAAATGGCCCCCATACCGTCGTCGTCATCGTAAAGGTACCAATATCTGTATGGAGAAATAACTAATTAGTATTTTGATCGCGAAAAAGTGCGTTTAGTACATGGTGGCCATACAATGATTGCTTTGTTGAATTATGAGCATTCTAAATATACTTCTGCTTTCGGATTAAATAACATAATTTTTTTTTACTTTTGAACTCGTATATTCACTTAATTTTTTTTGAGCTAATTTTATTAAGTATGTTGTAGAATTTAACAGCAATCATCCATATTGTATCTGTCACCGTTAATCCGTGACCGTGTATCATTTCAATCGTGTATCCTATTGTAAGAAACACGTTATAATTATCTTAATTCAAAGGGTTTAAAGCTTAGTCTCCCAGTCCTGTAAAGTTGGGATTATAAATATCTAAGGACATACTGAGTTAACTATTCCATCCTGCAGCGCGTTTTTGCATTACCTTCTCGCAACTTGTTTTTAAGCTTATTACCTTCTATTTTTGGAACTAAGTAGACTAACGTACGGGGAGTCGGGACTCGAGATGCGGCCTTGTGGAAAAATAGTATCATGTGCGACCGGTCTATTTACGTCTCTGCCAAAGGGTAAAATATCCAATACTCATTATTACTATTGTTATTGTATAGCGTAGCGTAGCAAAGGGTTCTATATATACTTGCGATTTTAAAAGAAAGTGTGTTTAAAATTAGTTAATCAGTATTTGAGTGTACCGAATGACGTCTTTGTTCGTTTCTTTAGGATTATTTTTATAAGATTATTGATGAATATTTTACCATAGGTATTTGTTTTTCGAAAATATAATTTAAAGTAATTATTGTATTATTTTTGGAAGACCATTAAATTATTATTTTTTCGATACTAGGCCTTAACTGCAGGTCATTAATTTTTATTTACTACGGGTTTTCAAAGATATTTTTTTAATTGTCAATTTGACAGTTCGCAATAAAATTGGCTGAAGGGATCCTTTAAAAATAAATAAATAAAATAAATACAGGGCGTTTGATACATCGTTTGCCAAATTAAAATGGGGGATAGAAGGGGTTGTTTGCTACCTCTTACGGCGTCTAAAAAAAAACCTTACGAGGCCCCCGGATTTTAATGACATTTTTTTATTTTTTTTTGGAAAATCCTAGAGAATGACTCGTTTAAACTTAAATTACAAAAAGTTTTAGTGCCTAGACCGGAAATTTTTGTTTTATTGGTTCTATGAAAATTACTAACAAGTCGGGTCTAGTTCTTTTTGTTTTTTTATTGGCCCAGAAACTTTTTTCATGACGTGAAAATAAATAAAAAAGCTCTACGAACGTACAAAAAAAAAGTGGGCACTTACTTAATGCCCGTCTAAAAACAATAAGGCCTAAAAGATTGTTAAAGCGGAAGTTGTTAAAGCGGTACGCGAAAAATCGACACCGTGATATCCTCTTTACAGACGAAAAGATTTTTGATACTGAAGAGAAGTACAATAAATAGAATGATAGGTAGAGTGTACGCTAGGAGCTCTGAAGAAGCAGGAAAAAGAGTTCCGCGGGTGCAACATGGGCATCATTTATTTACATATTTATTATTTATTTATTCAAATTAGTTACACAGCATTACAGTAATTAAACTAAGGCACTGTGAACTACAAAATCAGACAAAACAAAATCGTACATAAAAAAAAAACTTAAATGAAGTTGGATTTGGGCGTAACAGCGTGGCTCCGTTGCGTCGTCTGATCTGGCGCAGGATTCGGCAGATTGCCCTTGAACTGCCGAAACACAACACCCTTCATCCATCATCAGTGATGGTCTGGTTGGGTGTATCTTATTACGGGCCAACTGAGGTTCATTTTTGCGAAAAAGGGGTCAAAATCAGTGCAAAAGTGTACCAAGAGACGGTTTTGGATAAGCTTGTCAAAGATCTGCCCAACACGCTATTTTCAGGACATAATTTTGTGTTCCAGCAGGATTCTGCGCCAGCACACAAAGCCAACTCAAGCCTGGTTGACCGTCAAAAAATTTACTTTATAAGACACGAAGATTGGCCTTCCTCCAGTCCGGACCTTAATCCTTTGGACTATAAAATTTCACAGGTCTTAGAGGGGAAGGTCTGTGTTAAACCCCATAAAAATGGAGAGCATGAAGTCATTTTTTAGAACAGCAGTCGCTGAAATAGACATACAAATGGTGCGTGCTGCGATAGACGACTGGCCGCGCCGATTAAGGGTCTGTATTAAAAGAGCCGATTAAGGGAGGTCATTTTGAATAATTTTAAGTAATTTTAATTCTTTATTAAATGTACTTCAAATTGGTATATAATTTATTAAAAACTGATTGGTATTTTTGTTTTTATCATTGTTTTCATTTGTAACAGAACTTTGGGACCAACTACGTACTAACATTATATTTGTTGTGATTGTAGTCTGACCTTGAGGTAAAATAGCATAATTGAAAGTTAAAACGAGCTCCAAAGCTCGGACTCGGACCCGGAACAGGTAGATTCAAAGTAACAATTTGATGTCACATTTTTCTAGTAATTGTACTCGTAATGTATGAATATTATACGACGATATGAAACCCTCGGTGCATGAGTCCTACTCGCACTTAGACGTATTTAAAAAGCTGTCAATCAAAAAACTTAACTAGTAAACCATTGATACAAAGTAAAGTTGATAAATAAAGTGTTGTGTACTCACATTAAAAAAATTAGACATTGCAAGTTTCATAAACTTAACTACTGTTTTGCTGAGAGATTCCCATCTAATATCTAATTGACATTGATTAGCGTGAAGGTACTGAATTGGCGAAATTAATGTATAAAGTGTGCTTGTAAATGTGGTTATTTCCTGCGGCTCCGTCCGGGCGCAGTAAAGGCTTGTAATTACAAATTACAAGTTATCGGAGGTTGATGCACCGCGCTGCCGCCTGTGCCCGCGCCCCTCTCGAATGCACCGCACACATTTGACGGAGACAGGTTCAACAAACTGACGCGCGAAGCCCCGGTGACGACCTCTCTTTTACGCCATTACACGTAATGATGTTTTGAATTATTTTAGAAATGGATGAAAGGCTTGCCACGATTTAGAGATGCCCTGCAGCTTTTCTCAGAAGCATTAACTGTGTTGTTTTAAATTTACGCGTAGATTAAGGTCATAAAGCAGTATCGGAAATTATAGAACGCGTAATCGATATATCGAGCGGCTGTCGTATTCGTTGTAGATATCTTAGATAACAGCGCGCTATTGCGTCGCAGGTGCAATCCGTGCTGTGTATTTTTAGCCGGGTCTATTTATACCTGACCGGCTCGGGTCCGCAGCGACCGGCGCCCGCCGTCCACCGAGGCGCCCCAATCACTCATTTAATACCCATGTTTTGCACTTCCCTGACAAGTGGACCGGCGAATGACTTCTAAGCTTAATCGCACCTCTCGTCTAGATTGCCTTAGTAATTTATTTCAGAAACTTGTCGAACACGTTAGTGATGCTGATGCTACAACAATCGAACGAGTAATAAAATAAGAAAAATGCAAAACTAGTAGCTGTGACGGTTTAATAGCTTAGATTTTAACTTATAAGCCGTAATTGATTATCGTTTACTCGCTTCAAAGGAGAACCGGACTATAATAAAATTCAGTTGAGATTCCTTGACGTAATTATGCAATTACTGGTCATCTTCCCTTATCTCCGGGCTTGTAGAAATCCCGACAAAACAACCCGGATTCCTGGAACTTAGCGCGGGCATAATTTAATTTTATGCTGAAGTATTTTTAAGAGGGCCTCGTACGTGGTTTGCGTATAATCAAGCTTAAACAATTTCCATTCAAAAAAGTGGTGCCATTATATGTTATGGGAAAAGGATATTTTTAAAACGCGCGCAACAAAATAGTAAATTCAGGTTCCAGCCAGGTACCGTTATGATATTGGGGTTTCAAATTCGAAGGGCAAAAGGAAGTTTACGAATCGCTGGGTGGTTGTAGTATCGTCCATCTCCAAGTATCATGGGGTTTAGAGCTCGTAAACACCAGGTCTCTAAAGCTGCCTTTACCGTAAGCTCATTAAGCTTTAAGGCACTGGACTTGCCCTGGACTAGTTTGCCAATGTTTTCAACTTTCTTGATATTCACTTATGATATGACAATACGGTATGTGGATAAGATATAATAATATGGACTAGTCAAGACGGTGGGCTTTCTAGACGAAGCTCAAGTTTTTGTTTATGACGTAGTGTGAGTTTTAACGAGGTTTATTATGTTATGCTAGGGAGCAACGCTGCCGGTTCCCGCTCGGCTTGGCTGGAGTGCGCGCTCGGCGTGTCGCTGCTGATGTTCGGCGCGATGCTCGAGCGCTGCTGCGCGCTGCTGCCCGAACCCGCGCACACGCAGCACCATGCTGACGCGCTCCTCCTGTTGCCGGCTATTAAGGTGGGTTCCTGTACAAACGTGGCTGGAGTTCGGGCTTGGCGTGTCACTGCTGATGTTCGGCGCGATGCTCGAGCGCTGCTGCCCGAACCCGCGCACACGCAGCACCAAGCTGACCCGCTCCTCCTGTTGCCGGCTATTAAGGTGGGTTCCTGTACAAACGTGGCTGGAGTTTGGGCTTGGCGTGTCACTGCTGATGCTCGAGCGCTGTTGCGCGCTGCTGCCCGAACCCGCGCACACGCAGCACCATGCTGAGGAGCGGGTCCTCTTGTTGCCGGCTATTAAAATGGGTTCCTGTACAAACGTGGCTGGAGTTCGGGCGGAGGGCGGACACTGTCTACTAAAAACCCTTTTCACGGCTAAGGCATGTATAGTGCTTTCCTCAAACATATGCAATCAAATAAATAAATACACCACTAAAAAATATATATATAATTCAGCTGTTTAGTCTGTACGTGAACACAGATGCCATGTTTAAAAAAATGCTTTCCGGCCTAGGCCTTCAATTTTGTATGAAATTCCTTTACAATTCTCTCGAGTGGTTCCGCCCTAAATGTGATGCTTCGAAGCATGCTATAACGCACGTTATGACGACATTTCATTGCATGCTACCCGATCGACAAATCGACAAACCGAATGAATGAATGAATGAATGTAGTTTATTCACTTGAATATATGGTACAAACATAAACAGGTGTTCCATAAATCAAACATAAGCTTCACAATATATTCAGCCAACGAGCATTGGCATGTGATTTATTTATTTTTTATTAAGGCAACAAACAGTCACAATACAAAGCATATTACGGTTAACAATAGTATGCTAAAAGACCTGGAGTGCCATAACTTAAGGTTATACAAAACTAAATTTTAATGGCAAGGCTAATTTAAATGGCAACATAAAAAACATAATAGTGCCTTTTCATTGTTTTGAAGCTATCAATTAAAATTAAAATTAATATAACATTGAAATAAAAATTAATATAAAATCAAATAACATAAAAAATCAAGATCCATGTCAAAATAATAAACAACAAAATAAAGATAAAAGTCAGCTGATTAAAATTAGTACACAAATCAAAATTTTAAATACAGATAAAGTTAATAATGGTAAAATTAAAATTACAACTTATAAATTAATAGTACATTACTGCAGAGGCCGCGAAATAGGGAATTATTGGCCGAGTAGTAATAGATGGCCGAGTGATAACGAGGCCATCTAGAGATACGAGGCCGATAATCCCTGTTCGCGCCGAGGCTTGTATAGTGCTTTTCTCAAATAAATCCAAGGAAATAATACAAATGTTCAACTTATATATTCATATAAAAACAAATTTATTTCAAATTTAATAAAAAAAACAAATTTATTTTTTTAAGCTGTTCGGGTCAATGTTTTTGCCACCAAATGTTAAGATGATTCTATTTATTAAAAAAAATTGGGCAAGTGCGAGCCCGACTCGCGCATGAAGGGTTCCGTACCTATACATATATATAATCTATAACAAGTTTGTTGTATGGGAGCCCCCCTTAAATATTTATTTTATTTTATTTTTAGTATTTGTTGTTATAGCGGCAATAGAAATACATCATCTGTGAAAATTTCAACTGTCTAGCTATCACCGTTGTTGAGATACAGCCTGGTGACAGACGGACGGACGGACGGACGGCGAAGTCTCAGTAATAGGGTCCCGTTTTCACCCTTTGGGTACGGAACCCTAAAAATGACAACACCTTATTAATTAGATATTGTTATATTTTTTAACAATAAACGTGATTCCTTGTTTATTTTATTGAATATCTGATTTAATCGAATTGAATAATCTAGTTAAATATAAGAAATAAAACGTAAATATACATGCACAAACTAAGTTTTTTTTATTGGCAGTATGCCATAGATTATCAATAAAAGAAATAAACCCCACTGAAACAAAAGACGATCTCTTTGTTGGCTACGGCCAATAATGTTGTATGAAATTCCTTTATATCGTTCTAATTTGAAATTAGAACGAATCTTCAACAATTGCTATACAAAGACGTATTTCGCGTTCCATTACCACGATCATAAGAACGACATTTCCTTGGATGTTTGAGAAAAATATCTTTCATGTCAAAATCCTTATTAGTTCATAAAATAATACTACCTATGTTATTGCTTAGAATTAAAATTTATGTTCAAAAAATTCGTTAATGCCATAAAAACAATTTTCTAATAATATTTTGAATAATTTTGTCTTGAATTGCTGATTATTTAAATATTTTTGTGATGATGGCAATTTATTATAGATTTTGATGCACATGTTATGAGCGCTTTTGTTCCTTATTACTAACTTAGTATTTTCCATCAAGACTAACTGATGTTTTCTGTGCGCCCTAGTGGTTTCTTTATCACTATAGCTGAAGATTTCAGGATGTGTTCTAATAAAATTTGCTACTTCGAAAATATAAACACAGGGCAGTGGAAGTACTCCGAGTTTTTGGAACAGCGGTTTACATGTTTCGCATCTATTTACTCCACATAAGGTTCTGATGCATTTTTTTTTGCGCCAAGAATGCGCGATTTGCGTCCACATAATTTCCCCACAAAAGGATTCCGTATCTCAAGGTCGACATAACATAGTCGTGGTACGTTGTTAAAGCAGTCTGTAGTGACGAGAGGGACGGGATGAGAAATGCGGGTCTGAATCTGATAAAATCCGAAATGTTCGTATTCGAATCAGGTATTATGCGTATACGCTTCGTTAGGGTACGATTACATGCAAACTGCTTACTGCCAAATCGACTGTACCTGTACTTACGTATATTGGCCATGGCAGTAATTCCATTGCAGGGTTACTGCTACTTAACGAAGCCTCAGCGCGTACCGTTACAGGTTACACGCGCTATTTAGGGCCCGACCTGGCGCGGCTACTTATAATATATGTCGCTATTTTATACTATACTGAAGTAATGAGTAATTAAATAATTAAATTGATGTTCATTTATTAAATGCTCGACTTTTACAGACCTACATTCCAACTTAATTAAGCCGCTCGTGACAATCGTATTTTCAAAGGTGGTTTTTTATTTTGTTTTGCAATATTTACCCTCCCCAGGGGCGCCGTTGTCGGCGCCTATGCTAATTTTAGAGTTAAAATATTTTTTGTTTTCTCACCCTACATGTCGCAACTGGTCCACTTATTTCTTTCTTTTGTCTAGGTGTGGTCAGATTGGATGCTATGCCACAGTAGCGTTTGGAATCCTCCGCCGTCCTTCGACAATTTCGAAATAGGGTGAGTGCCTTTGAATTCCTATACGTAATTAGCTTTTTATTGCTCATAAATTTACATTGAATTAATTGTTTTTTTTTCTAGAACTGAAAACGACCCATGGGACTGGCTCGCGAAACTTATGAACATTCTTGAGGCCCTTGACGATAAATCTATAGAACTGGAAAGTGAATCGAAAGAAGGTAAAAATCCTATTAAAAGTTATTATATACTTGATCCCTGTTCGTTTGAGGCTAGAAAATATTTTTTATTGAAACAATAGGTTGTACCTTTAATTTACTACATCCTACTATTGATGTTCAGATATTTTTTACTCTATGACTTGTCAATCATAGAATGATCGAATTTAGATGAAGTTTGGCACGCACATAAATTAGGTCATCGATTGATTGAAACATAGCATATTAATTTCCGGTAACGCGGAAAAGTCGCGAAGTTGAATGTCTGTCGTCTATAATTATCTTTCAAAAATAACAACACGACCAGTTGTAAAAGTGGCTGGATTGCATGCCTACTTCCACGTCCTAACATTTACGGTGCGGTCATATAGCCCGCGGGACGGAAGACGGCGAGTGAATGTCAATAATAGTAGTGAACCGGTCAGACAGGATATAATCGTGTCGGCATCGTCAGCAATGCTGATAATTAAATGTGCACCAACCTTACCGAGGCTGGTGTTACGCTCAATAATGTCATGAACGGTGTTACGGACATTTATTAAAGCCATATTCGATTATAGGCTATATGCAATTGTCATAAAAGCTGTCCAACCTGTGCTGCATAAATTTCATTGTGCAAAGTGATTTCAGATATGCGATTTAAAGAACCGAATGGTAGACGAGACATCATGCAAATCGTGTCTATATTTTTGCGTTTGTATGCTGCACGTTCTGCTCTGCGTAATGTCGCATTGTGTTTAGAACACGTGTGTTCGTCTTCGTTTCTGACAATCAGGGTAATAAAATGTGGTGTGGACCGATGTTATCTTAAGTAATCCTTCTACCAGCGCCAGATTCCAATAATTTGCACATATTTATATCAGGACATAACCATTAGAATTTATTGGTATCGTGTAGTTTTTTTTAAACTTGTGTCATCGGTTAGAATTGACTCCTCTTAAGATTGCGTTTCTGAAGTTCGATACTCGTAGCACCCTTGTTACTGTTTTTAGATGGCAAAAGTGCCCTGTAAAAGAGTATCGAGGCAAATTTCAAAGACGCCAACTTGGCATAATGCGCCTCACATGTGTCTGCCCTTGTACACAATAAGCATCTAGTGCCATTAATGATTTAAGTTATATGGAATAGGTTATGTGTCGGTGCGGCTAGCCGAGGACTCTTCGCTGGCGGGCTTCACGCCGCTCATGTACATGGAGCCGGCGGCGGCGTGGGCGCGCGCCGACCCGCCCGCCAAGCATCACGCCGCCGAGCACGCGCTGCGCACCAGGAAGCTGCTGTTCTTCGGCACCGAGTGAGCATGACCACAAATTATACTAAGTACTAGTGGCGTCAAAATTGGCTTGGAAGAACCAGATTAATAAATCGGGAATCAGATTTTATGAATGGAATGCTGGCCACTATGTCTATGTTTGAGATTACAGTTTATTCTAGGAGTTATGTTTATCAAGTACCTATTTTAAAAACCATAACTTCATACATAAGAAGGCATTTAACAAAGAAGGTATAGGATTTGGTTAGTATCTGAATTACATAGATGACCGCATATTGGGCCACACAGATCGTTCATGTTTAGTCTGTAACTAGTCCCTTACGATCCATTTGTCGGTCAGGCTCAGGACAAGGTCAATCTGATCTTAATCGGACCGCCGGACATTGGGAAAATTCAAAGATGCCGTCAATCGGGCATTAGTCATAAATTTAGTACGTTTACCCGCTGACGTCAGTGCCATTTGGTGGATGATGGATTGCAAGGCGTGTGAACTACCAACCCGACTCTACGACCGGCTAAATTATGTTATATTGTTTAAATATTATCTTGTTCAGTTAATAATTCAAAACAGCACGCATGCAACATGACCACATGAGTCATTATAGTTCGGCCGCATCAAATTGTGTAATTTGAATGTTAAATAAAATTGATTATTGCTTTTTAAGTGTTTAAAACTGCTATTAAAAAAAAAACAGAAATAAAGGTACCTATAGAAAAATAACTCCTTCCTTCCTTCAAAGAAAGTCGAAGTCAGTCTTAAGTTATTGCACCTATAAACCCCTTGGCAAGTACACGCTCATCATAAGTGTGTTAATTGACGGTTTTTCATGTCAGTAATGTTTATTATGGTTTTAGATACCTCGTGGGGGTGGACCCGCCGGTCCTGAGGTTGGAGTACTCTACCACCGGCCCCCCGCGATACGTGAGCGCCGTCCAGCATATCCAGACGCACCATACTCCATTGCAGCACTTGGTGAGTATTTAATGTGTAGACGGTTTAACTAATGTTTGACCAAAAAACGATTGACAAATGATCATTTGACGAACAACGTTTCAACAAATATTCATTACGCAAACGAGACATTTGACAAAAGTATCATATTACAAAAACTCACTTAGAAAATGATTAATTTACAAACACTACACTTGGTAAATGTGTTAAATAATAAAAAGTCAATTGACCTTTTTCCATTTCACCAAATAATACGTTTCGCAAATTGACAATTAGTCAAAATATCATTTAACAAAATGCTATTTCATAAAAAGTACTTCTTTTTCAAACATTATGATTTAGTCCGTAATCTGTAGTTGGGTAATTTATTCCGCTACCATCTTAGAATCTATCCACTATGCTCTACAATCTGTATCTACTAATATAGCAAATAGTACATTTTCCTCAAGTTTGCTCTACGAGTTTTACGGATAGACCAAATTGAACTCTATATTTTTTTTTGTTCTGGAGCTTCGCCGATCGCTACCGCGGTGCGCTCGCTTCGCTCGCTCGGCTCGCGCGCTGTCGTGGTCGCAGTTCTAACATAACCTAAGCCATTAATGAACCTATCCACTATGATCTACGATCTTAAATAGTAAAACTAGTAGAGTAAATTGGAGAAAAAAAGTTAGATTTGCTCAAAAAAAATACATACGAAACACTTGTCAAATAATACATTGTACTAAACGTTTTTAGACCAAGAGTAGTTTTGTCTGACAACTCAGTTGCTAAATAATCATTTTGTCAAATGATTATTTATAAAATGTAAATTTAACTTCTGCTCATTTGGAGAAGTGAGTCATTTGTAAGTTGTCGGTTATAGCTTCGGTAGTCTAGTGGTTCAAGCGCCCACACGGGCACGAAGAGTCATTGGAGAAAGGGTTTCTAAATACAACTCGAAGCCTTTTCACCCTATAAAATATTTAAATTTCGAAGAGTACATGTTCCGTCCTTGTTCAAATTGCATTTACAATGTAATCAAGATTCCACCCGAACAAACATAGTTACATACATACATTGCCAGTTATATAAAAGCATTAAAAGCTTGTAAAAAACGTTACACAAGTCGTTCCAAGGATTAATAATTATATTTTCAGTTTTTTTTCATAACTTTAAAATTGAATAGATTATATCGCAGCAAAAGCGTGAGAACCGTCGATGCTACTGTATTTCAAATGTTCCGGCAGACATGAAAAAGCTGTAAAGAGACCAATATTTCAAATTAGTACTAAATTCAAATTTGGCAAAAAACAATTAGTTTCAGTTTATTACACGGGGGTTTACGCTGCTAATTTAAACGGTAGTTTAGTACTGTTTTCTTTGAAATTACTCCCAGTAATTTTGTGATCGTAAAGGGGAAATAGTAATGATTATTAATCCATTATTAAGAGTTGGTCTTCCTGCTTATTCCGTTAGGTCATTTTATGATTATACCGTTATGTGTTATAAGGATTGAAATTGAACATCCTGCTTTGAATACAGACTGCGGATATAAATAACCAAAGTAATAATTTGGGTAATTGTTGTAATGGCGTGACTCGCCGCGACACAAATTCGGTGTTGTTTCTTTTCGCAAATTTATTTGAGGGGTCGACTCCCGCTGAATACATATGACTCTTTGTTTGTGTCTTAACAGCAGCTTTGTACATTGTCAGACATACATAAGCTAATGTTTGTGCGCCGTATTTAACCAACCGCCTCGAGAACTATGCTCAAATATTATTGCAAAGCATAGCGGCTCGCGTCGTATGTGTTCTTCGTGCAAAAATACCTGTTCATAGACAAACCTAACGTTACCTAAACCAAATGATACGTCGATCTGGTTTGTAAATTTAACTATGAGTACAAATTAACGACCTCCATCAATTAAAATCTCAGCAATAAAGCCCAATTTGTGTTAAAACTATTTTACAGCCGTGATCTGCAATTATCCACGTGAAACAAGTTTGCTTTTTTATTTACGACGGCTAAGAGATACACTTACTAATCACTAATAAAATAGACATTTATATAACGCTGCTAATTAGAATTTCTGACGATTTCATTAAGTAAGAGTTACAGCTAGAAAGATTGGCTTGATATTCAAATAATATGGACTGTGTTTTGAATATTAAGTGCATAGGTACTAATACATATATTATAGGTAACTATAGCAAACTATTGTATATCATATATAAGAGAAAACAATCGTTTTCACATTATGAGATATCAATCCCGCAACTCACGGTCACTTTATTTCAATCAAAAGCTTCCCTGATGTACGAGCAGGATGTAAACAGTTGATTTGTAAACCTGATTACACAAATATAAACCTCCCTTTGTATTCTAAATGTACTAGTTTTTTCTAATTAAATTATCAGCCGTAAAATTAATGTGTGTTTTTGAAATTAGACATAAGTTTAGTTTCACTAACGTAAATCTGTTATGTTGCAGTCGGAAGACTCTGAAGACGAAGACAGCACGAGTGCGGCGGCGAGCGGGCCGCCCAGTCTCGCGGAGGGCGCCGAGGGGGCTGACGAGGCCACGAGGAGACTGCTGCGGAGGAAGGAACAACTTGAGTCCAGGAAGGCCAATCTGGAGAGACGTAGACAACGCATGCAGGTCTGTATACAATACACAGCAACAAGTGGCTCACTGAATGTCGCATGATTGGGCTGAGCTGATTGGTTTGTCATTGTCGCTTTATAGAACTTTTCTGAGCCGAATCTACCAGAACTCAACTGTACTATTGTAAAAGGTCGAATACATAAGTCGAAGACTCATACGAGTTTTTATTTTTCGCCTTATCAAGAGCTAATACTATTTTGTTAGGAATTTACAGTACCTTCCTGCTGACCTAGAATAAAATGAAGTACTTACACACGTTTCACGTTAGTCCATTGAGATTCAAGTAGGTATTTAATTAGAAATCACAATTCATATATATAAATAAACACTTACATTCGCACGTGATTAACGAGTCCTTGACAAGCGTGTTCCGTTATTTGGCGAAACATCTTATTACTGCTTAATAAGTACTAATCATACAGAATATAATATTAAAATTTACTTTTTCGAAAAATTCCCAAAACGTGTCTCGTAATTAAGTCGTGCGCGTGAACAGTACAGGTGAAGGCTGTTTGATGGATTCGTCTGAGGAAGGAAATTTACTTGTTAGGGTTCCGTACCTAAACGGTAGAAAACGGTACCCTATTACTAAGACTCCGCTGTACGTCCATCTGTCTGTCTGTCACCAGGCTGTAGCTTATGAACCGTGATAGTTAGACAATTTAAATTTTCACGGATGATGTATTTCTGCTGCCGCTATAACAACAAATACTTAAAAAACAGAAAAAAATGTAGGGGGCTCCCATTACAACAATCGGATCGGTTGCGTTAACTTTGTACCTCATTTGTATCCAGCGCCATAAATACCAGGTGCAAACTTAACTTAACCCGACCAGTTCAGATGGGATAAGTAATTGTACGGAACCCTCGGTGCGCGAGTCAGACTCGCACTCGGCCGGTTTTATTACAAAAGCCGTCCCTAAGGTGAAGGTCCCGAGACGTTGCGTCGTTGGTTACCGCACAAGTATTTATTTAACAGGATAAATTTGCATTGATCGTATAACGGCGTGACTGAGAATTTTATTTTACATTCATTATCGAGTTTTTTTGCATGACACATCTTTATTTCAAGTGTAGATGCAACAGAGCGTAAACAAATTAAACCCTGTGAATCTCGGTATGACCGTTGCGGTTTCGTCGATTACGGCTTCCGTCATTGAGATTAGCGCATTCGGAATTAGGGCCCGTAATTATTGTGTGTGCATCCAGATATTGAAACTTTTGAAATTTAAAATATTAAAAACCCGCTCATGTAATTAGCCGTTTGTATTGTATATCTAATCAACTTTTTTGATTGGTGCAGAAATGTGTACTTTGATGCATTTATTTTAATTCACTTCTAAGAATACGGTAGTTGGCTAGATTTTAGTTTGGTGGTCACCTGATTGATAGTTATGCGCATCATTAGTGTTTTTTTTTTATTGGAAAGCTTTTCATATGTTCACGCAGTTGGTGATTTTTTTAATTTGTAGTGTATACAGAAAGTAAACCACATCGACATCGTAAACAATAATAAAATGTAAGAAAAATATATGTTATTCACTTTTTGATTACTGGATATGACGTTAAGAGTACATTTTGGTTCGTAAACTAAACTCTCCACTATATTTAAGTAAAGTTGATTAAAACCCGAGGCGCTTTGAAAACACTTAAATTCATTACGAAACTTGTACTGTGGTCGTAACGTGCCATGGTATTACTAGCAAAAGTATATTTTTAAATAAGTTTACGATTTTTTATTACAAGTAATCTAGCCGTTTTATGGACCGCCTTTAGTCTGTTACATTATAATTTAAGTACCTGTAACCTATTTTTTGTGTCTATATTTTGATTTAGAATGCCCTGCAAAATACGAAAATGGTCGAAAACTGTAATTTAAACTCATAATATATTATTTTTTTAACTACGGTTTCATTTACCCAACTATTTTTTTCTCAGAATCCATAAATCATTTAGAACGCTTATAATAATATAAAGATTCTTATTCTTAGTTTATAATATAGAAATTATGTCTTCGGTTTCGGAGAAAATTTTGAGTTGCGAAATTAAACAGTTGCGAAATGATACATGCTAAATAACTTGAAAAGCTAAAAATAACCCAGTTCATGTACAGATTAGATATGAATCATCTTTTTAAGTCGGTGCCAAACCACTCAATTATTACTATGAAAACAGATATGAAGCCTTTAATTACTACTATGAGGTTTGACACTAACTTCAAAAGGTGATTCAAATGTAATCTGTACATAAACGCGTTATTTTTGGCTTTTCAAGTTATTTTGAAACGAACAATGTCAGTGAACAATGACCATACATAAAAAAAAACATACATATAGTGAAACATAGAACCTCCTCCTTTTTGGGGTTTAGTTTGGGTTTAGTTTTTGGTTTAAGTTGGTTATAGCTCGGTCGGTATATAGTTTTCCAGAGAACGTGAGGTAATGTATACAATAAAATTCTACTCTTGTGACGCGCGGCATCGGCTAACCATAGCTTCAATTTAAAAATGACTGAACTCGAGATCCGGACAGCCCCCATTACCAATGAGTCTGACTGTGTGTTGGTCTGTGGAGTACAAGTGCCATAGGAATGAGAGACATGCGCGAACCTGGCTTTATAAAGTTTCCCATTGCAGGAGATACTGCGCGTGAGCTCGGTGAGCGTGGAGGTGGAGGTGCGGCCGCGCTGGCTCGTGCCGGACACCAACTGCTTCATCGACCACCTGCCGCTCCTGCAGGCCGTGGCCGCCGCGCCCGCGCAGCCCTACCAGCTGGCCGTGCCACTTGTCGGTGAGTGTGCTCTTGTTTGTGTTGATGACATACGGCACCACAGACAACCCCCACTAGACGGAGCATGTAAGGCGACCCGCGCTCACAAAAGATATGGTACGGCAGAACATTAAAGTATGAACACGGCGGCCACCGTTTAGTTGCGTCCTTGTTTATGATCCATGCGTACATCAACGAAAAAAGAAATTAAATAAATAACATGGTAAATTGTAGTGTTAAGTGGTGTAGAGAGACCTCATAAACATGAACGCAACTAAACGGTGGCCGCCGTGTTGATACTTTAATGTTCTGCCGTACCATATCGTTGGTGCGCGCGGGTCGCCTACGGGTCGTCTTACATGCTCCGTCTAGTGGGGGTGGTCTGTGTACGGCACTGAGACGTGCTCACTCACAATGAGCTTCATTAGAAGACTCAAAGTTTACTAGATATTTGTAGTTTTACACTGTTTTTATTCTATAAAAACATCTCATTTTAAATCTTAACATATCGTAAAGGGTTTCCAAAATGGAAAAAATATTTCAACAGACAAAGTTTTTACAAGAGTTATGAAATGATATCTCACACTATGAAATATATTAGAAAGAAAAGGGATCTTATCTTACTACTTTGTCGTAATTAACGTATGCCAATTTACAGCTTTTTGGTGTTATTAGTCCCTAAACTAAACCGCAGTCGTACATACAGACACGGACAAAACCATAGTAGTCCTGAAATTGATTACGGACCCTAAAAAAGGTTAACCGTTTTCTTAAACGGGAGATTATAATTATTGTAAACTTTAAAACGGAATTCGAATTAAAAAATTGTTTTATATTTGCCTGTGATATCTTGATTACCTAAATGCACTAATACTCCCGAAAAACCGTCAAAAGATCCTTGACGTAAACGGGATCGACTATCAAAAGTAATGAAGAAAGACGGTGTCTTGTGTAAGAATTTACTGTCTTTATATAAAGAGTTTTACGCTTAAAACAGGGTGAGATCTGTTTAACGGTAAACGCATGCAGACAAGGCAATATAAATGCGATCCGTCGCCAATATACTGTTGCCAGACGCCGCTCTGGTTTTTAATTAGTGCTCATTGCCCGGCTCGGCGGTCGTTTATTCGGAATATATGCGCCGCGCAACAGTCCTAAAATAGTCCACAGGATATATGTAAAATAATGTAAGTGTAATAACCAAAAATGAGAACTCGTTCGTGCCTTATTGAGAATTTTGCTCCTTTTAAATTTCGCTATACAATGTTAATGTTACGTTTGTTTACATGTATACTACAAGTACCCGATAACCTTTTTGATCTACGTCAAACATAATTTTGTCAAACAGACCTCTCGGGCTTAGTGTCAAATCTAAGTTCGGCTAAGTATATGCATCTAGGTCAGATGGGACATAACGGTCTCTAATTTGTGATGGATTAATCCAGAACCTGTCGTGCGAATATATCCGTCATCGGCATCCTAAAAGTTAAATAAAATACAATGAATTTATTAATAAATAGTTTTTTGCATACTATCTGAGTGATATTATAGTGAGTGTGTAGTTTGAAATGGCAATGCAATACGATATAGTCACGAAACATCATAAGAACAATAAACTTGAAATTACAATCATAGCTCAAGTTTGTTAATTTAAAAAGAAGTGCATTACGTATTAACCTTGTGTCCTTTATATTTCAACAATGAGAATTTAAGTGCACAATTAAAGTAGTTCCTTGTTCCCATACCTCTTCTTGTAACT
Source organism: Apotomis betuletana (assembly GCA_932273695.1). Classification (NCBI taxonomy): domain Eukaryota; kingdom Metazoa; phylum Arthropoda; class Insecta; order Lepidoptera; family Tortricidae; genus Apotomis; species Apotomis betuletana. Next base: position 13,598,317 of record OW026305.1, on the reverse strand, counting down.
TGCCGTTGGTCTTGACTCATGTTTGCGCATCAACTTCTTATACTTGTGCGCTCAAAGTTGTAGTGATGACTTAATATGATTGTTATCACCTTTTTGTATAAATACTTTGGATATTTGTATGCCGAAATTGATTCATACACTGTAAGATATGTTTAATATGAAATCGGTGAGGATATCTACCGTAATGCAATGTTGGAGTAATTTGAATAATCTTTCATAGATCTAATGATGATGGCCATTGATGATAAAGTTATAAAACAGTACAACCAAGATTAGAAAAAAAATTACACTTGACTACGAGTGAATAAGTTTTTTCTAATGGAATTGATTGTAATTAGGTCTTCTTTATATATTTTCTACTCCTCTGCTGGTTCATATCCTTCTATTGAAGTTAGAAGGATAAAAAAAAAACATTATAGTATTTTTATGAATATTTCCCATAGTTACATATGTGTGTAATCATCCACTAGCTAAAATATTTGTTTGTTGCGCAGTTCTAACGGAGCTAGAAGGCCTTCGCAAATGCTCTCGTGTGGGCCCTCACGCCGAATCCGCGCTGAATTGGCTGAACGGCGCAGGCGGTTCTACGAGCGTCCGCTTCGCCACCAGCATGGGCTCGCTGCTGACTTCGCGCGCCTTCGCCGAGCGCGACACGGCGCGCGCCACCAACGATGACCGCGTCCTTGCTACCGCTCTGAATCTTCACGCCAATGTTGCCCAAGAACCTGGTATGTACTGTTGTCAGTTTTAACAGAGTTGGACCATCTTTCTGCTCGCGGGCGGATCAGCGAGCGTCCGCTTCAACACCAATATGGGCTGCCCGCTGACTTTGCGCGTCTTTGCTGAGCACGACACGACCAGGTCGACTAGAGGTAAAAAGTTTCCGCCGTGAGTCCGCGGGCGTTTCGCCATCAGCATCATGTCACATCGACACCTAAGCCTTGAACGAAGAACGAAGACAGATAATTAAGGCTTTTCTAAGTTCTTACGCAAATGCTAGTATAAAATAAACCCTAAGTTTTATACTACTATGTTAGGTAAGCAATTATAAACAATAAATCAAACCAGAATTTACCACTCAATTGCTTCGAATTTTGAGTTGGACTCTATTTATATAATAAAATAAGAGCGGTGACAGGTAGCCGTAGTTACCAAAAGCAATCTAGTGGTTAACTTATATGCTTTACTAAAAAGGCGGAAGATGTGTTTAAAATGGAAACCTTTACAGCATCACAAAACGAACGAGAGTTAAAACCACATTTATAGCATTGATTGATAATGATTGGCGTCAATGACCATTGGTTGTTTCGACTTATCCGGGCTGCGATCAATTATAGATCGGTAAAAACATCGAGCCCGCGGTTGCTGCAAAAACTTCCACTGATCCCAATCGATCAGATCTATTGATTTACCTGTCACGTGATGATTGTTATTACGTTTACTATTTGGCACTTTGACGGTTTGAGTGGTATCATGTTTTATTTCTTGTCGTTGCGTTGAGCTTACAATTGACTATAGTTACGTTATTTCTTGTGAAATTGCTTAAATTCACTGTCACACTTGTCGAGTATGAGGGACCGGCTATCATACGACGCTGCTTAGTAGAATGGTTACTGCCTTTGTGGCGGTGATATCTTTAGGGGTTTCCATAGAAGAAAAATATTTATTACTACTGTACTGCTGGACTAATGTGCCGTTTCTGGAGGCCTCATGGGAAAAAAGGCGTGCTAACATGCTTGTCCGCGTACCTGTGGCACTGTAGTTCCCAGACGCATGAACTATTTACGCGATTTTAGTGAAGCTGGCTTCTTTGCGATACTTTTCAGCTATGTTTAACAAAATTGGACCCGTAAAATGGAATCTGTAATTTATTAACAGCTCGAGTAGTTAGTTTTTAGACAACTAGCATTCGAGCTATAGGGATTTGGTAATCTTTGTTTTTATCGATAAAGCTGTTATTTTTCTAATATTTGTTACTCTTCACAGATGCGCGTGCAGTGGAGATGACGGCGGACGGACGCACGCGACGCGTATGGGAGGTGGTGCTGCTGACGGACGACCGCAACCTCCGCGTCAAAGCGCTGGCGGCCGAGCTGCCGGCCCGTGACTTGCCGTCCTTCGTGCAGTGGGCCGGCCTCACTCCCCATACGGTTGGTCAACCCTCTTCTTATCGACCCACCCGTTCTGTAAACTTTTCTAAAACCTATGGCATTTGAGAGCGGTGGTAGCCTAGTGGTTAGGGCATGCGACTTTCAATCCGGAGGTCGCGGGTTCGAACCCGGCCCGTACCAATGAGTTTTTCGGAACTTATGTACGGCATGTCATTTGATATGAGAATTCATTCTCAAAAAATGGGACAAAGGCTAGGAGGATGATGATGGCATTTGTTCAAGGCCATGCGCGAGCAATATTACCGTAGTAGCATAATAGTAGCAGAGTGGTAGCGAATCATGGATTCTTCTAAACTCGAGCGAAGACAGGAGTCAGGTCTTTGTCTTTACACGTGGGGTTTATGTACGAGGGCCTCACCATATTAGCGTTTACTGACCCGTTTTGTCTACGTCTAGGGTAATTTGCGACCCTGCTCTTGATTCTCCACGCCTTATCCCAATCATGCGACGACACTTGTTTTGATCTTGCGCATCTTATACTCCTCACTAGACAATTCATATCCTATAGGTGGCTTGAGGCTATCCCTTTTCGCTCTTTTTGTAGTGTGATGATTTCTGGCGCGAACACCACGAGATAGAGATTTTAAGAATGCACGAAATCCTAATCTTAATTTTGCCAAGTAAGCCACTTATCTGGGTATTTGCGCGGGCTTATAACTATGCAAAGGTGTTCCAGCCAGGAAGCATACTTTGTGGCCTGACATCCACATCATACGAAATTCATCATTATTGTGCCAATTTGTGCCACAACTAGCTATCAGCTATCATGTGGTGGGCGGTCCTGGAATCATAGCTCAGCTATAGATTGAGTCGAAGTTATGTATTTAGTACACTTGAAATTCTATTGAAACACTATTTGTACACTATTTATCGTTAACTGTGCTCTTATCTTTTCAGAATTTGCCGACAGAAGTAATGGATGACATGGCTGCTGGCAGCAAATGAAGCGCTGAGAAGTATCGGCTTAAGTAAGGACGGTTCATCTCATTTTGTGATTATATATTTAGCGTGCAGCGTGCTCGACCGTCCTGTAGCCGTGTCGTCGGCACCAGCGCGGAGCTCCCCACGGGCGTTAGTGCTTAAAGTTCGTAAACCCGCCACCGCGGCCCACTAATGTGTGTCACTATAGTAATAGGAATTGAATAGACTAAGTAAAATTCATACACCAATAGAAGTTTATACAAATACATTTATTACGGACCCGCGAACCCGTTCTCGAGTTCATGGGCTGCGTTTACGTTGTTATCATTATATTCTCGTTTTATTTCTAAGATATTAGATAAATCGTAAATGTAGTGTTATATCGCTATTATTTTTACTTATTTTTAATGTAACATATTAAGTATATTTTTTATTTTTTTGTAGTTAGGATAATAGAAATAAAATAATATACATACATTATCCATTTAAACAGACGTAAATGTTTTGTCTTCTTTTATTTTTATATTGATTTAATCGCGTTCCGGTGACGATTGCTGATAGATGATCAATGATCATGCATGGAAGGTATAAAGCAAATCTGTTTATAAAATTAAGTGTGCATGTTTTCAGAGGGGTAGATCGTTTCTACGTCTTGTGACTGAAACGTTTCTCATCTTTTAAATGTATTTTCTTCAGTATATTTTAAGAATCATGGTCTATTAAGATTTTCATCACGTTTGCTTGCGTGTTCTAAACTCGATGAAATGTATTTTTGACGAATTTCTTATAAGAACGGAGATCGAGGGTTCTCACCTTGGAATCATAGAACTCGTGTTACGTTACGCGTAGTTACAAAATATGAGAACATATTTATAGTAGTATGTAATACACGTTGTAATATTTTATGGCACGTCGTGTTTTGATGCAAGTTAGAATTAAGAGATGAAAGTGACATGAATAGACAAATTTATAACAAATGCAGTACGAGCTGTTTCTAACATAATGTACAAAAGTAACAAATAATAACGTTAATGATATGATCCGTTGCCCACTTAACTCTAGAATCTTATTTGTATTGTTGGACGAAGTACTTGTATTAATAGTAGCACATTCTAGCATCATATTTTTTTTAAATATTTTAACTTTACCAATTAACACTGAAGTACTGAAAAGTTATACCAATACTATATTTGTTCGATACTTTTCACTTTTTACTTTTAAATAAAATGTGTAACAATCTGAGTGATTACACAGCTAACACTATAGAAATTTAGCATTGAACACTGTGTTATTTTTATTCAAGTAAATGTTATCATGTTTCTTTTCTTCTAAGTCGTGATGTTCGAATAAACATTGAATTACATACTTGAATTACCTGGTATTTTGATTTTTATGACGCACACCCTTGGTAAATACCTATTGACACGTAATGATTCTCCTAAATTGCTAATTAAACTCATCTGTATACCTACATGTATTGATGCCGTTTGCATCATTGTCAACAACAACAGAGCGTTGGTTGAAAAAAAAGTGAAGGTCAGCCTCGCCAATCAACGTACCGTAAGGCTCTTTATATTGGTTAATCTTACGTAAATGCATTTAATGGTTAAACGAGTGTTAATCCCTCGGTGGCAATGACCACGACCAGCCAGTTAGCAATGAAATTCTTTATTCTACACTATAAGGTGCCCACAACTTCGTCCGCGTAACATTTTGTACTTAGTCGGTAAGTCGGGTAAAAAGTACCCTGCAACCATCTTTGGATGTCCAGCTAAGTATCCATGTACCGAAACTGATTAAAATTAGTAAAAGCCGTTTCGGCGTGATGAGAGTACTAAGAAATAATGACCAATAGATGGCGCCAGACTGGCATGGCGTCGCGCGCCCATACAAAACTAAAGACGATCTTGCATCGCGTTATTCAGATTTTTCCTGAAATCATGACCTAGATAGATACAATCTAGAATTTTATAATAGTACCTAAAGATGTTTATGTCGATGTCGGAATAATGAATTGCGAATCTGTTTATGGCGATGAAGACAGTCCTACCTGTGAGAAATTCCAATGTAAGGCTATTGAGCAGTGAGAATTGGCAAAGTTCCGAGGCGCGGCAGGTCTAGGCGCGCGACCGGCCCGCTGGTTGTAAAAGCACCGTTATACTTGTCTTATTTACCGTGCGCATCTGGCTTTAGGCGCTGTGTTAGCTTATTTACAGTATCAGAGATGGGCGCATGCAACGAACCACACGTCGCCAGTTTATCATGACTCACATTCACTTTAAACTCCTGCCAGACCTCGAATTATGGTCTAGCTCGCGATGATCTCCTAACACATATTACGGAAGACTAAGCCACAGTTCTATACGACGCCTTATAATTTTTTACGCAAATTGCTACTAATTAATATTGCACACTGCATTTTACTTGTTATTTTAACTTGTAAGTTCTCATTTAAGTGAACGCGTACTTTTGTTTCAAGAGAATAAATTCTTTAAACCGAAACTGATTCTATGCGTTTTTTTTTACTTCCACATTGGGCGTATTCTAGTTTTAAATAAAAACATCTAGTCATACACATATTTCCTGATAGGGACGTCCTTCCTTCGTACCTATTTTATGTAAGAATGGTAAAAAAAAACATGACGCTAGTGTTCAAAACTAGGAAGCGAACAGTCGAGTGCGGTTTTAAAGAAGAGTAGGTAGGTTTAGAAAAATTAAATGCTTCTTAGGGCCATAGATCATATGTAGGTATATTTCGAATAATAGAGGTCAAAGTATCATTACTCTGATGCTATTGTTCCCATAGCTTAACACCTAAGAGGTGAATTGAACAAAACTGACATATTAATGCCTAATGAACATCATGAATGTAAAATCGTGCGTTTGCGATAATAACCTCTTAACTGCGTTATTTTATGGCTTTTGAACAAAAATAACAAATTGCACAACTAATGGGGAATTAACATTAGATAAATCGAAGGAATGCATCGATGTATCCATCCTACTTTCGTAAGGTAGGAGCAGGTAGTAAGAAATTCAGAAAGAGAACCTTTCTGCCCAAACGGCCATCGGTTCTTCGAACAACGTGTCCCGCCCATTGCCACTTCAGCTGAAGTTCAGCTTGCTTACCCGGTTTGCTATGTCGATGACCTTGGTTCGTCTACGAATCTTCTCATTTCTGATTCGATCTCGTAGAGGAATCCCAAGCATAGCTCTTTCCATAGCTCGCTGAGAGACTATGAGGCCCATAGTTAGAGACCACGTCTTGGCTTTGTAGGTCATCACCGGTAATAAGTAAGTACGCACTGGTTGAAGATTTTGGTTTTCAAGCACTGAGGTCTTTTCGGACGAGAATAGATCCGAGTTGTCCAATGGAGTCTAATTCGGATATCCATTGTCCACAGTGTGTCTATATTTCTAGTTGTTCTCGCCTACCAAGCCGCATTTCTCAACCGATTTCAATGAAATTTTGTGTATAGGTACGATGAAGCGTAGCGTTTTTTTTTCAAAATGGCGGAGACATGGGGGATCGTAACATAAACAAATTAAATTTTCAGCCATTTTGAAATAAACTCGCGAGGTTTACAGCTCACAGAGCCACTAGTGGCATGCAGTCGCTTCATCAGGCACTATCTATCCTATTACTACATATAGGTATATCTTCTTATGCCCTGATCGGGTTTGCAAACCAAAGAGTATGTAATCACTACGTTGCAAACTGCGACATATAGAATCACCCGTCTACCTCTCGCTGTAATGAACATGTATATGTTATGGGCAATTTGATAAGTCCGGGCACTATTAATAATGGCCGGTCTGTATTCATAATGCCCGACTCAATTGGACAATGTGATTAAAACAGCATAATTAATCACTTTTCCCGGCCATTATGAATAATGCCCACCCTATCTCGGGCAAAGTAATAACTCCCTAACCCCTAACCTAACCTAACGGGCCGTCGGGCATTATTAATAAGGGCCGATCAAAGTGATAAATTAATCACTTTGCCCATCGCTCTTGGGCTTTATTATTAATGGCCGGTCCTTATTAATAATGCCCAGTTAATCACGTTGCCCGTAGCATATACACAAAATATGTCGCGTGTGCTAGAAGTACTGAGTAAATATTGTTAGGGTACTAACTTTTTAAATTTATCCATTATATTGATTTGATAATAATATATGTGACGGCGCGCAGGCAAATATGATGCCGGTTATTAATAGTTTGATTTGATTATCCGATTTTCTGTGTAATTTAAACGGTTAATTTAATTTTAAGATTGTAAATCGTAATAGTAACTAGTGTTGTTTACATCAATGAAATAGTTGAGGGTAACTTTAGATAATGCTTGACATTAATAAAAATGTTGAAGGTATATTGAAATAAGAGCGGGGCACCCCGAATAGGGTAGTAGGCAGGCGCCAATCGGTGACAGCTGGTCACTTGACGGACAGCTGGGCACGAGTGTGCATGCATACTAACCTATTGGCTCTCAATCAGTGTTTATCTTGTTAATCTTTCTTTATTTTGATTCCGAGTGTGTTTAAATAAAACCAGTGATTGTTATTTGTGATTAAAGTGATTTTATTTCTGTGTTTCTGGCATCTTGACTCCATAATGAGTGATACTGATAACGGACGTTCTGTCGATCGTTCTGCTGCCTTTCCCGGTGCTTCTATATATGAATAATTTGACCGTTTAAGTTCAAAGCTTCGTTCAAATTAAGTACTTGGAATAAAACTTTACTTTTATTATATGAAAGTATAAAATACACTTGCATCTTTAAACTCTACATGCTTCCGTACGTGTTCCGTACTTACTTAAGTACCTACCAACTTTATACCACGTAAGTGATCATTACGTAACATGTTGATATACTATCAAGCGCGGTAACACACCTCGACGAGGTGGAAGAACGGTGGGAAAATCAATTCAACAATAAAATTACCGATCTTTTACATTTCATCGATTAAGGAAAACAATGCAGACGCTTTAGATTCCAGTCGGCTCTGCGCAATTAAATCGGTAAACGGTAAACGCGTATACTCGTATTTTATAGTAGGTACTGTCGTAATAATACCTAAGTCTTGGTACTTTGTGTTTACTACTATACCGTAAATACTACTGATACACGTATTCGGTTTCCGCCTTTACGTATCACTTTTAAGCGCTCAGCTTTGAGCGTTCAGCTCGTTGATGGAATGTTGTGCCGCAGACGCTGGCTTTGCAATAAACTAAATGTAAGTACCACATACCGACCCTGTATAGCGGCAAATGATGTCGTAGGTTTAGTGTCACAGTTTTCCGGCGATGTTGTCTGCCGATGAACAAAGGTCTCTCAAGCCCTCCTCCAACGCTTTCCTGCGATCCTCGGTCCTAGGTCCTATTTAAGAGATCCTGCTATATGCTACGGGCGTGGATCTGCCCGCTTTACCAGGTACGCTGCCAGCTGGCCGTACAAAAATGGTTATGTTATACTTTTTAACAAACTATACGATAAAAAAATAGAGGGTTATTAGATGGGTTATTGTCAAATTTAGGTTCGAGTCTTTCCGGTGGACATATGCAAAATTAAGGATTCCAGGGCCGAATTTTCTGATAAAACTCCTATGAGAATAAATAACGTTATCTCTTCTATTATCCGATGTAATAGCAAACATCACCTGGATTCGTACAAGCTCTTAACTTTTGGCCACCGGGGGGATGAATTTAGTTTTTTGGACTGACAATGACTTTAGATATTTTATATCATTCGCGGAGGAAGTTGCTAGTCTGTAGTAAGAAGTAAGGATTATATGAAGATTTTTGAGGTAAGGATGTCGAAGTAATTTGATAGCTCGTTGTTGGATCGCGCGGTTTGCCCACGCGCGTCGCTGAGCGCAGCGCAAACAGTCTGCGCACAGGTCGAATTACGGCTAATAACTACAGCGCAAACACATTAATTACCCGGTAGCTGGTACATTACCATGACACTGGGATCGAGTTCTAAACTAATGCTAAGGAGTGACCACACCACTGCTCAACATTCGCTGACGGTGCATATACGCAGTGACGTGTCGTAATGTCGTCTGCGTTATGTTTTCAACGCATCTAGTTCGTCATAAGTACATATGACTGCTTAAACGCTTTATCAGCGTATTTTGAGCTTGGTCACTTCTTTATACAGATGGACTAGTCATAACTAGCTACGTTCTACGACATAGGGGAGACCGGGTATGGAAGTCACATTTTATTTCTTTTGCATTTTTAGTACTATTGTTTTTAGTTGGGGATGATAAAAGATAATTTAATGGATAGTGTATTTATTTGAGTTTAAAAATATATCAATACTTTTTAACTAACATTATGTACGGAGGAAATATTTTTATTTTTATGAAAAAAGAGAAATGTGACTTTTAACCCCGTGTCAGGGATGGTTGTCACAGGTGCTGGGGTACGTAATCACATAGTAAAATAAGAGGGATATACAATAATACACACATTTATATCAAACGAACTTTTTTCTTGTTGAAGATAAAAATGTTTTATGTAAGTTACTGTAACAGAAAATAACGAAATATTCGTAATTAATAAAAAAATCTCAAAATCATTTTTCTTTTCATCTAGTAACTTATATAAACTTAAATGATGTATGTAAGTCACTGTGACCAGGAAAGTAACGAAATACGTACTCATAATTAATAAAAACACCCAAAAACTAAATTCGCTTTCAGCTAATAAGGTAGTCACACGTGACTACCAGCCCCCGTCGACCTGAGACAACCTGCCCCAAAACACGTTTTAGAAAATAATCTTACAATATAAATTCAAATGAATGTTTCCACTAAAAACCTTATAACAATATGATTATACACAAGTTCAACTTGAACAATACACGAAGAAGCATATTAATATGCAAAATAAAAGTGTACCTACGAGATTTAACACAGATGCACAAAAAAATACTTTTACTGGCGGAAAAAAGTAAACGAATGTGTCTCCGTCACAACATACCGGAGCCGACTGAGGTAAAGTACGGAGGGGGGTTTAGCTCTCGCGATCCTTGGACACCGGTCGGTAAACTGATTCGTGCCTTTAGTTGTCAGTTATGGCCGCTGTGACAACCAACCCGTGTGACTTCCATACCCGGTCTCCCCTACTTATGCAAATTATATTTTTTTATTGATGATTTGATAATAATATTCAAGTAATTGCTTGTAATTTTACAACCTTAGTCCCCTGTAGATTTCACCGAGACGCCACAACGACGTCGGCAGCTACTGTAGGTATACAAACAAATAATATAGGAATGTACGAAAGCTAAGTAATTTGATAACGCTTATGCGTATGTAGCTTGCGATGCTGCTATGGCATATAGGGTAACAATTACATGTATTGGTAGGTGACAATAGCTATTTAGTTGCATCTAGGTACATAGGTAGTATATGGTCAAATGCCTCCTGTATAGGTACCTAACCTACCTTACCTCGTCTAATATTTGAAGTCGGTGTAATAGTAACTAGATCTTGAAACCTTTATTAAAAACCCGAAATGTAATGTTTATATTAAGTCGAAGTAATTAAATGAAAATAAGAGGAGTGTAGTAATCTCAAAAAGCAATTATTTACTGAGTTATGTAAAGACTTAAGTATTATTAATGCTTCAGAAGAGGCTCATCTCACATGGGTATGCACATAAAGCGAAGTGCACACAATTTGGGTTTAATTACCACGTAAGCTTGATTATTTAACGGTATATTCTCACTTTAGTGCCACCATTTTTTATTAACGGTTTAATCGATGGGAATAGAGCACACATCCACATCAAACATGTTTTTAGAATTCCGTAGGGTTGACACGCCAAATGTTTTGTGTATTATTGTGTCTTTACGTAAGTTCCTAAATCTAAAACTGAAAAGGGGCTCAATTCCACGTGAGTACCTACTGTATTTTTTTCCGAGAGATCATCGGCCTATTTCACCGATGTTCTATATTTGAATTATAGTTATTAAACTCACGTAAAAAGAGCCAATCATATTGCGCAGTAGTAATTTATACTGCGCAGAAAGAGCGCCAGCTTTTTTATTATATATTTTTATTGTTAAATGTTTTTTATCATTATTATTAAATGATTAAAACTCTATTCGATAACGTAAAATTTAAGTAGAGATTGTTAAACTGAAAACGACTTAAATTACATAAGAAAAAGAACTTTATATAACTTTGATAAAGCCGGTGTAGGTACTGATAAATAAGACGACGCTTTTGGCGCAGTTTGTAGAGCACCTGCTTACTGAGCCGGCGGTCCCGGGTTCGAATCCCGGCCAGGGATATATTTGTGTGATGAACTCGACAATTTGTGCTTGGGTCATGGTTGTTCTTCGTATTTAAGTATATATTTATCTATTTATGTATGTATATCGTCGTCTAGTACCCATAACACAACCCTTCTTGAGCTTAATTTGGAACTAGATCGATTTGTATGACGTTTTCCGATATTTATTTATTATTCATTATTATTAAATAAAGAATTTCGAAAGGTCTGGTGATTTAAGGAGCTATTATTTAACTGCTGAACAGGCTGACAATAAATTATAGGTAATAAATATATATACATATATATTTTTAATATACTTTTGCGTGCGATTGTCCCCAAGGTGCGCTCGTCCCGAGCCCGACTGACCTAACTTATAAATAACTTACGCATACGACTTGTCTTGTACGAACAACTGACACACAAACGTGTTTCCCTTATTTTCATGACTAATACGTTTGATAAATTGAAAGGACGACCGCACGCCGATACGTAGATAAAAGCTGAACCTTCTCGCGAACATCATCAAGCCGACGTCATGATGTTGACATCAGCTTGTATCTCGTATTATGCGTATCCGGTTTCTTTTTTATTCGCTCGGTAAAGCACAATCATCCCGCAATTATATTATAATACAAATACATATTTGTGAATCATCCTACAGCTTTGGTCTGCGCCGAGCACAACAGATAATAGGCGAGGTGCCAGAGAACTTACTATGTTGCTCGCGTGAAAATCTTAGTAATCGGCTTGTGAAGCAAAAAGTCGGAAAGTTGAAATGGGTATTAAATGCGATTACCTATACGTTACAGTGTTATAAAAAGGCGGTAAATTTTAAAATATATATATTTATATTCTTTATTCGTGAAGTTTAAAAAATATATATTTATTTCTATTTGGGTGTACCTACCTAAGACAATTCCGTTTCGTGGCAGTACACAAACGCTGTAAAGATGAATTTTTTTGGGAGTGAATATAAATTAGAAATAATTTTACCTATAGGTAATAGCATACAGTCGAAATGTAAATGAATAAATAATTTAGTTCCTTTTATAAAAAAAAAAAAAAACCTAATGAGTCATTAGATAATTCATACACACAGATTAGATGATAATTCACGTTGTACGCAGGCGCATAAAAAGGCAATATAAAGGCTTTTGTTACCGGCCACCATGTCTGTTTGAACCTCGGAAACGTGAAATTCCGCACGTCTTACAAACCCCAGTACCTACGGGTACTTTTTTAGTAATTGAACAATAACAAAGTAGCCGTTTGCAACACTTTAATGCACCTATAAACTTTGCAGTTCAGTGCCCGTAAAGGAATATTTTAATTTGAAGCGGTGTTTAAAACGCCGCCGTCATTCCCCGCGACCACGGCGGCAAACAAACGTACACGGAATAGGAATGTTCGCGTTTGGTGATTCCGATGGAATTATTGTAAATTTAACCGATGATTGAATTTTTTACAAGGTAATCAATGAGTCGAGGACGGGGTTAGCTCATCCGGCAGGCATTTCGGTGGTTTTTGTGTATACCGGCGAGGAAGGCCTTCGCGCGCACGACTAGAACAAATGACGACATGCTTCGATTTATCAGCGCACTAAGGATGTCCCGCCTCCCACCGTTGATAACATCTGCCCATTTTTTGACGCATCTTCGGCTAAAACACCCAATATTATTTTAATTTAAATATTCACAGTTCAAGCGGTTCTTCCTAATTTACTAAACCTATTATTAAACTTGCATTTATGTATAAACTCTTCTATTGGTGTAGTATTTGACACGATATCCAGTAGTGCAGCTTCTGGGTGTCTCATTTCTACTTAAGAGCATTAGAAATTAATATGTCATTTGCATTTAAATACGTTAATTACATTAAATATTACCGTTATGGGATATTACATGTGTATTATACATGTAAATGCAATTAATGGCGACGATTATAGTCAACGCTTTAAGTGTAATGACGACATGCTTCGATTTATCAGCGCACTAAGGATGTCCCGCCTCCCACCGTTGATAACATCTGCCCATTTTTTGACGCATCTTCGGCTAAAACACCCAATATTATTTTAATTTAAATATTCACAGTTCAAGCGGTTCTTCCTAATTTACTAAACCTATTATTAAACTTGCATTTATGTATAAACTCTTCTATTGGTGTAGTTTTTGACACGATATCCAGTAGTGCAGCTTCTGGGTGTCTCATTTCTACTTAAGAGCATTAGAAATTAATGTCATTTGCATTTAAATACGTTAATTACATTAAATATTACCGTTATGGGATATTACATGTGTATTATACATGTAAATGCAATTAATGGTGACGATTATAGTCAACGCTTTAAGTGTAATGGGTATTTATATGGTGGATCTAATTTGGTTAATGTAATTCGAACATAGATAAATTCATTGATGAGGTCAAATGATCGCGCACGCGCTTTACGTTAGACATCAACGCTCGCGCGACGCGCTACGCGGCCGGCGCGCTCCCTCGCTGCATCTTCAATCAATAATAGCTTGAATAATCATTAAGGAACTAGCGTTATTTGTTTTTATCGATATTTATGTCAAGACAGAATTAATTAATACTACTAATTACTATCAATACTCAAAGCAAACATTCGATAATGTTTATGTACATTCATATAGGTAATACTGGTACGTACCCGTCATTCATTCGCTTCGTTCACTCACATAATAATTTTACGCTCTGCAAGTATGCATTTAAAGGCACTTAATAATGACGTATGTGATCTAGCATTGCTTATAACGTTGTTAACGGTATATATGCGTTCTAGTAGCAAAATATGCTATTAAATACTTAAGTTTGAGGTACAATCGATTATACCATTAAGTAATAATTATACGCAGTATATTGCCGTCCGCGGCGCCGCTTGCGGTAACAGAGAACAGGCTCTAGTGCAGCGGCGGTCGACGCATTTTTCCGAGCTCCCCAGGTCGTTCATTAATGAGCTTCGTTATAAAATAAGCTGAGGGTTTTTAACTGCCATCCGACGAGATTGCTTTTCGTGGTCGACGTCTATTATTTAGAGGCGAAGCTGAAGGAGCCTCGAACGCGCGACGGGCGGCTGTAAAGCGGGACAATGCGTCATAGTCGTGCCCCATCCGTACAATAATTACTTGCTCGACTGTGTTTTGCTGCACGGATGATAAGCTACAATGTTTCTCGTCTTTGAAAATTGTGCGCTTTGCAAATGATGGAACTGTCGACGAGGCAGTGCTGGCGAAAGTTTTTTGATGTCAATTTCCTATACAAAAAAGTCACAACTATGTAAATAGGTTTTACAACTTTTACAATAATCACTTTTTTTATAAAAAAATAACCGACTTCAACGAGAAAAATTTTTATTTCCGAGAACAATTGATCAAGTTATTAAAAAAAAACAGGTCATTGATGTGCCTATTGTATTTCAGAAGCTTCCTTGATTCCTCATGGATTTCGCCATCAGATATTTATCAAAATTTTACGGGACAAACTTGGAGCAAAAGAAAAAAATATCCGAAATCGGGTCATTAATTATGGAATTATGAGGTAGGTAACCAACAAAAAATTACAACCAAAAGGAGGTTCTCACTCCTCCTTTTTAAAGACGGTTGAAACGGTAAAGTTTATAATGAAATCGATTTAATGAAATGTGCATAGATTGTTGTGGACTGCCGTCAATAAAAGTTAACGGATATAGACGTATCAACACTTCGCCGTCTTATTTTTTACGACTTTTAATTAACGCGGACCGATTGTAGACATCAGAATTGGACCTACGAAGAGCGTTCCGATTTGCATAATGTTACCGTTTCTGTAATTTTAAATTTTATGGCATATATTACGGTTACTTTTCTAAATTGTCGGTTCTATGTATTCTGTAATAAAGAATACGATGCGTGAAATCGATAGGTTCGATGCTAGCTTACTGTGGAAAATTGGAATCGTGTTTAACTACAGCTCGTTTTTATTATTTTTCCTGTGGCTTTATGACCACGGTTCAATGTGTACGTATGAGTTTTATTTGTAGCACAGAGATGAAATGCAACTGGATTTCCAATGTTGATATAACTAGGGTTAACGGTATCTACGCCAGGAATTACTTAAGAAACGGTAAATATGAAAAATACAAATTTTCAGGTTTTCATAACCACTTAAAGCTGGAAAATTATCCATCTGAAATGACCTATTGGGTATACAATTGGGCAGAAAACAAAAAAAAATATAGATGGCGTTACAATCACTCTGCGCAAATAATACTGAATTCTAATCTAAAATCTTTCAAAAATAATTTCACATTTCCATTTAATTATGTCATGTCTCATTAAAAAGTGTATTAGTGATATTTAATTATTATGTCATGTTCAGGGTACTACAATTCAGATTTTTTTTAAATGTTTTAATGTATCTATGCGTGTACATCGCAGAAGCGGTATTTCTAGAAAGTTTAGGAGACATACATATACATATTTCCTTATTGGCGAAGCCTCCTATCACATTACAAACAGTGTCTGTCCCGGTGTCTCAATGTGTGCATTCAAATCTTGCAAGTTTAATTTGACAGACTCGGTGTTTGACAGAGTTGGAATTTTGTATATACTCTTAATGTATGGATGGATGACAATATGCTACAACTGAGGTCTGATGATAGAGCCATAAAGTGGCCATAGGGACTGGACTTCTTTGATTTTAGGATTCCGTACCCTAGGGTGCTAACGGGACCCTATTATTAAGCCCCCGCTCTCTGTCTTTACGTCCGTCTGCCACAGGGCTGTATCTTTCTAACCGTATAGGTGAACATGAAATTTTCGCATAATGTGTAAATGTGTATTTAATTCAGTGAATAAAGGATTTTGACCTTACAAACGGTCCGGTAGTTTTGAATTTTTGATATGTTGTCTAGGATGGTTAGTCAATGTTTAAAATGCAAAATGCACAATTCCCCCCCCTCCGCGCCCGCCGCCATTTTGAAAAAACCGGCACGTTCTTCATATTTTTGCTCATATCTTCCTTTAGGAGCATTTTAGCTAGAAGAAAGCTTCGACAATGTTATAGAGAGATAAATTTACTACATTTTCCATTTTATATTTTGTTTCTAGGACAGATAGTTACGGAGATATGCACATTTAAAAAAACTTAAGAAATTGCAATTTCCAACTCAAAAACAAACTTCTGGATTATATCTTCGTTTAGGAGCATTTTAGCTAGAACAGAGCTTGGGCAATGTTGTAGAGAATTAAATTTACTATAATTTACATTTCAAATTTTGTTTCTAGGACAGATAATTACGGAGATATGCACATTTAAAAAACAGAAAAAGTCGAATTTTCCGGAAATTTCTCAAAATTCTTGGTTTAGAACGCTGTCATTCAGTTACGGACTAGTCTAGGACACATTAGAACATGTAGGAAATATAATTGCTTATAAAACTCATGTCCATTTTTACATACATTTTCGGAAAATGTGACTTTATTTTTTACATATTTCCGTAATCATCTGTCCTAGAAACAAAATTTGAAATGTAAATTATAGTAAACTTAATTCTCTACAACATTGCCCAAGCACTGTTCCAGCTAAAATGCTCCTAAACGAAGATATAATCCAGAAGTTTGTTTTTGAGTTGGAAATTGCAATTTCTTAAGTTTTTTTAAATGTGCATATCTCCGTAACTATCTGTCCTAGAAACAAAATATAAAATGGAAAATGTAGTAAATTTAACTCTCTATAACATTGTCGAAGCTTTCTTCTAGCTAAAATGCTCCTAAAGGAGGATATGAGCAAAAATATGAAGAGAGTGCCGGCTTTTTCAATATGGCGGCGGGCGCGGAGGGGGGGGAATTGTGCATTTTGCATTTTAAACACTGACTAACCATCCTAGACAACATATCAAAAATTCAAAACTACCGGACCGTTTGTAAGGTCACACATAGTACTTTAGTCTGTATCCACCGTATTAATTAGTATGGCCGCTATAACAATTAATAATTCCATTTTTTTGGGCTCTTTCATTTTTCTTTTCTAATGGTCGAATCATAATAACTAGGTAGGTCAACAGCAGACAGCGCAACCATATGCGAGAAGGAAAGCAAAATGCTTGGATTTATCATGAGAATGACGTACCAATTCTCTAGTGTTAAAGTCGCATTCATGTTATATAGCGCATACGTTCGTAGCAGGCTCGAATTTGGCGCTATAGTTTGGGATCCGCATGAGCTGAAATATAGTCTCAAAATAGAAAAAATACAACGCAAATTCGCCAGATTCATATACGGGCGGTGGGACGGATATTACCCTTATCTGTATCCGTCTGCATTCGTTTCGGGTATGGTAGGATTGGACACGCTAGAGTCGCGAAGGAAGCTGCTTCTTATGGTGCACTATTATCAGCTGCTTAATAATAAAGTTGACAATCCATCTGTGTTGGAGCGAATGGGACTGTTCGTCCGGGCGCCGCAGAGGAGCGTGCCGGGGCGCGGCGGCGGCGGCGCGGTGTTGCCGCGGCGGCGCCCGCTCCCGTTCGCGCGGGGCGCGGTGCGCACCCGCCGCGGCGACAACGCTCCCACTCAGAGGGCATTGCAGCTGATTAATAAGTTGTACTCGCAAGACCCTGATACGGTTCTTTTTAATGACAGCCTTGGAGTTTTTCTTAGGCGCGTGAAGCTGTGTCTTGACAATTACGGTGCAATATTATAATAATATTTTATTTAAGGTAATTTAATCATAATTTGTATTGACACTGACTGTATATTTAATGTAATATTTATAGATTATGTTTATTATCATTATGCTGTACCTACCTATATGGAATTTTACTTTATTAATAATGTGTAAGTGTTTTGGTGTGCAACTGTAAACTTACATGTGTTTGACATTAAATAAATAAATAAATAAACATTTTCATAAGGTTTATTCCACTATGACCACATTGACATTGTAGAAGCGGTGGTAGCCTAGTGGTTAGGGCCAGTGGCGTAGCTATGTAACCAAGGGCCCTGGGGATAATTAAAAAATGGGGCCCGACTGCTATGTAAACTGATTAGGGTTTATCAAATAAAAATATGAAATATACAAATACTTTAAAAATGCTAAGCTACTTAAGCTCTTTTTTGTGCACTGCAGGGCAGGTAATAAAAATATTAAACAGTAACAACATAAAGTACAATTAATACTTGGTGTAGGTTTGGCTAATAAAACGAAATAGAGAAGATTCAAGGGTTTATTATATAAAGGTCGGGCCTACCAACTGACTAAATAACAATTATATTTGATTATTGAAGATTTGTCGTACACATTTTCGAAAAATGTAGAGGTCTGTGGTTCCTCCAAACCCTCCGCTCTTATGCGTGTCATGCAAACATCATCCACGTTCACATGATCGGCGGCGGAGGTATCTCCAACTGCAATAATTGTCGAATCTTCTTCAGTAGGCTTCTCAACCAACACTGCAGTTACATTATTTGAGTCACTATCAATAGAAATATTTTGGCCAGATGTACTTGGCTGGCTAAAAAACTTGTCAATTTTGGGCAATTCTTGTTTACTATCTTCTCTTTCTTGGCGTTGTTTGCGTTTAAATGCACCACTGGGTTACTTCTTTTTATTCATAATTTTAGTTTTCTAATTTATTTAAACAATACAATATTAGATTGTGCTCGAGTAGGTAGGTACTCACTGGTCACTGACGACGTTAAAAGTAAAATAAAAGGAAAGAGAAACACAATGATACGTTACAAGTGTTTTGGGGAATCCCCGTTAGTGTTACCACATTTAACGGTGGAGACCACGAACGATCTCCTGCCCGCGGACCTGAATTAATGTACCTACTGCAGGTGACTTGCATTTTTTCACGATAATTCGCGTTATAAAATAAGCTGTAGCCGAAATCTATAGATTTGACACGATTTATTGACTTAACGGACATCAATATGAGTGGTAAAATCAAATAAAATTGAACCACAATATTGACCAGTACAAAAAAGTTTATTGACATTAGCTTACTTACTCCTGATACAGCCTTTGAGTATTTATATTTAGACAGGAGATGCCATGCATGGGCGACCCCCTCCGGCAAAATAATTGGTCAAATGGTCAAGCACGTTATATAAAACTACTTAAAGTCACTTCACTGTCATTTTGCATCATTCCGTGTCGCGTGACATTTCTCTTCAAAAATGGTGAATTGTGCAGTATTTTCGTCTAAAAGACGATCCGACACTTCAAATTCGCCACAAGATCGCGTTTCCTATCACAGGTAAGTGTTTTTATTAACTATTAAATGTGTATTGAAGTACAATCTCCATTGAAAGAAAAAACCGTTGCGATACGTAAACGACAGAAAAATGTAAACATAAAACGATGGTACAGGGGCGAGGGATGTGACAAAGTCAAAACCACGACTCAACATTTGAATGAATCATTCATTCATTCGATCACTGCAGTTCGTTTAATAGTTAGTGTATTATTAGATACTTGCGACCCTCCCGGCTTCGCACGGGTGCAAAACTGATAAATTATGCATGTATTATACATATTATAAACCTTCCACTTGAATCACTCTATCTATTAAGAAAAACTGCGTCATAATCCGTTGCGTAGTTCTACAGATCTAAGCATACATAGGGACAGACAGACAAACAGGCAGACAGCAAGAAGCGACTTTGTTCTATACGATGTAGTGATTGAATTCAATAATAGGTATAGATGTTTGTTATTTTTAAATCTTGCAAGGTGAATTAGAAATATTACCTTTCTCTAGACATACGATGTTGAAATTTAATATGAAAATGAAAATAATTCTTTGCTAAAAGTATATCTAGATAAAAGGAACATTTAATGCTGGGCTATGAGTATATGCGTTATTCATATACTATTATTTATAGACTTTATTTCATATTCTTTCCATCTTCACTGCTGCCTCCTTATTTCCTTATTCTTCTTTTCTTTTATAGAATGAGATATGAGGATATGCCGTAGAAGAACCAAGGTAACCGGCATAGCTCACAGGACTGCACGATTGAAGTGGCAATGAGCAAGTCATGTAGCCCGGAGAATCGATGGCCGTTAGGTCAGCAAAGTGCTAGAGTGGCGACCACGTATAGGAAAGCGCAGCGTAGCGAGGGTTGTGACGATTCTTGGGGAGGCCTATGTTCAGCAGTGGACGTCTGTGGCTGATAGATAGATGAATATATTTACTTAATTATAACTTTTTTATTTTATTTTATATGTGGTAATTCTAATTAAATTAATAACAATTTGTTTTATTGTTTTCTCTTTACTCACTATTTACATTTATTCATATCTTTAAATCACTTTATATGTTGTTTCATATTAATCACCTTTATTTTTAGATGGGCGTATGTTCTTTTCCTGAAGGTTATATTCACTGACCTCTAAACTACAAGCACGTTGGACTAAATATTCCATAGGGAATGACAGTTGTTTTCAGTGCCCATTCAAAGCATCCTGCGTGAACGTCTACTAAAATTGTCATTTCAGGCAAACCGTTCTTTGATCTGTGACGATCTGTGAATCTCTAATATTAGACCCATGGACGCTCACACAACTTGCACATAGCTATCAGCTCCAAAATGGCGAAAATGAAATGGTTTCAATTTAGCAACGACAATATGAAGTTGAGTGTACTTGTTTTAGAAGTCCGTGATTGTTTAAGCCCGAAACAACCGCGGGCGACAGTTTTATTTTACAGTTTAGTTATGCGAGAGTGATAAGGACACAATAAATATAGACAGATATACATAGCAACAAATATATTTATTGGATAACATCTTCAATATACAGAATTTACAGTTTTCAAATTTCACAATAGATAGTACCTATAAGACAATTCAGTTCATTCATTAAAATGATTTGACTCATTCTTCATATGTGTCCCATCACTATGTTTTTCTTATGTATGCTGCACAGTTACGTGAAAACAGTATCTGTGTGCATGTAATTTTTGATGTGTTGAATTTTGCTGTAGTGTGCGTTTATCGCAACAGCAAAATTTGTGTCTGTTGAGTTATTCGTCTTTTGGTGGTGTGCTGTACGTGTTTACCTCACCCCCCGCTAAAATTGGCGAAAAAATTTGTTCGAAGAGTTTACGTTATGACACCTCCATTGTCTATAAATACTCAAAGGATACAGCATTAATTTTTTTAACCGTTCTCAGAAAAAAATCTTAACTCGAACTCACAATATAACGCACATCGATGAATAATAAAACGCACATATCACTATCCGTCAAAATGACAACACTGCCAACCTACAGAAAAAATTTAGGGGAATTCCCTAGGCATAACTTTTGAATTTCTCTCAACTGAGTTGTCATGATTAAAGTGGGGTTGCAACCTGTCATATTTATTTTGAAAATGGGAGAAATTTCCAAAAGATCAGTTCGATCGAGATTTCTGGTAAGGATTCGAGGGCCCCGGGGCACTGCCCCGCCTAGTCCCTTGGTAGCTACGCCACTGGTTAGGGCATGCGACTTTCAATCCGGAGGTCGCGGGTTCGAACCCGGCCCGTACCAATGAGTTTCTCAGAACTTATATGTACGGAATGTCATTTGTTTACCACTCGCTTTTCGGTGAAGGAAAACATCGTGAGGAAACCACCTAAGCCCGATAAGGCCTAGTTTCCCCTCTGGGTTGGAAGGTCAGATGGCAGTCGCTTGCGTAAAAACTAGTGCCTACGCCACATCTTGGGATTTAGGTAGCCGACCCCGATTGAGAATTCATTCTCAAAAAATGGGACAAAGGCTAGGAGGAGGAGGAGGACCACATTGACTAGAAATACAAAAAAAAAAACCGACGGAACTTTTTGTACCCGAGCTTTACCCGCATTTGTTTTTTTTTTAACATGTACTCTCATTTCCAATGCACTGATAGGATTAGGACTGGCTGCAAAGGTGCAGCTTGCATGCAGTAGACATACCTAACTACTTCGAAATAGCAACCCAACAATAGTTATTTTCACCTCACTCGCTCGGAAAATCTCCGTTTATAGGGCGAAATCTGCGTGCAAAAGTCTATTTTATCCGCTAGCCTGCAATAGTACATTACGGCAGAGACCAGTGAGTAAGCCATACTGGCCGAGTAGGAATTAGACGGACCGAGCCGTAGGCGAGGTCCGGATATAATACGAGGCCAGGATGGCTCTTACGGTCGAAGCAAGTACAGTGCTTTTCTCAAAAATTAAACAAGAAAATTAGATTAAAATTATATTTTGTAGGTGAAACTCATATTCGGCCATTTTCCAATGAATATTTTTGTTATATCCCATTTTTATTATTACACATTGTGATATTCGTCGTCGCAGGCACCATTAACTCCCATGATAACAACCTATAACAAAAATAATTATGAGTTTATACTTGGATAAAAGATATAGTTATATCGTTATCAAATAGTGGCAGCATTTATTTACCTTCATCGCCAAAATGGTTATAATGAATCTCTTGTATTTTTTTATATCTCCTTGGATTTAGTCGGAAGTAAATTATTTTAGCTAACTCTGCCTCCGCTTTTAAATATGGAGGAGTGCCGTCTATTCGGAATCTGACTCGTCTGAACTCATTTTTGCTGAATTATTGTAATAGATCACACAAACAAATTTGAAATTTTTGTCTTTTAATTTAAATCCCGCCTTAATTTCTTTTTTTTATAAATACTGCGTTTAATTATTTGCACTATCTTACAAATCTAAGTCTTAAAGATAAAATTTAATTATTGTTATACATTGTTGTATTTTCTAACTAATTTTCATATCATAAAGCTTACCTTCAATTTTAACTCCGAGGTTTTTTCTAAACGACACAAAAAGGAAGGAATTCCGAAATATCATTGTCATTTTACACAGCACAATTATGAACTAAACGCTGCATACACGGGACCCTATTACTGAGACTTCGCTGTCCGTCCGTCCGTCCGTCCATCCGTCCGTCCGTCCGTCCGTCCGTCCGTCCGTCCGTCCGTCCGTCTGTCACCAGGCTGTATCTCAAGAACGGTGATAGCTAGACACTTGAAATTTTCACAGATGATGTATTTCTATTGCCGCTATAACAACAAATACTAAAAATGAAATAAAATAAATATTTAAGGGGGCTCCCATACAACAAACTTGTTATACCTATATATACATATATATATAGGTACGGAACCCTTCATGCGCGAGTCGGACTCGCACTTGCCCATTTTTTTTTTAATATGCATCTTGAGTTACTTTTATACTGCCAATAGTGCTAACCTCTTATTATTTTACATTTGCTCTTAGTGTAAATTACAAGTGTAAAAAAATAATAATTAAAAAGTTGGAAGACTTGGAAGTTTTTACAATTTCACGTAGACAACGTAATTATTTTTTCTGTGGAGAATACATACTGTTGTCTTACTTTATAGAAATAACGAAAACAAGAAAGTTAAGCCCAATTTGGAGTATTTATTCAATGCTAAAAGCCTGCATTAAAACGAAAAAGGATTTGCTATAAATATTTGGAGACGATAAGTAATTTACCAAAAGTATTGGCGTTTTTAAAGAAGATAAAGCCGAAATAATCTTGTTCGGATCCCGTCGTCCAATAACTTCCAAAGCAAGTGTTATGGAAAATACTTACTTCCGAGTGGCCAACTAATCCTTCCCAGAATGCCATTCTCCCACATTCACAACGAATGTGTCAGAGTAGTTTCAAATACAAATATAATATAACAGTGCTTAAGAAAAACTCAACG
Organism: Apotomis betuletana; assembly: GCA_932273695.1. NCBI lineage: Eukaryota > Metazoa > Arthropoda > Insecta > Lepidoptera > Tortricidae > Apotomis > Apotomis betuletana. Next base: position 13,574,199 of record OW026305.1, on the reverse strand, counting down.
ATAAAATTACATACACGACGATAATACAAATTACGGCCATATTACTTTTAATTTTAAATATGTGTGCTTCTCTCGTATTTATGTGGTTTGGGTTTGAGTGTGTTATGTTTTAAATTTGATGTGTTAAATAGAAAGCAAAATTAAATATGATTATTTTTATGTTTTTCTTGAATCTTGCATTTTCCTCGCTGTAGTGAGGCGAACAATAGTTATTTGTTATGCAAGGCTGCAAAGTTGTTATTTGGCGCGAGTGTTGGAATTGAAAGATAGATTCCTGAGCGTAGCGAGGCTTTCAAGACACGAGAAGCTAAATAATTTTGCAGCCATGCGGAACACACAACTTTTCACCTCACTACAGCGAGGATTCAGGAAAACAATTAAAACATAAAAATAATCATATTTAATTTTGCCTTCTATTGAACATATCATATTTAAAACATAACACACTCAAATCCAAACCAAATAAATACGCGAGAAGCACACAATAGGTATTAGAAATAAGTAATATGGCCGTAATTTGTATTATCGTCGTGTATATTTTATCGTTGAGTTTTTCTTAAGCACTGTTATATTATATTTGTATTTGAAACTACTTGACACATTCTTTGTGAATGTGGGAGAATGGCATTCTGGAAGGATTAGTTGGCCACTCGGAAGTATTTTCCATAACACTTGATTTGGAAGTTATTGGACGATGGGATCCGAACAAGATTATTTCGGCTTTATCTTCTTTAAAAACGCCAATAGTTTCGGTAAATTACTTATCGTCTCCAAATATTTATAACAAATCCTTTTTCTTTTTAATGCAGGCTTTTAGCATTGAATAAATACTCCAAATTGGGCTTAACTTTCTTGTTTTCGATATTTCTATAAAGTAAGACAACAGTATGTATTCTCCACAGAACAAATTTACGTTGTTTACGTGAATTGTGAAAACTTCCAACTTTTTAATTTGTTTATTTTTCTCGGGTGCGTTCAGAAATTACACTCTTATGTTCCAACTTTTATAACAAATAAATATTTTAAAATTCTTGTTGTATTTAATTATTTACTAGTCGAAATATGTAAATGAAACTGAAATACTTACTATTAATGTATATAAACATACTCAACATAAAATAAAGTGTAGAAAAATAAAAACTTAAAAATCTGTAACCACAATCCAGGTTTCTGGACGTGACATTGTAGATGTTTTTTTTTTTAAGAATTATTTAAACGTACATATGATTTTAGCCGGCCTGACCAGATCGCCCTTTATTAGCGTGCGTTGATTGGTTATTCGAGGATTTATCGACTGATGAATCAGTCACGCGTTGAAGGAGTCTTAAATATAAAAAAGTTACATGCACCACAGAGAATCAAAATCGTCGTGTTCGAAATTCAAATGACTTTTGCACGCTAGCGGATAAAATAGACTTTTGCACGCAGATTTCGCACTATAAACGGAGGTTTTCCAAGCGAGTGAGGTGAAAATATGTGTAGTCTGCATGCAGTTCTTAACATCATCATCATCATCAGCCTATTCTTGTTCACTGCTAGAAATAGGCCTCTCCAACTGCACGTCATTGAGAACGATCCTCAGCTACTCTCATCCAGCTCTTGCCAGCCACCCTGCAAAGATCATCGCTCCACCTAGTCTGAGGGCGTCCCACACTACGCTTGCCGATCCGCGGTCTCCACTCAAGAACACGTTTACCCCACCGGTTATCGGTTCTTTGGCTAATTCTTAACAGGAAAGTTAAATACTGTTAATAAAAAAAAAACAATATTTTTAATTGATAACTTACTTATTTAGCATTAAAGACAAAAACAACTGATTATTAAATAAATTTGTGTACACGTTTTTGGAAATAAAAATGCCTATAGTATTTCGTATACTTATACAATACTTGGATACGATATTTAATATTCACCAGTAGTGGGATACCCTCCGTGCTGATCATGACAACGGTTTGGAAGCACGATAACTAACCCCTTGGTATCTATGACACTTTATACTCCGCGGTTTGTACACATAATTAACACACATTATAACGGGTCTTACGTTTCGGCGGGGTTGCACACGCCGTGTTCTCAGATCATAGAGTATATTGAATGTATCTCAGATGTACCTACTGGTGAAATAGCGAGTTGTTGCTGGAGATGTCGGCCAAATGTAGTACTACCCGACAAAATTGTCTAATAAAATGGATGGCTAGGACTTATCACATGTGTATAAACAAGCGGTCTGCATAATCTCTTGGAAACTTGACCTTAAGCGCAAGCTTGATTTATTTATTTATTTATATTTATTGTACCTAATTGTATATTAAAAGTTTTTATTTAGTAACAGGGCATAGGTATTCGTACAAATTATCTTAGTCCTTCAGGGGGTATGTTCAATCTGCCAATTTATATCAACATAAAAATAATTAGTGAAATGTGAGGGTATTCATTACACCGACTGATTCTCGAGAACCGATCGATTAGTGAGAGTCGCCGCGCAACAAGTGATGACAAATTAGCTAATGCCCTCGACGTGCGAGCACGCTAATGACAAAGAGCCTGAACGCCAGGCTCACATGGCGCCCATCGCGGGTGAGAACCCCAGCCCGCATTTCGCGTATCGAAATACCAAGAACTTATCGACGTCCAACGCAATAGCGGAAACTTTGATTACTCACTTCTGTATTTCCTTAAAAATTCAGGTCATCAACAACGGTTATCAAACTCAATTTTATCAACACTGGTTAAATGGAAAACGCGCGCGTAATGGCGAACGGTAAAATTTTGTAATGTGCGGTCCGAATGTAATTTCATGTAGACCAGTCCGAGATACCCTTGAACCTAAGTGGCAGCTCGCGGCCGCGTTGCCAATGACCCCGCGCGCAGCGGCGCCGCACCGAGCTCGCTAATTGTTATGTAACGCTGATGACTTACGTGCAACGATACTCTCAAATGTGCGATAAAGAGCAGTACCTACCGTGCATGGGACATGTCCGCGCAATCGGCAATGGCCGCCGATATTGGGCTGCAAACAGGTTCCATACGCGCAGCTTCTTGCCGACTCCACGGGAACGAAGGATCACTGAACTTGCACATCGCAGGCTTTATCTCGTTCCTTCCTTCATAGTTCTTGTGATTGTAAAATATTTCACTGTCAGCTGACAGTGAAATAATCAAAAGTGCAGCTGAACTTTTGAGCTAGAAACGTTGTTGTTGGTTACGTAACAGATATTTGATTTGAAATGCTCTTTGTTTAATTTTGTATGGACGCTAGTTGATCAAAGTTAAACGGTATGGAGACAAATTAAATTGAAAAGAATATAGTAAACAAACAATAACTAGCGTACAGTTTATAACGTGTAATATTTTACGCCAAAACGTCATTGTATAGGTTTTCAAAATGGTAATTGTTATTATGCTTTTCAAAGCGTTTATTATCAGACACATAGTAGACTCAGTTAAGCTCATAAAGCTTAAGCCGATTGCCATGTTACTTGTCATTGACTTGGTATTATCCCTACCATGAGTAATGATTAAGTAATTAATTTTAAAAATAGCAACGTTAAACATTTAACTTGTAAGTAATAATTCTGGTCCATTGAGAGAACATTAACGCGTGAGGTTCAAACAGAATGCATGTCATGTTTAAAACAATGTCATGTAACATAAACCCGAAATAAAGAACGAGACCTTAATAATTGCAGCTCGACACAGAAACGTTGAAGCGATGTGTTTAAAATATTTTCCATCTCGTTTATCTGTTGGGCAAGCGACCACGCGACGCGAGCGCCCCGAGCTCTTGTGCTAGAATTTTGATTGATATTTTTTGTCAGTTAACTCGGCCACAATAAGATGACAGCGGCAACAAGAGGAGTGCAAAATAGACGTCGTAACTGAAAGTATCAAGGTTAGCCGTTGGCTGCGGCCGAAACTCGGCTAACAGTAACAGTATCTACACCCACGGCGAGCGCCGCAAAAACTGCACCCGCTGGACGCCTGCTTTGTGCACCCACCATTCAAATTAATTAGGTATATCTATCATGAATGGAGACTCCCGTACCGTAATACACTCATCTAATTAGATATTTCACACGAGACTGGGCCATTCATTTGTGTATACAAAATAAAACAAATCTAAACGTCATTACAAATAAGAGAGAGCTTAGCAAGCGCTGTTAAAGATGAAAGATGGAGATTTAATTAACAGCTACGATTCGATCCCGTTTTTACGGCCAATTAGTATGCATATTGTATAAGTGGTTAAGATTCGATTCCGGGTATAGATAGAGTGTAGCGGCCGCCGAGCAGCCCGGGCTGCAGGAGCAGGCAGCGCCGGCGCTGGCTGTGACCGCTTTCTCGGCCTCATTCTTCGCTGACCGTGAGTCGGAAGGCGCCATGTTCTCATAGTCGACAAACCGATGTATCTATGTCGATTGCTTGTAGGCGGCCTTGAGCGCCAGCCATTAATTTGTGTGCAGAGCCGCCAGCGGGGTCCCGTTATAGTGAGCGCCTGAATCTTGTGCCCACTCACCGATATTAGCACAACTCTAATAGGCTACGTACGGGACATCCGCTAATCGTATCCCCAATGGACGCATCCCGCCATCAAAGTAATTTTCAATCTGGAGAAATTTTCAAATCGGAATTATAATTGGCAAATTATGCCGGAGCTTTTATTAGGTAGGCACCACTAGAATTCCAATAATCAATCTTGGGCTCTATGGAATACTTGGTTGCATAGAAATGTTCCGTAAGCATTCAGTATGCGAGACGAGTAGAAACCTACACTATAAAATGTTAGCTACAGTTTTGCAAAAAGTCTTGCAAGTATCGGAGTGGTATATTAAGGTTCTCACGCTCGTCACGCGGGCTCGGGCGGTGACAGCGGGGCGTCGGGGTGGTTTGCACTCATTTATTATTTTATGCGTTCGAACCTCGATAAGATGCAATTATTTTTTTAGGATCCGTCATAAGGTGCATGTTTTAATTATCGCCTGACCGACGCTTGTACCATGTCAGCTCTTTAGAATGGTGTTTACCACCATGAAACTGTCCAGGTTTATTTACTTTAACCGCAGATTATACTGTAACCACAGGAAGGAAAACTGGAGATTAATTCTTATTTTATTCCAAAGCGAGCGTCGCAACTTACTTCCGGTTAGGGCTTGCAATATCGGAATAGTTATTCAATTCTGGAATTGACTTCGTGATTGGCAGTCAATTCCGGAATTCCGGAGCTGGTTCCGGAATTGACTTACTATACAAAAGTATACAAAGAACAAGTTTTTTTTTACTATTGAAGGCGGAAACAGATGTCCTGATGAATGGTTTTTGAGGTCGAGAGATTTTCACCCTAGTCTATGAAATTATATCATTATAGCATTTTCGGAAAATTTAAAGGTTTCCTAATTCTTTAAAGCTTGCTTAATAATGTCTTAGCACACCTCTTTGGTGATCAGCACAGTCCCACACGAGTCGCTTGTCATCAGTCATTCCATCGTCAACAATACGTATTTCGAGCTTCCGAGGAGTCAATGGAAAACTAAAGGTCACTCCTCCTCCTTCCTCCTTCCTCCTCATTCAATGATTAATTTCTATATTAAAGTTGTTTTGATTTAGTCTTTCAGCGTTCTTATTCTGTCTTTGGTTGAAAGAGATTAATTGGCCTGATTGTATAATTACCTGAGATATCCCATGACATCGTGTCATGTATGATCTTTTTATTATACCTTGACCTTCCAGGCTTCCATACATTCCTTCGATACTTAGCTTCAATTCCGGAATTGTAAAATATAAAAAATAATCCGAGATTCCGGAATTTCGAAATTCCGGAATGCAAGCCCTACCTCCGGTTAGGTTTAATTAATTATTTTCGGGTTATAAAATTGTTTAGGTGCTAAGATTTCATTATTAATTATCAATAAGAGTTATTTTGTTCAATAATCAGTTAAGTGATCTAATGTGGGACTGCTCCACATTAGATCACTTAACTGATTATTGCACCTTGTATCGTCCGAAGCTCAGTACACGCCGTACGACTCGCAGAGATAGCCTTTACTTTAGAGTCACTTGTTTAAGTTTGCTTTCAATTCGGAATACGTTTGTGACTATGTTACTTATAGCTGGCCAAACGGTCTCCGAATGCTATGGGGTGTATACTATATAATAAATTACCATGTTGCATTAACAACTTAATAAGTGACAATGCATTCCGTCTACGTCTGAAAACAATGTTGTTGGATCGGACACTATACAGTATCAAGGATTATATGAATCATGATAATGTAAAATTTGTCATGGAAGTAGATAAATAATAATAATTAAATAACATTGTATTACGGATTTTATATGAGCTTTTTTATTTATATTTTTCTATTAGCAATATATGTAGTAGGTAGTTCTAATCAATATTGAAAATAAATAAAATGATGTACAATTCTTAATTTTTGATGAATTAAACAAATTTACCTACTGATAGTAGAGTTGTTAGTCCGCTGTTTTCTAACATAATTGTGCGCATCGGGTTACAAGCATGAAATTTCTACCACAGATAGAGTGTTCCACGGTGATTATTTTCAGATGTGGAAGGAAGTCAGATTCGTCCCCTGTGAGGCGTGAGAGTGGAGTGAATAGGGCCAAGTATCCCTCTTTTCTTTCTTTATTGCTGGTCAGTTAAGTCTACCAGGACGTGTTTGGTATCGTTTCCGTGTAAAACAAATATCAGAAATTATTTTTTTATGTTATTTTTGTATAGTTCTATATAAAAATATGGGTGTATGGCCGAAAAGGTGAAAATCACAACAAGTTTTTTTATTCAGTGAGGTAAATTAGTTCAATTTCGTGAACATTCTCAAATTATTATTATTATTTTAAAAAGCTCATTAAATCTAGTTTCTAAAAATATATGCATGTTGGGCACTTCTCATACAAACAGTAGCTTAAAATATATCTTTACGTCGGCGTAACCAACGTAAATCTCCGAACGCATCCTATTTCGCTTCATTAAATACATCAAATAATGATTATTAACATGCTTTTACACATAATATTTACTATATACGTCCTAGAAAAACAAATTAATGCAATTATAACAAAATATTTTTTTGTTAATGTATCACGAGTACACGGGCTAATCTCAACATCAATAATTTATTTAAGTTACTGTTTGTATGAAGAGTGCCCAATATGTATATGTTTTTAGAAACTAGATTAAATTTTTATTTTGCAATATTTTTGTTAGTTGTAAATATTCAAGAAATATAACTAATTTATCTCCCTGAATAAAAAAAACTTGTTGTGATTTTTACAATTTCGGAAATACAACCATATTTTTATATGGTACTATGAATAAATAACATGAAAAATTAATTGCTGATATCTGTTTTACACGAAAACGATACCACACAAGTCCTCGTAGCGTTATCTGATCAGTAATATAAAAAGAAAAAGAGGACTCCTTTGTCCTATTCACCCTGCTTTCCCGCCGCACAGGGGCCAAATCTGACTTCCCTCCACATCTGAAAATAATCACCGCAAAATACTCTATCTGTGGTAGATATTTCGTGGTTGTACACAATCCCGATGTACACAATTTCGCGACTTAGCAAAATGTACTAGAACAAGCAGGTTAAGCTTAACATCAACATTTTTTTCAAGGTATTTTTTGTATGAGATGTGCCCAATATGTATACATTTTTAAAAACAAGATTAAATTTGCTGTTTAGTAATATTTTTTTAAATTGTAAATATTCAGGATAGATAACTAATTTATCGTTCTGAATAAAAAAAACTTGTTGTGATTTTTACCTTTTCGGCAATAAACCCAAATTTTGATATGATACTATTCTTAAATAACATAAAAAATTAATAGCTGATATCTATTTTACACGAAAACGATGTCGCACAAGCCCTAATAGCTTTTACTGCTCAGTAATAAAAAAAAGAAAAAGAGGTGTACTTGGTCCTCTTCACCCCGCTCTCCCACCACACAGGGGACGAATCTGACTTCCCTCCACATCTGAAAATAATCACCGTGGAACGTTCTATGTGTGGTAAAAATTTCATGCTTGTAACCCGATGCGCACAATTTCGCGGCTTATCAACTCTACTATAAGTGTCATATCATATCTAATGTAATAATTGACGAGGCATGCTCTATCTTATTGACATCATTGTGTATAACAAAATGTAAAACGTATGAGTGTGGTAATAAATATTTCTATTTCTATTCTATTATTTACTATTCTATAAAATAATCATCGAGTCCTCATGTTGCGTTAAAAACTTACACTTCTCCGTGGACGCGTGAGCGTCGCCGTTTGGCCTGTGTGATCGGAATCTGTTTATATGCGTTGAATAGCTTACACTCAGATTGCCCTCTCCTTTTGCCTGGGAAAATCTAAGAAATTTTACTCGAAGCACTTAGAAAATACAAATTAAGCAGTCAATTTATAGGAATGTAATACGCGGCGCAGTTGCTGAGAGAGCAGTTCTATATTTTTATTATACTTATATTCAATCCTATAATATAGAAGTAGAACGATTTTTTTACATAATCATGACATTCATTTGTGAAAAATATTTAATTTGATGATAGGTACTACATATCTGTTTAATCGCGTGCAGACAAAATTTAGGATGATTCGTGGAATATTTTGATGTAATTAAAGAATAACAATCCATTTAGTATAAATAGCCGTGTGACTATTATGATCTCATTGTATTTTAACGAAACTACGAATTCAATTATATTGTTTTGCCAGTTTACTATTATATATTTAGCTATATTTCACAATTTTTTTTTTTCAAATTAAATGCTGAACTAAAATCAGTCTAAGAAGATTTTTTCAATCCCTGAAACGCGTACTGTGACTACTACTATGACTTAACGATACGACGATTTTTTGCTATGTTGGAGGGTGCTAAACCAGGATGTTATAAGAGCAATATTAATTTTGGCTGATTAATGTCATGAAAGCAATATTTACATTAGTCTATCTCCATGGGTCTTTGACCGATATTATGAAAGGTATTTCTCCAATCGTTTTCTGATTACCTTTAAATCGACATCCACCACCTGTCACATTAATGCAATGCAATGAACTGATTAGGTATGTATTTGTATATTCATACAAATATCTACCATTAAAGGATTTCGTAGTTTAGATAAAACCACTAAGTACGAATGTATGAATTTGATGAATATTTATGATTTTTTTGGAGGATAAAAGGCGTTAATTATTAGGTGACCCTGCAGAAGCGGCATTAAAGTTAGTAAGTTTGACAAGGAGCTAAAATAAGTTTTGAGTCTCATAATGGATTTTAGCCACGTGTTATAAACACTCTGCTTTTCACTTCAACAGTGAAAAATAATAAATATGTTTTAAAATTAAAATTGTTATCTTATACCATGCGCAAAAGCGCTTTTTAAGCTATGACATAAGGGGGTACTTATATACAATTATAATATCAGAAATGCGCCCAAGACTGTTATCGTTAGGGATCGTAAACATACATCTTATTGCGCTCAACGTTTGCTTAGGTATTTTTCCATGTTTGTATAAAGGGCTAAGGGCTAGGGCTAAGGAAATTTGGGCCGATGTGATAGTGATAAAGTAGGTGTATTTTTAATTACCCGTATTTCGTATGTAACTGGCCGCTAACAAGTTTTTTATTTTAATTTTTAGGGTTCCGTACCTAAAGGGTAAAAATGGCACCCTATGACTAAGACGCCATCACTGTCCGTCTGTCCATCACTAGGCTGTATCTCATGAACATTATAGCTAGACACTAGAAATTTTCACAGATGACGTATTTCTGTGTCCGCTATAACATCAAATACTAAAAACTGAATAAAATAAATATTTATGTGGGGTTCCCATACAACAAACGCGTTTTTTTGCCGTTTTATTATTTGATGGCACGGAACCCTTCAAGCGCGAGTCCAACTTGCACTTGGCCGATTTTTATAAAAGTATTATATGATTTGCACTTAAACCCTAGGGGCTAAAACAATCACTATAGCCTCCACGAAGCTGGTTTTTAGTTTTGGAGTAGGAGAAGTCAATAAGAATATAATTTGTATAACTTTGGGAACCACTGACACCTCAATATATTAACATTAACCTTAATAAATAACTTGCTTAATACCTATATAGGTACATCTTATGTTTCACAAAAACATGTATGGTGTATATTTATTTTTATTTCATTAATGTATGATGTTAAATTTAGCGGTCACCGTGTATTTCTGTGGGTTACATATAGGCATTTAAAGCTGGTTATTTGATGCGTATTTACTAACAAACTATATGAACTAAATATGACGATATTTTAGGCTACGAAACCCTAAAATATAATGTTTATGACTTGTTTTGATGGTTACAGTACAGCGTCATCAGTGTTTTCATAAACTTTTTCTGTTAAAATAGAAATAAACTTTTACTTCTGTAGGTATATTATGAGTACATTAATGCTTTACACATTTATATTGAATTGACAGATGTGATTCGCTATGCACTATTGCTGAAAAGTGATTATTTGTGGATTTAAGGATGGAAAAGTAATTTTTGGCTAAAACTTTACACACGTAGATATAATATAATAATCTTATCATGATCCAAGAATATATGTCAAAGGTAACAACTCTCTTGTCGAGCTCATTCACGTGTCGTACGAATCTTTATCTAGAAATTTAACAGCAGTAATTCAATTTTAGCTACACGCAACATGAAGCGTGACTTTCTTCACGTGTCGGCCATGGCTCACCTACCATTCATTGTGTATGGATTCTAGATCATTTTTTGCATCACACACGTCAAAGATTCATTTGAGCTGATTTGACCGTTCGGAGCCGAATCATGTCGGACACTTTCACTTACTGTACTGATCGCTTTGGGTGGCAAACAAATTACTAGTAATAGAAAATGCGTTTAGAATTAATAATAATACTCTTGAAATTAATTGTAACGAATTATTATTGATTACATTTGTTTGTTCTATTTTGAAACCGTCCCACTAAACGTGAAGGAGATCGATTTGGCAGATTACTGTTTTGCTATTGCGAAATATGGTTTATTTTATTCTACCGCTTATTAACTTGATGTGCATGTTTTTACGCTTTATAATACCGACTGTTTTATTATAGGATTTTAACGTCTCAGTGATGTCGTAAACATTCGGGTAAATTGCCCACAAAAACATAATGCTAAAACATTGTATAGTTAATACCACTAATTAATGGCCGGCCTTGTAATCGGATGCGGGCAGGATGATCTCAGGAAAATCGCAGCCATTCTCAGTTCTCACGGATTTGGGTGGAAGACTCCGACCACTCATTGCTATTGTCGAAGCGACGTCGCTGCGCTACTTCTTAAAATTGCTCGCATACTGTATTTATTTTGAATACATTTACCGAGCTGGATTCGCACATGACCTAAATCAATTTAATTGCATTACGACACATGCGCGGTTTTCTGATGTGACTCGTTGAATTATAAGCAGTCACTCGTGTCATCAAGTCAAGGTGATATGTAGTAGGTATCTATTTAGGTGCAGTTCATGGATTTGGAAAGTAAAGTTTTCAGTAAGCTTCAAGTGTCCTTCTGTAAATTCGTTTACAAATGTAAAGTCTTTATGAAATTACTCACTAGTTACACCACAATTAAAATAAATAATTATACTTCAATCCTGATACTTGAAAAAATGTAGAGTAGGTTACAGAAAGTGCCGGAATTTAAGAAAAGTGCACTCGGTGCATTCCATTTTGGGACAATTCAAGGAATTTTATGACAGTGCCAACACGTCCTCACCGTATAACACTGTCAATGTGTCAATGTGACAGTTTGAGGTTGTCTGCTGCGCACGCGGCGGGCGCAGGCGCGGGCGCAGGCCCGGCGTCGCGCGCGCCGCGACGTGCGTCGTGACCCCCTCCCGGCCCCGCCCCCCTCGCGGGACGTGCTTCTATTGTTGCCTCCTGCAGATAATAATTAGTTGGCTGTTACTGTACTTTATATCTAAGCGATTGGTTCAGTGGACAATGCACGCGCTACACGTGTGTTTTAAATTGGATTAAAAAAAGTTAACCGAATTATGTCAAATGCCTGGGATAAATAGCCAAGTAATTGATAGAAATGTTGGAAAAACTCGAGTAGGTATTGTTTTACAATAAATAACTAGTATATTTATATTCGAAATAATTAGTGTCATGTGATGTCATTATAATTAGTCACAGAATATTATAATGCTAATTAATGTTACGAGTATTGAATATTCTCACGCTAGTCTATTGATAAAACGAGTAACGTAGACGGTTATCTACATACGTTTGTTCCAGGTGACATACGAGATCCATATTAATGCTAAGTTTAATCAAGAATACATTAAAGAATTTGCAACGAGGATTCTACCACCACAACTACGATACATCAAACAAATGGCGGAAGCAAATACTTTAGAAATGACGACTATAAATAGAGATGATCACGGCAATTACGTCTTCGTTTAGTTATCGTTACAGTTTATAATAAACACTAGTATTTTACCGTGGTTTCTCCCCGTTACTGAGAGTTACCTAATTACCTATCCTCTATACATATTTGCCGACGCGGTTGGCGCAATGGCAGTGCAGCTACCTACTGAGCTGGCGGTCCTGAGTTTGAGTCCCGGTAAGTGCAAATATTTGTGTGATGAACTCGAATATTTGTTCGTGCGTCATAGATGTTTTATGTATTTAAGTATATATTTACTTATATAAGTAGGTATGTATATCGTCGTCTAATACCCGTAATACAAGCCTTCTTGATTGACGTTGTCGAAAATTGTTTATTTATTTATTATTATTATTAATTAATCCATGATCTGATATATATAAAATAAATAATAAACAATTTTCGACAACCTCAATCAAGAAGATGTATACTTAATATATATTTCCCAAGACATTCAATTAATAAGTGAGTAAAAAAATACATATCAAGATATCTCCAAAAACTTAGTCATAAAGTACCTGAATAAGTGTATTGATGAATTTATTGTGTTGGTGTGTATTTGAGTAAGTTAAGTTGCATCGCCTACGAATTTTCTGTTTCGCCCTAAGGTTGACTGGTGCAGAATGCCTCATGACATTAAGTCCGCCTTTTGTACGATAAGATTTCGTTTATACAATGGAGGTGAAATAAATTACTATTATATTTGGAAAGGATTTTTATTTCCCTATGGATAACCAAATAAAGAACCATCGACAAAAGAATTCCCAGGTGTATCGGCTCACCCTACGAAAGTAGCCAAGTCAAAGGAAATAATAAATAAAAGTTGGGAGGTATAAGGTATCTCAGTGCGGTATTAAGTAGATAGATCGCCCTAAAACAGGTATGTTCGTAAGAGGCGCTCAGACAGCCGGATGTCGGTTGCTGTAGGTAAGTAGCTATTTGCATCTATTTCCAGTGCTATGACTGCTATGACTGGCGCTTCTTGCGCTGCGGTCACATCGTGGGGTTCGATTTACGTCATTGGAACAACTTAACATCACATTACTGAGAAATTTTATAATGGATTAGTGTGAAGCTTTTTGAATCATCTAATTAAACACGAGTCTCTACACTCGTTTTTTTTATAACGAGTACCAACTTCTCTCCCGAGCGAGCGTAAGTTTTTTATATCAGAGTTTTTATACATTAACATATTTGGCACAAAAATAGTATGCAGGATATTATTGACTCAATTTCGCATATGCTAGCTACCAAGTGATAATGTATAGCCATGTTAATATCATACTTACGTTCTTTACTGGACATAGGCTTTCAGGAACATTGACCAGTCCTCCGTTATGTAAACTCTCGCAATCTACGCCAAATCAGTCCTTGTGGAGGCCTGACTTGTTTCCTAACATATGTGTTTTAAATAGACAGGCATTAGGAGCAAAACTCATCATATTCATATATGTATGTAACCCAACCCCTTCAAGCAATGCTTATACAATTACTATTAATGGCCCTATTATTATTTATGAAATCCCGCCTTCTACTTTCGGGTAACCAAAACATAAATAAAGTAATCGTGTAAGTATTATTGCCATCCCCAGTATATCAATGGAAACAATTAATTTGGTTACGATGTCTGATTATGAATTTCCCTGGCGGTCTACTACTCACTACATAGTATAAAACAAAGTCACTTCCTGATGCTGTCTGTCTGTCTGTCCCTATGTATGTATGCTTATCTTTAAAACTACGCAACGGATTTTGATACGGTTTTTTAACGTATAGAGTGATTCAAGAGGAAGGTTTATATGTATAATACATGCATAATTTATCAGCATTGCACCCGTGCGAAGCCGGAGCGGGTCGCTAATCCATACTAATATTATAAATGCGAAAGTGTGTCTGTCTGTCTGTCTGTTACCTCTTCACGCTTAAACCGCTGAACCGATCTTGATGAAATTTGGTATATAGATAGTTTCAGTCCCGGGGAAGGACATTGTCATTGGCGGATCGTAGGCTCAAAGTGAAAGCCCTTATGAGCTGATTTTTACGTTGAGTAACCGTTTTTATAATTATTAATGTTATTATCTGGAAACTCTCTGAGTTGTCGACGACCTCAGTTCTACAAGCCCAATATCTGAGGATCTGTTCTTTCAATTCACGCAAGGAAACTCCAAGTATAGCTTGCTTCATTGCCGCAGCGTGGTAAAGACCCTGGAACGAGATGAACCAGCGATCTCGATCTGGCCAGAATCGCGGGAAATCATTGGATGAGCACCTCTTTCGGCACACATGATGATTAAATGATAAGGTAATTAAGTTCAACATAATCAACAATATAATGAACTTGGACGGAACTGAACATCCGCACGAATTCTATTGGATTCACATTAGTTTAACTGCATAATATTAATAGCCTACAAATATAGGTAAATACATTTCTAACGAAAATTATTACTAATACGTGATTAATAATAGTAACTGAAGGTAAGTCGGGGCCAGTAAACAAAATCCGCGGATCTGGTCACGAGCGCGCGGGGATGAGTCACTTCACAAGGAAGATCGAGGAACCATGGCGTCACCGGCCGGCCAGCGCCGCTTCGCACTCACGATTCGCCGTTTACTATAAACACTACAATCTACAATATTCAATCCATTAACAACCTTCATTTATCATTTAGCCCGAGCCGACGACTGTTTACCTACTTTTTCACTTTCAATTAACCATTATTTAGTAATTTCGATATACCACTTTTACTTTTCTCAATAAGATACTTGCGTTATTTATTTAGCGATTCGCCCATGTCTAAGTACCTGATTGTTCAGGGTCCGGTTGCAAAGGTTACGAGCCACGGATTCCAGTCTGTGACCCGTAAACATTGAAAATAAAACTACTTAGTTTAATTCTAAACCGTTTTTTGTTCAGTGCGCTGAAAAGAAGATCCAAAAGGTATAATCGACAGAATAACGCGGAAGTTTCTTGTCGAGGTGTGATATCATCGTCTGGTGAATTATCAATCTTAAAGTTTTCGATATCAACACGCAAAAAGAATCCGAAAGCAATAAATGAACATCATCATTCTCGTACCGACTTAAAATCATTAACGTCAATTTATATGGATGTTATATTATTTGAAAGGCCTAATTATATGTAAACGGCATTTCACATATTCAAGAGCGTACTTGAAATAGCTCCCTATGTATCCCCTGCCTGCCTGGTCCGTGACATGATAAGTATGACGAAAAGTGTTTGTGTCTGTGTGCTCATCTCAGCCGAAAGTTGTCCACAGCAGACAAACAAATCCCTGAAGATCATCAACAATTTATTTTATATAGATTTTTAGTAGATAAGATACCTAAGTCTGCCATGTCAAATCGGAAAACCAAACTAGAGATTAATTGAAACCAAGAAGATCGTATGTATATAAAATAGATAACATTCTCAGATATAATATCACTTTTGCATAAAAACCTCGAACAAACCACAAACCCAACAACTAAAAAAAAACAAGAACCCGGATTAATCTCTGCTCCGTGTTGCAGCTAAGGATGCAAAGGACGGTGCATTAGTCACTGGGCACTTGACCTCATCCCATTGACTAAACAGAATAACAAGAACAGCATCTCTAATGTATACATTCGATATTTTCAAGATACAAAAAGTTATTTTAAATTAATTACCTCCGTAACTTTACCTGCGAGTAATCAAGGTGATTTAATTAAATATTAAATTTATAAACCCTAAGCACACTAATTTATTACAATCGTAAAGATGGTACTTCTTGGTGTTTCTTTTTTATATTTTATTACTGAGGCAATGGAATGGCGTGGCTGAAACTGCACTAGTTGGTCTAGTTGAATAATAAAAGTCATGTAACACATTTAACCGAAATGTCTCAGTAAGCGAAGGATTTTCATAAAACTCTAAAACTAATTAGGATTTAAACATTGATAAAAAGATCAAAGTTCAAAGAAAAATTGATTGAAAAAGCGAAATGAGTTACCTGGTGGAAGGGAGCGGGAATCGAACCACATTAAAAAATGAGACATTACAAGTTTTATAATTAGGATATTTGTTATTTAGGTACATTTGTATTTATATCGTACCAACGAAACCAATTACTCCTGTTGGTTTGTCTGTCACAGGGATTTAAATTTTCGTGATAAAAAGTATACTAGGTCATCATCCAAAGAACGTTAGTACGTGAGATAGGTAGGTATGTTTTTAGGGTTCCGTACCCAAAGGGTGAAAACGGGACCCTATTACTGAGACTTGGCTGTCCGTCCGTCCGTCCGTCCGTCCGTCCGTCCGTCCGTCCGTCCGTCCGTCCGTCTGTCACCAGGCTGTATCTCAAGAACGGTGATAGCTAGACAGTGGAAATTTTCACAGATGATGTATTTCTATTGCCGCTATAACAACAAATACTAAAAATAAAATAAAATAAATATTTAAGGGGGGCTCCCATACAACAAACTTGTTATAGATTATATATATGTATAGGTACGGAACCCTTCATGCGCGAGTCGGACTCGCACTTGCCCAATTTTTTATACTACTCAAAATCGCAAATATCACTTTATGTACACTTTTTGTAACAACAATAATAAAAATAAATAATACGTCTCACTGTTGTTTTACTCGCATTGCTAGTTGTACACTTCTACAACAATTAATTACCTTTTCACTTCACCAGCTCAAACATGCCGATTTTGTTGCTAGAAAACAGTGAACAAAATGTGATTTTGTTTCGAGCGAGAGTACAAAGTACCTACTTTTTAATTTGTTCAATTCGGCCACTTATTGTCATTTCTCAGCCACAGGTTAGGTTCGAATCATTCGAACTTCGCTGTACTCTGTTGTTTTCATATCTTTATGAAAAAGCACACACCCGATTTTTTTTAGGCACCGAATGTTTAAATAATTGTGTATCGTATATAACAAATAGCTTATTGTTCCAGCAAGATAAGGTTTTTCATCTTTATACTGTAAAGATAACAATAATTTAAAATTTCACTAATTTATCATATAGATGCAGTTTCAAAACGCACATAAAAAAATATCGAGTTCAAATTGTAATTGTTATTTTCTTTTGTGTTTATTTGGTTTGGTGCTTTACGATTATGGTAAATTTTTTTTTTTAAAGCACCATTACTGCAGTCGCCGGGGAAGAAAGGCTTGCCGGGTGAGTAGAGATAGAGATAGTGCCGGCAAGCCTTTTTCACGAATAAGGCATGTATAATAGTGCTTTTCTCAAACATATGTATTGAAATAAAAAAATATACCACTCAAAAAAAATATAGTTCAGCTGTTTAGCCTATTCATGAACACAGACGTCATATTAAAAAAATAATCCTTCGCGGCCTAGGCCTTCAATTTTGTATGAAATTCCTTTACAGTTCTGTCAAGTTGTTCCGCCCGAAACCTGATACTTCGAAGCCTATTAAGTATAATGCATGTTACGCCCACATTTCATTGCATGTTTGAGAAAAGACTATAAAGATATATACCTACTTCAATGGTTGGAAGAACAAGTACAAAAAAGTCGAATATATTCTCGCTATTGAGGTGAAAAGTTGTGTGCTACACGAGAGCAAAGTTTTTGTATCTCGTGCTGTTGAGTCCCTTGCTAAACTCAGGATTCTATCTTAGAATCACTCGCTACTTTCATAGAGGTTATATAGCGTAATACTTTATAAAGAACATAAATTATGTGGGTGTCAGGTTCTCGTAAGTATACGAAAAGTCATCTCAAACATGCTAAATCGTGAGAGAAACATTTTTAGCTATGTAAGGGGCAGGCTAAAGTTCTCTAAGAGCGTCAAAAGTAGTTACGCGTATTCTCATTCATTGTTTTCAGAAAAAGAAACTGAGTAAAGAAATATTTATTACGCAACTGTCAAATCACTTCGGCTGATTACAATCCAACTGATAGATGTAATCTTCATTCTGACAAATTGGTGAAGTACAATTTTTACAAGTTTAAATAAATAATACCAGATAAATATCTACACCATACCTGAAGCCTAATATTTTAAACTCACCACGTGAAAAATAATCACGAGTTTACCCTTGATTTTATTCGACTTTTAACAACTTTCATCTCTCACGTATGTATCAACACATTGTAGTCCAAAAGCATTAAGTACGAAAGCTCTAAGTAAGTGTTACACAGGTATTTACTTGGCACCAAACTGTGAAAGTAAACTGGGCCGGTTCATTGAGAGCGTTTACCTAATTCATATCCGTGAGTAATACCGAATCCACATATTCGACCTAGACATTGATTCCCAAAATATATTATCATCCTACATTATTCTGTCCATTATAAACTCATTAGCGTTGCGAGCAACGGCACTCGGTCCGACGCCAAATTACCAACATTATCAATTTATACCCGGGCGTGCACAAACAAAAAAGTTCAATGTGGATGGCCGGTTCCCGTTAACAAATTCGTATTGTGCAATGTAGGAGAAAAATTGTAACTCGTGTTTTGGGTACGTGCTTTTTGTGGTAGGGTTTGATACCGCTATGGTTCAAGATATGTGCTCGCCTAAATGCTTTCACTGCGCCGCAGAGCGCCCGCAGCATCAATCAAGTCTCGGGCGCCCGTCCGTGGCGCGCTGCACGCTGGCCGCTGTCCGTCGCCCATCAACGACACCTCGCTGCTACACTTTTGAATTAATATATTTTTGATGCTTTTCTTTTTTATTAGAAACAAAGTCTATAAGTATTTGTAATGACTAGCAGGAAGACTTTAAAACTTATCTATCTAACATTAAGTTAACTCCTTTTATCCTTTGTGTGATTAGCGTGTAGATGTGATTTGAACTTGGACCTATTTAGTAAAATATTATCCTTCTTTATATATAAAAAAAAAAACAAATTAGTAAATTGTAAGATTATTTTACATAAAAATACTTAATTCTGTTTTATATAACTTTTTGTGTATTTTACCTTTGATACTCAGTAAATAACGAGATTCATATATAGTATAGGATATAGGAAGAGTAGGTAGTAGATTTATGTCTAAAATACAGTTAGATTATTAGTTAAAATCCGTGTAAAATTGGTTGAAATCGTGTGCAAGTCGTAATTTCAACCTCAAATATTGTACCATCAGTAATACAAACTAAACGTTTTTATATGAATTTAACAGCCTGAACCATGTGCGTAGCTTTTAAAGTGTACGGTGATTTATTTTATTTTTATTAGTTTTTGAATATAAAGCTTTTGACGTATATTCGTTAATGATTTTAATAGTTTGTTAATTAACTAGAATCGTGCATGTCTAATGATATAATGATAATATTTGAGTAGCGGCAGATGATAAAGGTTACTTCCTTGATCTCATCAGCCAATATCGAAACGATTACGTTTTTCAAAGTGCAATGGAAGGTACTCAAATATAATATAAGGCGGCAAGGGAACTCAAGCTAACTTAGCAGTTGCAGATTTTGCCAAATTATCTGAAATTCGGATTGTGTATTGAATTTTTTATTAATCCTTCTCAGCGTATAATAATTAAAGCATCTCAGTTTCAGTTCAGGAGTGTGGAGAATTAAAAACATATAAACAAATAAATAAAGTACCCATTTCATCTACAGACTACTCAAATACTGTAAGGCTCAAAGTAAGTAGGTATAGTTAGGTAGATAATATAAAATCCTTTCAAATAAATTAGGCTTTAAGTAATAGCGAAGACTTGTGAGAAACTATCTGTTTATGGTAGTTACTTTGCGAACTATATGTATATAACGTCAATTAAATTACTCAAATTGGTTGTTAAAAGCGAACAGAATGATAATACTCGTAGCACGCCGCCGGTACTCGATACGCAAATGATCGGCCTTCGCAAGGACGTTGTGGCAATAAGTGGCCGTTAACAACATTTTCAATTCATCGAAACTCAGACGCGTGAACGTAGTAACACAGTGAATATAGCTGAAACAGTAACTCAACATGGATATTTTGGACACTCTTCTTTCCACACGCCTCTTTATTATATTATAGGTACCTAGCTATGTGTCGGGCCCGGGCCATTTAAATATCGATGCTGCACTTGATCTCATAAACGCACCTCTAGCAAAACTGTGACGTACGGCTTTTTGTCGCGCTACCCGTCTAGTACTCATAACACAAGCCTATTAGAGTTTATTTTGGGACTAGGTCGAATCATGTGAGGATGTCCGATTATTTTTTTCTACTCTCCTACTCTATATCGTGTCTGTCGTGGACATTTGAGCCTACTCAGGCCGCAAATCAAGATTCAGCGAGATTCCCTGTGTCTCGCATGTTTGTGCCTGTGCTGTGCATGTTTTCCGTCGATTGTTCAGAATCACCTTACTATTCTATAGCTGTATTTACTGTGATAGTAATATGCCAACAAATGTTCGTGACGAGCCGAGCAATAAGTCATAGATAACAAATTAAATACGCATATTATAAGTTACTTGTGCTGATGAAGTGATACGTCTAATTCCATGTTAAAATGTTCCTGATGATCGCGAAATAAACACTTTTTAGTAAAAAATATACATAAGCAAAGCGCCGTGGGTACGTGTGTATGCTTTAATGTACAATAGGTACTCGTGTAATAGTCTAAGATCCCGATATAAAACGAACTTCACCGAGATGTTTATTTGATGAAATGTATTTTATATTTAATTTAAAATGTCAATAAATATATTGCATATGGGTTGCCTAACAAATTTTAGTCCAGGGTATGTTTAATTAATAGTTTCGATTGTAGTAGATCGCATTCAATTTTTCTTTCTTAATTTACCTTTGTGTCATTATTTATAAAAAAAAAATGTGGTATTACCGCATAAAAAATATGAATCGATAAAAAGATTCTATACAAATATTTAATTAATAATTTAATTTTTTTTTCAATACAGTTGCTCAAAAAGTGGTACTTTTCGTAGCTGCAAATCGTGTAGTCTTACTTGTTATGGACGGTTTTGGCCTGGAAGCTGCACTTTGTGATGGAAGCAAGCCGTTTTGCACAGTGATAATATAGACCAAAATAAACGATTTCACTCGAGGCGAAATTAGTTTCACCCCTTAGGAACAGAGATGGCGCCACTTATTCAAAAAAAGTTTAAAAAATTCTAAATCCTGAACGGATATTCCGATTTTAACGTAAGAGGTGCCAATCGGCAGATAATAACCCAATTTAACATGAAAAAAATTAAAATTACGTAGAAAATAATTTTGGATACCTAAGAAATAATATTTTCTGAACAAAATATTTAAAATTTGTGATTTTTGGAATTTTACTCGTAAAAATGTATGTACATGGTACTTTTTTTATTTATTTATATTAATACACAACTAATTTTACATTTACGAAAAAAAAACCGGATATCATTAGCTCGTATAATTCCAAAGTTATTGAAGAATACAGACATGGCGCCGCTGGGTCAAAAAATCTTACAAAAAATCTAAAACCTCAACGGATATTCCGATTTTGATAATTAAGGTGCTAATCGACAGATAATTACTTAAATTAGTTTAAAATAATAAAATAAAAATTCAAATAGGCAAAAAGTACTAATACTTCCAAAAAAAAACATACATTTTGAAAAAATATATTTTTTTTGGGGCTTTTATGTAATTTCATATAAAAAAAATTATAAATATGGCTTTATTTTACTTATGTATATTATAACACTATTAGGTAATTGATCCTTTAATAAAAAACCGCATATCGTGAACTTGTACAGTTCCAACGTATTGAAGATTTTACTATAAGGTGCCGGTGCGATGTTGCCGCCGCACGTGCAACTTATGTACATGTATCTAGAAAAGTATTCTCCCGTTTCGAAGGTACTGATTACCCTGAAAATATAACCACAATTGAAAGTACAAATAATAATCATCCCAAGTAGCACACAACACACTTATATCCCTTGTACAGCTTAAATTAGAGTTTTAATGGGTGAATAGGCTCTTATACAACCAGTTTGCTAATATCACAAGTATATTCTGCATATTTTCACTAAACTGTGCATTGTTACGTGCATGTTAGGCCGTTGCATCGGCTGCAACAACGCATTTTTTCATAGCTCGATTTGCACCTATACTAACTGTTCTATTGTGGATCGCACCTGCAACCTGCTTCCAACGCCATTCCATTCCCAAAAAGAAAGGACTTGGGACAGGATATATCCAAATTAAGACGTTTATTTCACATTTGGCTCGCTTGAACTTGAAACGCTACACGCAGAACAAGTTGTTCAATGGCAGCTGAAGTAGTCGGCGAAAGGCTTGTCGCCAGCTCTGTGAAAGCATCGAAGCATTCAAATTGCAGTCGTCAGTGCAACGGTCTACTAGTAGCAGTTTACAAAACAGTTATTACTTTAAGTAATGAAATTATGACTGCACTTCAAGGCTTTCACAAAGTATGACAAGACGTCTAATTTTAATACAATAAGAAAAGAGACCTGTTTTAAAATTTGCATGTTATACCCTGAAATAACTACTGCTTTTGCAAGTACATCGCTATCTATAGAAATTCTCTCTCGATACGTAACGGCTCATGTGAAACGATTACTTAGGGCCATTTTTGTTTCTTTTTTTTAGGGTGTGTTTACATAATTAATGTCATTCATTATTATAACAAAACGGGATTTAACCGAGTTCAAAAATGTTTATTTACCGCAATTAAGTCCCGTTTTATTATTTTAATATAATGAGTGAAAATCGTGTAAGATTCAATCACTATATTAATGTCATTAATTGGTTCTCAATTAATCGTAACGTTGTTGGTCCCAGATTCACATGCAGGCTATACGATGCTCCAACAGAGCATATATTATTACTGTTAATGCGATTCGAAAAGATCTGTTTAAACTAAAAAACACTAAACTAAACAAGCTTGTGAGATACCTTCCATCTATTTCAGCTGCCATCGAATACCGTTTCATGCAAACCAAATGTGGGTTCACGTTTTAATTTGGAAATATCGAGTCCCAAGTCTTTCTTTTTGGGAATGAAACAGCATCAAAGGTAGGTGGGGTCCACAATAGTTGAAGGTTAGTTCAATTTGGAAACTCCTTGAACATTATGGATACAAATTGGGCTGTGGCATAGTGCGTTGTTGTTTTTTTTATAATGCGACGGCCTAACTTGCACGTTACAATGCAAAGCCTGCAAAGACTAAAGTGAAAATAAAACGTAAAGTAAGTAAAATATTGATTCAGAAATGCTATTTAGCATCTAATATACTAGTGATATTAGCAAACAGGTTGTATAGGAGCCTATTCACCCGTTAAAACTCTAATTTAAGCTGTACAAGGGATATAAGTGTGTTGTGTGCTACTTGGGATGATTATTATTTGTACTTTCAATTGTGGTTATATTTTCAGGGTAATCAGTACCTTCGAAACGGGAGAATACTTTTCTAGATACATGTACATAAGTTGCACGTGCGGCGGCAACATCGCACCGGCACCTTATAGTAAAATCTTCAATACCGTTGAAACTGTACAAGTTCACGATATGCGGTTTTTTATTAAACGATCAATTACCTAATAGTTTTATAATATACATAAGTAAAATAAAGCCATATTCATAATTTTTTTTATATGAAATTACATAAAAGCCCCAAAAAAAAATATATTTTTTCAAAATGTATGTTTTTTTTGGAAGTATTATTACTTTTTGCCTATTTGAATTTTTATTTTATTATTTTAAACTAATTTAAGTAATTATCTGTCGATTAGCACCTTAATTATCAAAATCGGAATATCCGTTGAGGTTTTAGATTTTTTGTAAGATTTTTTGACCCAGCGGCGCCATGTCTGTATTTTTCAATAACTTTGGAATTATACGAGCTAATGATATGCGGTTTTTTTTCGTAAATGTAAAATTAGTTGTGTATTAATATAAATAAATAAAAAAAGTACCATGTGCATACATTTTTACGAGTAAAATTCCAAAAATCAAAAATTTTAAATATTTTTTTCAGAAAATATTATTTCTTAGGTATTCAAATTTATTTTCTACGTAATTTTAATTTTTTTCATTTTAAATTGGGGTATATCTGCCGATTGGCACCTCTAACGTCAAAATCGGAATATCCGTTCAGGATTTAGAATTTTTTTAAACTTTTTTGAATAAGTGGCGCCATCTCTGTTCCTAAGGGGTGAAACTAATTTCGCCTTGAGTGAAATCGTTTATTTTGGTCTATATTATCACTGTGCAAAACGGCTTGCTTCCATCACAGAGTGCAGCTTTTTTTCATAACAAATAGGACTAGTGCGAAAAGTTGGTTATTTCGAACTAGTGCTTTTTACTTTTCAATTTTTTTTAAATTTCTGTTGTACTAACATGTCACACCTTATACATCCAAACAAAGGTCAATCACTTTCTAACTTTATTTATTACGTCATGCAGCATTGCAAGTGTATCTCATTATTATGCTTTCAATCAAAGGGTTATCTATTAAAAAACACTCAAAGGCGGTCTTAATAATTTGTTTGTGTGACTATTATTTAATGAGCAAATTATGAGTATTATGCGTGACCTAACAAAATTAAAAAGAAAAGTATTGTCACAGATTAGATACAGTATTAAGCGTGACCGATGCGCTGCTTTATTAAATAATATATTTATTTACAATTAATAGGAAAAGTAAAGAACTAAAAAAGATTCACGATGTTTATTGTTTAGAATCAATTAGATTACTGTGTAACATTATCATATCTCTTCTGAAATATAAAAACTATTTCTTTTGATTTGGCTGAATGATGACAGCCGACGCCATCTTGAAAAAAAAATTACAATTAAAAGTAAAACATAGTATATGCTAGGTCCATGAGTAAAACTTTCTTTTTCATTCAAGATTGTTTTAATTATGTATAAAATTACACGTAAGTTTTATAAAATAAGACTTTTTGACAGAGAATGATGGATTCTGATGTTATCAAAATAGATTTAACACCGCCCGATATACGAGCCAAGGCAAAAATTGCAAGTGAGAGTATTTTACCCGCAAAATCGAAACAAAAATTATATTGCCGTCTATGAACATTTTTTTGGCTGGAAACGAGAATAAGAAAATTATTAACAACTTGAATAAAACTTTAAACTTGCAAACCAGCAAAGGCCTTAAATGAGACTTCACAATTACTCTAAAAATTGTAGGACTCTTAATTTCTATTAGACAGAAATAAATATAATTGCCGTTTCAATTACTGTTTTAAACTTGTATTATTGCAAATTTTCGCAAATGTCTTAAAAAAAGTTGTTTGGTACACGTGTGGAAGTGTCATTTTAACTCGTCCCGAGTCTTGAACCTCGCCTTGCGGCTCGGGCCAAGACTCCTCGGGACTCGTTCAAAATGACACACTTTCCACACTTGTATCAAAAACTACTATTTTTAAACATTTCACCGGTTTGATTAATCTAAATATATAAAAGAAGAAACTGACTGACTGACTGACTGACTGACTGACTGACTGACATATCAACGCACAGCCCAAACCGCTGGTTCTAGGGAGTCCAAATTTGGCACGTAGGTTCCTTATAAGGTGTAGGGGTGCACTAAGAAAGGATTTTTCAAAATTCACCCCCTAAAGGGGTGAAATGGGGGTCCAAAGTTTGTATGGGGAAACAAGATTAGTTAGACTATTTTATTTGAAACTTCACAGGAGTATTTCTAACAATAAATGAGTAAACACGTGTTTCAGGTTTTTTGAAAATTCAACCCCTAAAAGGGAGAAATGTGGTGACAAAGTCTGAAAATCAACACGGGTATTGTTTTTATGGTTTATCGGGTCGCTGATTTCGAAAACCACAACGATTTTAAAATCCAACGTGGCGGACGTGAATTATCATCTTCCCTGTTGGGGTGAAATGGGGTTGAAATGTCTAAATACTAAACCGCTGGTTCTAGAGAGTCCAAATTTGGCACGTAGGTTCCTTATAAGGTGTAGGGGCGCACTAAGAAAGGATTTTTCAAAATTCACCCCCTAAAGGGGTAAAATGGGGGT
Organism: Apotomis betuletana; assembly: GCA_932273695.1. Classification (NCBI taxonomy): domain Eukaryota; kingdom Metazoa; phylum Arthropoda; class Insecta; order Lepidoptera; family Tortricidae; genus Apotomis; species Apotomis betuletana. Next base: position 13,547,737 of record OW026305.1, on the reverse strand, counting down.
CCAAAGTTTGTATGGGGAAACAAGATTAGTTAGACTATTTTATTCGAAACTTCACAGGAGTATTTCTAACGATAAATGAGTAAATACGTAATTCAGGTTTTTTGAAAATTCTACCCTTAAAAGGGAGAAATGTGGTGACAAAGTCTGAAAATCAACATGGGTATTGTTTTTATGGTTTATCGGTTCGCTGATTAGGAAAACCGCAACGATTTTAAAATTCAACGTGGCGGACGTGAATTACCATCTCCCCTGTTGGGGTGAAATGGGGTTGAAATGTCTAAATACTAAACCGCTGGTTCTAGAGAGTCCAAATTTGGCACGTAGGTTCCTTATAAGGTGTAGGGGTGCACTAAGAAAGGATTTTTCAAAATTCACCCCCTAAAGGGGTAAAATCGGGGTCCAAAGTTTGTATCGGGAAACAAGATTAGATAACTTGGTAGGTACCCTGTATCCCGGAAGAGGGAAGAGGGAAGAGGGAAGAGGGAAGAGGGAAGAGGGAAGAGGGAAGAGGGAAGAGGGAAGAGGGAAGAGGGAAGAGGGAAGAGGGAAGAGGGAAGAGGGAAGAGGGAAGAGGGAAGAGGGAAGAGGGAAGAGGGAAGAGGGAAGAGGGAAGAGGGAAGAGGGAAGAGGGAAGAGGGAAGAGGGAAGAGGGAAGAGGGAAGAGGGAAGAGGGAAGAGGGAAGAGGGAAGAGGGAAGAGGGAAGAGGGAAGAGGGAAGAGGGAAGAGGGAAGAGGGAAGAGGGAAGAGGGAAGAGGGAAGAGGGAAGAGGGAAGAGGGTAGAGGGAAGAGGGAAGAGGGAAGAGGGAAGAGGGAAGAGGGAAGAGGGAAGAGGGAAGAGGGAAGAGGGAAGAGGGAAGAGGGAAGAGGGAAGAGGGAAGAGGGAAGAGGGAAGAGGGAAGAGGGAAGAGGGAAGAGGGAAGAGGGAAGAGGGAAGAGGGAAGAGGGAAGAGGGAAGAGGGAAGAGGGAAGAGGGAAGAGGGAAGAGGGAAGAGGGAAGAGGGAAGAGGGAAGAGGGAAGAGGGAAGAGGGAAGAGGGAAGAGGGAAGAGGGAAGAGGGAAGAGGGAAGAGGGAAGAGGGAAGAGGGAAGAGGGAAGAGGGAAGAGGGAAGAGGGAAGAGTTGGTTTCTATGGATTATCGGGTCGCTGATTACTAAAAAAAAGAATGATTTTAAAATTCAACGTGGCGGACGTGTAATACCATCTCTCATGTTAGGGCGCGATGGGGTAGAAATGTCTAAATAATGTCTAAAAATATGGGTGTCGTTTTTAAACGCACAGCCCAAAACCGCTGATTCTAAAGAGTCCAAATTTGGAACGTAGGTTCCTTATAAGGTCTAGGGGTGCACTAATAAACGATTTTTCTAAAGGGGATGAAATAGAGAGATCCAAAGTTTGTATGGGGAAACAAGATTAGACTATTTATATTCGAAACTTCACAGGAGTATTTCTAACAATAAATTAGTAAACCTCAAGTCCTCTTTATTGCACACCTCATAAAATATACAGGAGAAATACAATGCAAGACATTACAATTAGAGGTAAACAACAGGCGGTCTTATCGCTAAAGAGCGATCTTCCAGACAACCTTTGGGTAGTGGAGAACTTGAAATAATAATATTTTGTTATTAGGCGGTGCAAAAATCGGATAATAATAATAATAATATATACATAAAAAACAAATAAAAACATAAATATAATAAAAAATGTATACATAAATACATACATACCTTCAGCCAACAGATAATAGGACCATTTGAATAAAATACGAATTATGAAAGGGATAGATAGTGTTCTTTCAGTTGAGCTTTGAAAGAAACAAGAGATTAGCGCGTCTTAAGCTAACAGGCAAGGAGTTCCATAAGCAGACAGCTTTAAAAGTAAACGAATTATTATAAAATTTTGAGACGGAAGAAGGTACGGCAAGGAGCAAATTTTGGGCAGATCGAGCAGAAGTGAGATAAGTGAAACGCTCTTTGAGATAGCGGGGAGTTGCAGGATGAAAAAGTATACTATAAAGAAGAGCAAGAATATGAGAGTTACGACTTAAACTTAAACCTAATAGATGTTTAAATTTGTATTTGGTGCCATCTCGATTGTCGTCAAGGCCAGTGCGGGCGGCGCGGCGGGACTGGAGGAGTAGTCATCGGGAAACTTCCTGCAGCCGTAATAAATGCATTCAAGCTTTTCAACAATAAAACGGCTAGACGGATATATATGCATGAGGGATAAGCAGATAATACCCTAACTTTAACAAATAGCCTAATTTTTTACCTAAAAAAAGAGCATCGTTCCCGTAGGATAATGTATATTGTATAGGAACGCGGGCGAAGCCGCGGGTTAATGCTAGTATTAGATAAATTCTATACCAATCGAAAGTATGAAGCCCATAGAATATGCAACCGTTAGGTTGCCTATTCTGTTCCCGTCACAACTATCGGGTAGCATGGTATAAACAGGTAAATCTATACCTACTAGCATTTTGCAACGGTCTGATTATTGAATTGAAATTAAATAACATTAAAGGTTATTTTATTATGAAGTTATCTAATAATCAAACCCGTGAAATGTTAAATTTTTATTATTTTTTTATTTTTAACTAAACATACCCTGGACTAAAATGTGTTAGGCAACCCATATGCAATATATTTATTGACATATTAAATTAAATATAAAATACATTTCATCAAATAAACATCTCGGTGAAGGTCGTTTTATATCGGGATCCTATACTATAATATTAGTTGGCGAAATGAGGAACCGAGCGTATTGGGAGATCTTTCTCGTTCCCGTCTCCCCTTACTAGAATTCCTGAATGATGCTTTAAGGCACAAAACAAAGAGGTATTTTATCGGTATTTAAGCCAGATCCATCGTCAATCTTGTCATCATATTCTATTAGACCAAAGTCAAACGCAAAATCTATGCATGTACAGAACATAAATATACAAAACCTGCCACGGAATGGAAAACCGAGAAAATGTGCAAACTCACTTTCGCATTTTTACTATAGCACGGATAGCTAAAGAAAGTATTATCGGATCCCCGTTCGCCTAGATTTCGTAAATCTACTGGCAATTTCCCGAGTTTTCGCTCCAAGTGTAGGGATAATTCATTCGTGCCCCTCAATTTTATGCGCCAGTCCCTTCCGCCCCCGCCGCCACCTGGTCGTTCCCTCAAGTGCTCGTTCAGCTCTGTGATCACGAGCCTCCTATCATTTATGAACTTTATGGGCTTAAGGTGCTCTCGATTCACTCCTTTTGGAAGGGTTTAGTGTAAATATAACTAGATATATGTATGAGATTAAAATATTTTAAAATTTAAAATAGCCTTTAAGGTCGTGCTTAGATAGGCCAATCCTAATATGTTCAAAGTGGTTTTCTTCTACCGACTTCGTAGAACTTGATGCTTTCAATTGAAGGGCTATATTATTTTGAAGATTTTCCTTTAGTTCATCTGTATTTAACCAGTATGTAACGCTGAAAAATACTTAGGTACTTATAACTAACTATTTTATTGGATAATAATAATTCATACTTAAGATTTTAATATTCATTTAAATTTGTATTGCTGGAAGTCGGTTGTAAAAGATACAATGTGTTTGAAAAGAAGTATTTTCTGCTTACACAGTGACATTTAAATAACCCAAGTATCATTCCATTTGACCCGGTAGCAATAATAAAAGTTGGCAGATCCCGTTTTCCGCGAGCATGCGATGGGGCGAAGTAACATATCAGATTGTTATGACATAAAGAAAATTAGTTTCCGTCGTTTCCTTTGTTCGTTCAACTCCATTTCATGTCTTCGAAGATAGGTATACAAGTTCCGGAAAAGAGGTAACAAGTCTATGGATACGTAATCAAAATAGCCAAGAAAACCGGGCAAGAGCATGTCGGGCCACGCTCAGTGTAGGGTTCCGTAGTTGCCCATCCTTCACAATAGACGGGCTTAAAACAGCGGTTAAGCCCGAGGTTTAAATAACGAGAAAGACTTCAAGCTCTTTAAAAAGGTCGTAAACGCCAAAGTAGCTGTAATTACTTATTACCTTCTGGAAGTTATCGATTATACGCGCCAGATTGAGCGAAATGTTTTAATACGGTAATGGCACTTAACTAATATGTGTAATGTTCGAAGTATAAAGACACCGCGACGCACTTAAGTCATTTTAAACAAAATTATGAATTTTTGCGATAACTCAAAAACGGCTCGACCGATTTTATTCAATATAGTTTTCATTGAAAGTGTTTATAAGGCCTAATTTTTACGAATTTTCCCATAAGTTTTTGACCCGTGGTTGAAAAGTTAGAGGGGGGGGGGACACTATTTTTTTTATTATCGGAGCGAATATTTACAAAGCTGCTGACTTTATCAAACAATAATGTTTGGAGACCCCTATTATTTTTAAAAGACCTATATATTCAACGACACCCCACACACTAGTGTTGGAACGAAGAAAATAAAACCACCCCCACTTTAGGTGTAGGGGAGGTACCCGAAAAAAACTTTTTATTTTAGTTCTTATTTTACCGTTTTGTTGGCGTGATACATACACATACTCATACCAAATTTCAGCTTTCTAGTACTAATGATCACGGAGCTAAGCCGCGGACGGACAGACAGACAGACAGTCGGACAGACGGACATGGCGAAACTATAAGGGTTCTTAGTTGACTACGGAACCCTAAAAACGTGAGCCAATGTTTATGTTAACGAGGAACGCTCAGTGGCAATCAACTTGAGACCTAGGTGCTCCCTCCAGCAAGGATTGTTGAAGGCGTGATTTATAGTCAACATCTACTGGAATAATCCTCTCGGCCATCAAGATGTTTTACAATTGACAATATTTCATATTTCTAACAGGTAGAAATCAGAAATGAATATGGAGATCGAGAGAGCTTTACGTCGTGTACCTGCACCCTAAAAAATATTTTAGTTTTTTTCTGTATAGTAAAGAAATATAATAAAATACATAAAAAACCGTAATCTACGACAACTATGGCTGCATAGAGTCGTCGACCTGATGTCTGACCGATCCGTGAAAAAAAATAAGCTGTCAATAATGTCAAGCTCAATGTCATTCGTTTTTTTTTTATTAGCACCAGTCTAAAGTAACCTTTCCATTGTGTCATAGTTTTAGAGTTACTACATTTTAGAATGATACAATTTTAATAAATTAATAATCAATCAATTAGTAACCTTAGGAAAATATAAAAATAGTGATTGTTACGTGCTCTTTCTAAGCGGAATACTGAAAAGTAATTAAAATGGAGTCTTACAATATTAATTCTTGTCAATTGATATTGAACTGAACTACGGTCGATGTGCCTAACATTGAATGTTATGGCAACATTGACTGATCTATAAAATGTTTTGTAAATGTTCAATAATATTTTTATGTTTTTGACTGAAGGACACTGATTCCATGGCCATGAAATAAATTAAAAAAAATATATATAAAATGTTTTAAAACAATATATTTCCATCAGTTGAACTTACCTTAATATCATATTATTTTAAAACTTTTACGGACATTACGTCGAAATAAGTTAATTCAGAATCACGTGAAACGGGATCATGTGGACGTTTTGATCATCGTAAAACTGCCATGTCTACAATCGAACATTTCTCATAATTTTTATATAAAGGTAAATGTCTTGTGAAGTTTTGGGCTAGATTTTTATTGTACGAGTTTTGTCTGTGCCGCAACATGCAATTTTCATAATGGTCCTCTGTCCGAGAACGTATTAACAAAAACAGTAACAAAATATTCTAGTGTTCAATTAAAACAAAATACTAAAGTACTTAAATGTTAAATGAATACCTATTAAACATTGATAACTAATAGCTTTTGCTGGCGGCTTTGACTCGATGTGGTATTATGATAAAATAGTATCAAGATAAGTATCAGGCTACTTAATACAATTTACATACATAAAAACTGTGTGTATTTGGTTTTTTCCGGGCAGATTTCAATAAACATCTTATTGCTTACATAACTTATCACTACATAATATAAAACAAAGTCGCTTCCTGCTGTCTGTCTGTCCCTATGTGTGCTTAGATCTTTAAAACTAATACGCAACGGATTTTGATGCGTTTTTTTATAGATAAAGTGATTCAAGAGGAAGGTTTATATGTATAATGCATGCATAATATACGAGTACCATTGCACCCGTGCGAAGCCGAGGTGGGTCGCTAGTTATATATTAAAAGTCATCTAAATATCGTATAGGTCGTAGAAATGTTTCTGTAATATTTGTAATATCGTATATTACCGAAACATTTCTAATGGTTTTGATAAAAGTTGTATAGCGATAACTTCATTTGGATAATTGTCTAAATAACAAATAATACATCTCTAGGCGCAATTATGGTATGCATTATTCTAACGTGATAATCAGCGTTGTCGAAGACTGATCAAAAGTTGTACCTACTACTTAATATCGCCACGTACTCGTAATCTAGAGGCACAAACAATAAACAGGTTGATAAATGACCTCGTTAGTGTACCTAACAGTTAAGAGAGCTGCATGTTTTTCATTTCGAGGTCACGGCTATGAGTCTTTCCGGGGCATCTCGTATGCAGGGGCACAATATGTACATTTTTTTGCGTAAGATATTGGAAACAAGTAATTAGATGGACAGCCACTTTGATGTATCGTGTATGAAGTGAGGACTTTGTGAATGCCGATGATTGCACATCTCGCTTCGGATGACGATGACTTTCAAACGCCAATATTGTCGTCTTTGTGACTACGACATGAAGGATGGACGCATAATAGCCTGGGTCAAAGCCCCGCGCTTCGTTTCTCGTACCTTCACCTAAAAATACGTTTGATTAAATGTCGCTTTCGAAATAATGTCCCACAATATCCAAGGCAATCCCGGTACAATAGAAGTAACGTAGTATTAACCGAGTTCATCATCCTAGGATATGAATGATCCACATAAAGGTTTTTCGCATGCCTAATGCGTATCATGTGACTCAGGGTGTGACGTTCTCACAAAGGCATTCGTTGGAAAGTTATTAAGTCATTATGATAATGTCGCCGTGAGATAAAGAGTATAATAAGATGGGGAGAGACGGGAGCTCGGGTTACATTTGACACGCAATTCCTGCAATTGAAATTTTTCCGTTGCACGTTGCGGGTCCAATTAGCTGGTTAATTTGGAGTAATAACGAGAATTCACGCCGGCACAGAAACATAACCTACATATAAGACATGCAAGAGCACGTATAACTGTTTTGGTGTATCGAAACAACGCGCGGCGGAAGAAGGCCGCGCGGCGACCTTCCAAATGGTGGATGCCGATCATTGACCGAGCGCCGGCGGCTGACGGACCGCAACATCATTCCTTATTTTCCTTATGATTCTCTTACTAATCTTCTACGTCATGTTCCGAGAATATTTTAAGGATTAGTTCATCATTAAGCAGAACGATTTACATCATTAAACAAGAGATCTTGCGAGATTTATCGATGATATACAAAAAGGGTGTAGATTAAACATGAAGGAAAATTACACCTAGGTATTAAAGATGGTTAATAAAGTGAGTAAAGATGGTGGCTGTATAGTATGATAATTTTAGTTGATATAATTTTCAATATTTGTTGTGTATTTGTTAAGTATATTACCCGGGTGATTATCTCAGCGAAAAAAAATTGCGGCGGAATTGATAACTATGAAACAATTGTTTTAAAAGTTTAAATTTTTTTCTGAAAAGAAGACACTAATTATTATCTTAAGCCAAGTCGCAACGTGTTGTAAAAGTCATTTATGTTTAATAATTATTATTTTTGCGGTAGAATTCGTTGTTCCTCATAAATGTCTTTGATAGAACCATATCATCAATGTTTTAAACTAAAATTGCAATAAATAGATACTCAAAAATGAGCACTAAAAGTTGTCCGGGTGAAATTGTCAATTTTGGTGGTAAATATGGAAAATGTGTTTATCGATGAACGAAACGCAACAAGACCAGCAAACGTGTGTTAACCTCTTCGTTAAGTTTCGCTCCGGCATGGAGCGATGACACACATGTCGTACCTTGCAGGATCTGTCCACTCAGCACATAAGTATCTAATTTTGGTGGGGTACAAATACGTTTTGACACAATTTATGTGGTACATGTTTCTAGTGACTTAGCAATAATTGATTGTGTGTGAATTGTGTGTAAGACGTGAAGGTTTCCTTTTTAAAATATAACGTTAAATTGGAAGTAAATAATACGGATATTTTTAAAATATTTTTTTAATTTTTTTAAAATATTTTAAAATAGTTTTCTAATTTTGGTGGGTCAATTTTGGTGGTTTTGGTGGTAATTTCAAAGTCACCAAAATTGCTTGATGCCACCAGAATTGTTAATTCTGTAATCTGTATATAATTACACATTTGTAATCGCATTTCCGACACTTTTGAGTAGGTGAATTTATTTGAAGTCAAGTATAAACACAATGCATCTATATTACAAGCTGTCGGTGAGGGTAATCTTAGCTTAGATATGCTTATGCTGGTGGCGGATTCTATAGCTCCTATCCTTTCCTATATTACTATTTTTTTTTCCTCTGGCACGTTTCCTTTAATTTGGAAATGCGCCCATGTGATTCCTTTCCCTAAAACCCCTAATCCGTCGTACTTTTCGCAGTATCGTCCTATGTCCATTCTTCTCGTCTTATCCAAAATCATTCAATCCTCTGTAAATCCACGTCCCTCATCACAACTAAATAGATATAACTTGTTAAATTCTTTAGCACAACCACAGCTTTGGTTATGATCACCCACCGACGACATTCGTCTTAATATAGAATATAGAAAAGTGACTATATTGGTGCTCCTAGATTTTAGTAGTGTTTTTAACACTGTTGATTTTGATATCCTTCTCAGTTTACTTAGTACTTTAAATATATCTCCAACTTCACTGTCCTGGTTTCGTGATTACCTCTTTGGGGGGCAACAGCGGGTTCGAGTTGATGACCGATTTTCTAGCTGGTGTAAACTGTCTGCTGGTGTCCCTCAAGGGGGATACTCTCTCCATAACTCTGGTCTGTCTTCATTAACGGAATCACCAACCACAGTCACTCTCCTCCTCGTTTCATGTCTATGCAGACGATTTGCAGCTTTATGCGGCGGCCAGCATTGCTGATTTTGGCTCCTTTGTTTCGTAAATCAATTTAGACCTGGAATCAATCCATGCTTGGGCTTGATTCTTTGGTTTGATGAAGAATGCCAAAAAGTCGCAGGCTATTGTCGTTGGAAGCCCCTTATTTCCAAGCTTTCAGATCAAGTTAAGCCAGTTATTTTCTTTGTTGGCACGCCTGTACTTTTCTCTTCTATTGTAAAAAAATTTGGCATTACCATAGATCAATCTTTGTCATGGGCACCTCATATTTCTGAGATCAGTAGGAAACTTTTCGCGTCCCTTCATTCATAGAGGTGTCTGCAGAATTTCCTTCCTCTTCATACGAAGATCATGCTTGTCCGCTCTCTTTTGCTTTGGTCTCCGCAAGTTTGAACACGTGTCTTAATACCGCGCTCAACTTAAATGGCTTCCGATCCGTCAGCGCAGAGACTTACATGTTCTTTGTCTTTTGTATAATGTCCCTTTCATTCCTTCTTCAGGACCTTACCTTGCAGAGAAGTTCTTTTACATGGCGGATGGTAGTGGCCATCGCCTGCGGTCAAGTGCGAATCTGGCTCTATCTATCCCACTGGATAGATCTCATGTTTACGATGTATCTTTTGCTGTGCGCGTCGTGAAATTATGAAATAAATTGTCTCCCGACCTAAGGCAGACGTAGTCCGTAGCATCGTTCAAGAGGAAGTTCAAGAAATTGTGGCTGTCGAATGAATGATTATTTGATTTGGTTGCTGTTTTTGTTATAATTATATTTATGTTATATGTATTTATATAGATATTACGTAATATGTATTACATTGACTGTTTGCCTATCTCTCTCTCATTTGGTTTATACATTTTCATTTGTACTTTTGTAAAGTTATCGTATTGTACATGTTGCTTAGTTTGTCTGCCATCAACTTGTGTTTAACACTCATTTACTCGAAGGTTAATTGGAAGAAATCCCTTAAAGTATGTAGTTTATACGATGGCTAATCGCAAGAAAAATCAATCAAGAGAAGAAGTTCTCGAAAAGAAAAAAGTATACTGTTGTTACAAACGAGTTAGTGATTGTATTTTCATAGATATTTTGGTACAATTAAAATGATTAATTAAACATATACTTTCTTTTCATTTCCAGCATGCAATTTCATTAACAAATATTAATTTTTAGCACAAGTAACTAATTTTGGTGTAGATGTACAATTTTGGTGGCAGGCAAATTACTAAAATCATAATATCTTTAAAACTATTATGTATAACAAAGGGCCATTACTACAAAATATTGGTTATGACTTTATTCGTATTATTGATATATAATTTTGACTCTAACATCAAAAATAAAAAAAGCCACCAAAATTAGGTAAATTTCGAGCTTGTTGAAATTCACCCACCCAATGTTTATGAAACATGAAGGTTTCTCGGTAAATAAAATAGTAAATGCTAGTCGGCTTGCAGATAAATATTTTTCATCTCCTGTAGCTAAAATGCAATGAAGTCCCTACACTGCATGAGTACCTACATAAATATTATGGGTATTATTACCTATGTGTATCTAATTATGTGTATCATAAATCAAAATGCTAGAAGTTACCAAGTTTTATTACTGCTCTCAGTTACGAAACCCGGATTAAATTCGTAGTGGGCCCTCCGCCTAGCGAAGCGGACCCTCGCAGCTGACCGTTGCCTAAATTATTATAAAACGGAATGAGACGTCCTCTCGGGCCCGCGGGCGCGCGGGCGCACGCACGCCGCGGCACGTAGCGAATTGCCCAACTTCCCACCCGCCTACATCCGAAACGCTACACTTTCATAATATACCAAAACACAATTTAAACGATGCTTTCATTCATTACAAAAAGGGCCCTTTACAAACAGAACTACATCACACGAAACGGGCGATGTTTAACGTCGTTTATTTTTTTAGGACGTTTTCAAACTCAATTGCTTCTCACTCAGTTGATCAGATGTTGGTTAAGAGCCTAGTTTAAATAGTCTTAGATTGATTATGAATTAAATATTTGCGAAGTGTTCGGTCAACATAAACTGTATTTTCATTAACAATTTACTTAAATTTTACTTGCTCATTATTATTTGTTAATGAAGAGTTTAGAAAAAAGTCTCAGTCAATCATTTGACTAAATAGACATAAAATCGTAAAGCAAATGTATCCGGTAAGGATCCGTATTAACTCTACCTAATCGCGTTACCTGATTTGGACTGTTGAAAAAAGAAATATGAAAAAATAATGAAAAAATATTTATTTCTTTCCTAAGTAGTACATTATTTTTACCCTTCTTTTCATAGAAAAACGAAACTAAAGTAAATCACTCACTTCAGTGATTCAAATCACTCCACAAATAGATTATTAAAATATATCCTATGGCACTACAACAATAATACCTACTGTATCGTCTGCCTAAATTTGACGACGCCTTTGGTTATGTGGATGCCTACGAAGTCGATATATATTATACGATTCTATGACCCACAAATAAGTAGCCTATTTTACTTCTTTTTAATGTCATACAATTAATTTTTACTATTTTATAAAACTCGTACATATAGTATCTGTAGATATCGTCGTGTAGTACCCATAACTAGAGTACCTACATGCCTATTAGAGCTTTTGGGACTCGATGAATTTCTGCGAGGTTAAAAAAAAAGATTCTAATAAAAAATAACCGATGCTATCAATTTCCTTTACATACACAGAACCTTTACTCACGCATGGTCGCTACACAAGTATATATATACTCGTATAGCCGTTTTCACTCATGGAAAATTTTCAAAACAAAACGGGACTTAATCACATAATAATGGGTTTCATTTACCTCGATGTTTAAACCCGGCTGGCTGACCGAAAATGAAACATGAAGTTTCTAATTATATTCCTATTTGTTAATATAATTATAACTACTGAACTATGCGCTGCATAGGTCATTTGATGTTTTAAAGCGGTTGTTATTTATCTATGGGTCTATGACTATGTATCAATGAGCATTACTCAGGTATATTCATATATGTATATTTATGTATTATTATTAAATTGTAAATATGTAATGCCTGTACATTGAGGATATTTTTATAAGAAAAAAGTGTAATGGGCTATTTGGTCACTGAATAGAAAATAAAAATAAATATATAATAATAAAAGGTAACCGCGAACTACGTCCGCGAAGAATAGATGAAAAAGATAAGTCGGGTAAATAAAAAGTATCCTATTGTCATCTGTGGGTACTTAGCTACTCCTGTACCATCATCAACATAAGCAATCAGTCCTACTGATGGATGTGGATCAAAGAATATGTGGATGTTTAAAGAAATTGTACAGTCATAATAAAAGTTTGTCACAAAAATATTTTTATAGAAACTTATTACATAGTTTTATTGTCTATGGTAAAGAAAAATCGAAACAATTTTTAGGGTTCCGTAGTCACCTAGGAAAAATTTTTTTCGGTACCTCTCGAACAACTAAAGTGGGGGTATTTTTTTTTTTTCGTTTCAACACTTGTGTGTGGGGTGTCGTTGAATAGGTCTTTCAAAAGTAGTAGGGGTCTCCAAACATTATTTTTTGATAAAGTCAGCAGTTTTGTAAATATTCGCTCCGAAAATAAAAAAAATAGCTTCCCCCCTCTAACGTTTCAACCACGGGTCAAAAAATTATGGAAAAATTCATGGAAATGAGGCCTTATACGTACTTTCAATGAAAACTCTATTGAATAAAATCGGTCGACCCGTTTTTGAGTTATCGGTAAATTTTATAATGTTCTTTTCACCTCACCAGCTCAAACATGGCTATTTTGCTGTCAGATAACAGTGAACAAAATGCGATTTTGTTTCGAGCGTGAGTAGAAAGTAGCTTTTTAATTTTTTCAATATCTGACCACGAATTGTCATTCTTCAGCCAAAAGTTAATTATAAAATTCGAATCATTTGAATCTCGATGCACTCTGTTTCTTTCATATGTATATAAAAGAGAAGGATAGAAACTTATCAATTCGAAATTCGATTTTCGAATCCGACCTCGATTGAGAACAGTTCGGATATGCGTTATACCAAAAAAACATTAAAAACACCCGAAAAAGTTTTAATTGCAACGTATTTTTTTTTCTTTTTTATATTTTTATTTAACGACCGAATATGTAAATTATTGTGCCTTTTATATAAAACAATAGATCATTGCTCAAATAAAATAAGATTTTTCAACTTATTACTTATTGTAAATATAATAATAATTTATAATTTCACCATTTATCATAGATGCATATTCGAAACGTACCTTAAAAAATTTCGAGTTCATATTGTAATTGTTATTTATTTTGCATTTATTTTGTTTGGTACCTATTTAAGGAGTAAAAATATTAATCAATTTATAAACAAAATCTCGTAATATAATATGTTTATAAATAAACACGTCATGTATCTGCTAAATCTTCCAATTTGATCAAATAATGACAATAACCGTGTTGGTTGGTTGATTATAATTTCAATTAAATTATATTGGTATTCCTTTATAAGCAGCATGCACTTATCTATTTTCTGATTAATAATATTATTGAAATCAGCGTTGGAAGAAAAAGCACAAAATGTCGAATATGTTCTCGCTGATGAGGTGAAAAGTTGTGTGTGCTACACGAGAGCAAGGTTTTTTGCATCTCGTGCTGTTGAGTCCCTCGCTACACTCAGGATTCTAACGTAGTATCACTCGCTACGCTCGTGATTCAAACGTAGAATCCTTCGCTTGCTCGGGACTCAAAATCAGCACTCGTAACAAAAAACAACTTTGCTCTCTTGTTGCACAAATAACTATTAAAATGACGTAAGTGCCGCGCGGTGTCCTTATACTTCGAACGTTAAACATATTAGTTAAGTGCCATACTGTATTAAAATATTCCGCTCAATCTGGCGCGTATAATCGATAACTTCCAGAAGGTAATAAATAATTACAGTTAATTTGGCGTTTACGACCTTTTTGTAGAGCTTGAAATATTTCTCGTGATTTAAACCTCCTCTCATCCTTCACAATAGATGGGCTTAAAACAGCGGTTTTAAGCCCGTATATTGTGAAGGATGGGCAACTACGGAACCGTACAATGAGCGTGGCCTGACATGCTCTTGGCCGGTTTATTATAAAACTTTTAATTTAAGTAGGTAATCATTTGTATTAATTTGATATTTTGCGACAATTGACAAATCAACTATGAGTGGCATAATTATGAAACTTGGCTCTCTTTTTCTCTATATGGTATACTAGCTACACCGCGCGGTGTTACCCGCTCATCCCGAGGGAACACTAAAAAGTAGCCTGCTACCTTCATAATTTATTTTATCAAAATTGGTCCAGCCGTTTGAGCGTGAAGAAGTAACAAACAAACACATAAACACTCATTAACTTTCGCCTTTATAATATTAGTGTGATACTCGTAGATGTAAGACAACACTAATTACATACGTGATGGTGATAAAATATGAGATGAAATAAGGTACTATAGTCATGTTTGATCGTGTTTCATCGAATAGCTACATAAGTATAATTGAATTAAATTCATAATTAACACTTTGCAAGGTAAGATCGTTAACATGACTGTGATGCTTGTCTTGTATAATATTGACTTTATCAATATAATTTACAACAATTATTTTTCCAATCAATTATTGATACTATCTAGATAGGAAGTAGACTTAATAGGCGTGCGGACAACTTTTTTTTTAAGATGTCGATCGATTCTATTTTTTATTGCGATCAAATGTCTATATGGGACTACCTACACTTAAACTGCTCTAAAAGTCAGAAATGGCCGTCAAAGTTCAACATTCCTACAGAGTACTAAAAACGCTCCATACATTTGGCCTACCCACCTATGACGTCATCTGCGGATTGGGTACCTGTACAGTATTTGTATGGAGAAAATAAGTAATTTACCATTTTCACCGTGAAAAAGTGCGTTTATTAATAATTATTTTTTATTTAATTATAAGGATTCTAAAAACAATTTCAAAATTTCTTTTGGGTTAAAAAAGAAATCGTAAAATTTTCGTATACTTTTGAAGTCACAAATATTTCAAAAAATTGTTTTTTGTTTTTATTTTTTTTCTTTGTATCATGACATATTGAGCAAATTTTATTTATATAACTACACTATGTTGTAAAATTCAACATCAGTCGCATCCACTATTGACAACGTTTTATACTATACATTAACTTTAAGTCTTTAACACCATGCCTACAGGTAACAAATATAAGAGTACCTAGGAAACATTTTTTTTTGTCATTTTTTTAATAATGTAAATAGCCGGAATCACACCGCTATTGACATTTTAATAAAGCATATTTATTTATTTATTATTATTTTAAACTATTTAAACCATGAATACAAAGATCAAAGCTTAAAGAAAAATTGAAAAAGGACCTACCTGGTGGAAGGGACCGGGAATCGAACCCGGTACCTCTGGATTACCGGTCCAGCGCGTTAGCCACTTCGCTACCCTCGCTCCACGTAGACCTGACGAATTTTTCCTTATGCTTTGTGTGTCGATCTTTGCATTGTTAATTTGAAAGGTTTTTACACTTTAGCCTTAAACTTTATTGCACAAAATACAAAAGTAAAAGTTCAAATGGCATAATACATTAAGTCCACCATTACTCTTGCTCTAGGCTCTACCAGTCCACCATAATCATATATATGCATATATATGACGTGTGAAAGCTGTTTGTAACGCCACTATCCGAGGCCTAAACTGCAACTTGTTAGTATAAAGTAAAAACAAAATTGTTATATTATTTCATGGTGTCGCACCCTTTGTGCGTGTGCCCGACTCGCACTTGGCCGGTTTTAAAAGTCTTATAATGTAAAGTATTTAGATTTTGTAATGTATTTTTTGTATTTTACCTTTTTTGTATGTATACTTATAAATGTATACTTTTCAGATTTTTCCCCATACTTGTAGTATAAGACGCTATTGCTTGACAAACATAGTTATAGGCCAACGGACAATACCCTATAAATACTGATTCCCTTGAGAGTGTGGAAATATACGTTTTCACCTCACCAGCTCAAACATGGCTATTTTGCTGTCAGATAACAGTGAACAAAATGCGATTTTGTTTCGAGCGTGAGTAGAAAGTAGCTTTTTAATTTTTTCAATATCTGACCACGAATTGTCATTCTTCAGCCAAAAGTTAATTATAAAATTCGAATCATTTGAATCTCGATGCACTCTGTTTCTTTCATATGTATATAAAAGAGAAGGATAGAAACTTATCAATTCGAAATTCGATTTTCGAATCCGACCTCGATTGAGAACAGTTCGGATATGCGTTATACCAAAAAAATCATTAAAAAGACCCGAAAAAGTTTTAATTGCAACGTATTTTTTTTCTTTTTTATATTTTTATTTAACGACCGAATATGTAAATTATTGTGCCTTTTATATAAAACAATAGATCATTGCTCAAATAAAATAAGATTTTTCAACTTATTACTTATTGTAAATATAATAATAATTTATAATTTCACCATTTATCATAGATGCATATTCGAAACGTACCTTAAAAAATTTCGAGTTCATATTGTAATTGTTATTTTCTTTTGCATTTATTTTGTTTGGTACCTATTTAAGGAGTAAAAATATTAATCAATTTATAAACAAAATCTCGTAATATAATATGTTTATAAATAAACACGTCATGTATCTGCTAAATCTTCCAATTTGATCAAATAATGACAATAACCGTGTTGGTTGGTTGATTATAATTTCAATTAAATTATATTGGTATTCCTTTATAAGCAGCATGCACTTATCTATTTTCTGATTAATATTATTATTGAAATCAGCGTTGGAAGCAAAAGCACAAAATGTCGAATATGTTCTCGCTGATGAGGTGAAAAGTTGTGTGTGCTACACGAGAGCAAAGTTTTTTGCATCTCGTGCTGTTGAGTCCCTCGCTACACTCAGGATTCTAACGTAGTATCACTCGCTACGCTCGTGATTCAAACGTAGAATCCTTCGCTTGCTCGGGACTCAAAATCAGCACTCGTAACAAAAAACAACTTTGCTCTCTTGTTGCACAAATAACTATTTATGCGACATAAACAGCCGTATCTTTTTTTTTTATTAGAAGTTTTTTTTCACTGTTTCAAGGATCTTTAGACTTAAGAACTTTTAGACCTAAAAACGATACAGTGACCTTCAAATAGCTTATATAACTTATAAAAAAAAACTTTAATATAACTACAATACAATGATTTTTTTACATTTTCATAATAGTTAGGTATATATAAGTATAAATGACTCTTTGCGTCTTATGAGGTTCGTGTATAAACATCAAAATTAAATAATGCAGTAAGCAAGTAGTGACGAAGCGTAAATATAATCAGTAGTCATAGCCACGTTCAGGTGTACAAAAATGGTCAGTGTCGCCGCTCCATCGCAAAATGCAAAATTGCTGGTAATCATCGAATATGGATAGCAATAATGATCGATTGTGTTCACTTACATTGCCCACGTATGGTAAATATCTTTATAATTTCATAGACTTTACTTTTTATAAACGACATTTTTGCCCGAGATGGACTCATTATAATTACGTAAATAACATAATCTATGTCCTTATATCTTACGTCACTTTATAAGAAGTATCTCCCCCTTAATATATATCAATCAAACTCATATGAGTAACACATATGGCAGAAGTGACAGAACCGAGTTCAACAGGATCTTCTACGAGAGTGAACCTTAAATCCAAATAAGACGCGCAAGAGATTGTCATTTTATGGTTCGATGCACTTGTGCATGGTTATTATTTAAATAGTCCGCCCATTAAGTACGTGTGAAATTTTTCGTATCTTACGAACAGCAACTCCGTTATGTTGGTTATTGACACGTTTTCATTAGTACCTATCATTAACGAGACAAGAAACGCGTAAGTTTGCTTTAACACTCGCCCGAGTGGTTAACCCGTGTGACTCATATTCGCATGGGTGTCCAGCATTGTAAAGCCACTCAATCTCATATAAAACATGATTGGATGCGATATAAATGAGTTGTTATAGCTAATTAACCGTGTTAGCGCGTTTTTCTATTCTTTTGTGCGATAATTTGTGATAATTCAATGATTGGTGAGTCGTGCGCGACACGTGTCGCCGTGGCCGTGCCTATTGGTTTCTGTTTGCACAACGAGTGTAACGCCCTTTGTGTTCCTTGTTTTGTTACAAAATATTGAACACCGTTTTATTTAACACCAACTTACAAATTACATTGACACGTGACGACTCGAGAGCAGTTTTAGATAGAGTAGAAAGCAATTTCGTAACTGTATGGTGAAAACTTTAAGGAAGAAATAAAATAGGATATTGATTCAGTCGTTAACTAGAAAACTATTTGCAATATTTTTATGTAACATAGCAAAACACTGAACTTGTGCATGATGTGCATGAAGTAAAGAAGTTATTTTATGAAATCACTAAAGTATCGATAACTAATATGTGAGAATGCAATTACCCGGCAAGTGTTTAATTTGTCAACAAGCTAATGGTAATGGCGTGGCCGACACGGCATCGCTGGGAGACGTTACCAGTTTGGTGAGTTCCAGCGCGCCGGCGGTGGGTGCGTGGTGCGAGCTGATGCGCACTGTGCACAAATCCATGCGATGGATGCGCCAAACCGGGAATGCCAATGAACTTAGGACGGCTATTGACAGGTATTGCGTTAAGACAAATAGACGAACCGGCGGCTAAGACAGAGCCCCGTTCACTTGACCTGCCTTCCTCCTACATGTGTACCTATAGGTTCGTACGACCGCCAGCCTCCTGAGAACTTCTTTGTAAATAGTCACCGAGTGTAAATAAGGAATTCTTGTAAGCAATTTTAAGTGCCCAATTGTTAACTGTAGTCGCGTGTTATTTTAGCGTTGCATTAAGTTACAGGAAGTGTAACGAAAAGTTGGAGCCTTAAGGGAACATTATGTTTGCGCAGGAATGTTCGTGTGTGCGCTTGGACTTCTGCCTCGGCGCGTTGTTAGTTCGGACATATTACCTCACGGTATAATGCGTTCTAACCAAATTAAATAAATACTTAGCTTCTTTTGCGGTTGATGTACAATAGGTACTTACCTTACTGACAAGTAAAGTACGAGGCGAGTACCGTTGAAGGAGTGCTCCACTCGGCGTCGGCGTCGTGTCGCCAAACTTTGCTCTCCGAGGATAACACTGGATCAAAGTGTTTGCATTATATTTACATATTTTTGCTATCTTCTAAGTGGGTATCAGTGGGAGTACAAACACTCTACGTCGTGGTTGAAGATTCATATTTTACCGTAGGGTAATAAAATTAGGCGTTTCCTGTAACGGTACTGACTATATTTAAGCGGATTCTGAAGTTGAACTCTATTTCGCTGTGGTAAGATAATAGAAAAAAATAAAAATTAATGTCAATTGAGTAAGCAAGATTTTATTAACAATTATGTGCTTTTCTTTGCGCTTCAACATTGCCTAAACAAGTATTGGAATGTTGACGAACGAACAAGCTTGCCTCGGTATGAGACACGCGTGGGGAATAGACAGGACTCATCAGCGGTGGCGGGACTGGCGGGATTATTGATTGTGACGTGGTAATGTTCCAGGCAGTTTGTCCTCATAAATCAGCTGCTGCACTACCTGAATGATGTGCGAATTATAAGTTGCAACCTGCACCGGCCGCGCATCCATCTCCATTAACGCTCTTCATGTTAAATTAGCCTAGGTTTTATTTTTCAGGTTTGCTTAGACTGTAAGTAATTTTAGAATATGGTAGGTAGCAACCCATTTAGCACAATATGTTCAGTGGCTTTGACGTTACTGGTTATCGAATTATACTCGTATAACCGCATACGGCTTGCGGTACTGTCGCTTTGTCCACCTGTTTGGCGCATATTCGTGTACTTTGCGTGTGGAATGCGCAGGCTCAAGCTCGTATAGTACCTTATACCTTTTTGAATTTGAGTGAAGTTTAAGTCCTTTTATTTGCTACTAATAAATTCAGTAACGTTTAACATTTTTCTAATGTAATTTTTTTTGGTATTATATAAGTTACTTATTTTATTTATATCGACAATTCAAGGAAAGCTTTTTTCATTTTGGTTTGCCTGTTTCTATTCTTAAGTCTACTCAAAATCGTAAAAGCAACTGGTTCTCCAAAATAAACAAATGATAAATAAAGTTAAGTTTGACCAAACCGTATTATACATGTAACATATATATATTAGCCAGTGTACATGTTGACATAAAACTGTTTAGGTATTATTATAATAAGACATCCTCAACAGAACATTTTAAGTGAAGAAGAAATTTAAGATTTCCGCACTCGCGTACCGCCGCCCGGGGCGCCGGGCTTCAGGTTGACAGTTTCCAGGAAAATAATTATTTGCCGACCATTACAAGCGAAGGGTTGGAAATTAAGTACATATTTGCAGTCTGAGTCAAATAAGTGCTCACAGCTTTATTTAGATTCACACGACTGTGATTTCAAAACAGGGCCGAATTAGAATCTTAAACTATGTAAATTGACTTCAAATTCCACGGAGCAAAAACTAAGCTGTCACGCTTCAGTAACGATTTATCTATGACGCCAATCATACCGAAATCTAAATCAGAATCAAAGCGCTGCACAGGGCGTCCTTCAAATCGACAACATTATTGACCCGATATTTTATGTTTTCGCACTGCTCTTTTTTCGACTGTGAAATGTTGGTCTTTGATTAGAGTTTAATTGAAATACCTAAGAGTACAATTTGCAATCGCAAGCAACATAGAGTTTGTAATTAACTAATTACTCTCCGCAAGAAATGTAACATCCTTGAGGTTTCGTATTTTAATGAGTATAGGTACTCATATGTTTGCTCTAAATTCAATTAAGTAGCTCGGTGGCGATTAGGCCTGTTCGTTAAATCAATTCGTTGAACTCTAATGCTGACTAAAAGCATGTGAGGACAAGCGGAAGTCCAAACCATTACCAAATGTGTAGTCATGTGGTTTCGAGTAAAAGAACGGTTGTTTTAACATGGACTTGAAAACTTCATGTTGGTTTCGTTTTAAGAGGTCTAATGAGCTTTCTTGTTCGGTTGATTTAATAAAGCTTCATATGCATCATCGACCACATGTTGGCGTAACGAATTCGTCGCTGCGGCACTGCTGGGAAGAAAGCAGAACAGCCCAAAAGCCACAGCTTATCTCCAAACGCTAAACGATTTTCCTGTACAGAATTAATTGCTTACATACAAATACCTCGACTTACACCGCCGTTTGTTATGCGGGCAGCAGCCGCAGTTGGCCCGCTCTCGCGCCGTATATAATGGTGGGATTAAAAACTCCGGGAGTCAACGAGATAACTTCTCGGAGCCCACCTGGATAGAAAGTACTTACGAAGTTGTGAAAATCGCTCGTAATTCATCCGCAGTTCACAAACAAACGTGTAGGATGCAAATGCGAGGCACTCGGGCGGCCCGCGAGCTCATACTATACCTAGACCACCGACCAATTCCCAGCTTCCGTCTAGACGGAGATTATGTTAAATATTCCCTTTAACTTATTCGTTTTTCAAGTTCTTCATCGCAATAGCAAATTTGTGTTGCCCGCTTTGATATGAAAGGTAGTGTAGTGTTTTGTTAGGCGATTTGTGCGTTTTGCCGGGCGCAGCACTCCGCTCATTTTGTTGGTTCGGCTGTTTACGTTGGCTGGCAAACACAAACAGTATCTAACTCGCTGGATGCGATGTGTGAAATGTTTTCATCCCTAGATATTTGCTCATGTATTTGCTGTAGTGCCAAATTATATCATTGTTTCATCATTAAAAGCTATCGCTTTATTTGAAATGCAGCATTGTTTTTGTTCATATGTCATTTCAATCAACTTCGACTATAAAACACAATTTTGCAAAACGGGAACCTATGACCTTAGTTTTTCTAGAAATGTTAGACCAATCAGTAGGTCACGCCACGAAATTGAAATAACATTAAGCTATACTAATAATAAATAAAATAGGTACCTAAGTAAGTATCCCAACGTTGAATGAACAGATGGCAGGATTTGTAATGAAAGCAATATTACTCATTGGCGATACAATGGCGGTCACCCAGTGACATGCCCTACGAAAATATTTATAAAGAATCACCTAATCTGGAGCGCAAATGTTTACTGCTTTCGAATCCCTCTAAATAGAAATTGCGGAAACTTAATATAAATCGTGTAATCCATTCTCGTGCAGGGGACGTTTTGGGTGGATAAATCTCAATCGGGGGTGAGGAGTGAGACAGTGCAGCGAGCGGGAGGGTCGCAGACGTCGGACTGGGCTGCGGGCCCGACCATCTGCCGCGCCGTAAAATCGATATCATTATTTAGGAACCGAGCGATATTACTCACGTGGTTCTGTTGTGCCCCGCGCTCGCCCGCGCCGCGGCCGCGGGCGCTCAACGTACGAGCTCCGCCGGCGCGGCGCTGACTCTGCAAAAACCGCACGAGGAGCCGCAGCGTCGAACCGTGGGGCAATGTGTATAGGTTAACATATCCCATTTATATGGGGTAGGAAATGGGTCGCAGGGGGACTAAACTTATTTGTTTGTTCGTTAAGCTCATCAGCGTCAACTAGGTAATGAGGCTCGAATGACTAATACGTCACACAAAACGTATGCATTTCGCAAACAACTGAGACTAGGATAGGGGATAGGGGTGAATTTCAACAAGCTCGAAATTTACCTAATTTTGGTGGTTTTTTTTTATTTTTGATGTTGGAGTCAAAATTATGTATCAATAATACGAATAAAGTCATAAACAATATTGTGTAGTAATGGCCCTTTGTTATACATAATAGTTTTAAAGATATTTATGATTTCAGTTATTTGCCTGCCACCAAAATTGTACATCTACACCAAAATTAGTTACTTGTGCTAAAAATTAATATTTGTCAATGAAATTGCCTGCTGGAAATGAAAAGAAAGTATATGTTTAATTAATAATTTTATTTATACCAAAATATCTATGAAAATACAATCACTAACTCGTTTGTAACAAAAATATACTTTTTTTCTTTTCGAGGACTTCTTCTCTTGATTGTTTTTTCTTGCGACTAGCCATCCTAAAAACTACATACATTTCAATAAAATAAGCATGTAAAAAAGCGAACTTATCCCTTTAAGGGATTTCTTCTATTAAGCTTCGAGTAAATGAGTGTTAAACACAAGTAAATGGCAGACAAATGAAGCAACATGTAGAATACGATAACTTTACAATAGTACAAATGAAAATGCAAAAACCAAATGAGAGAGAGATAAGCAAACAGTCAATGTAATACATATTACGTAATATCTATATAAATACATATAACATAAATATAATCATAATTATAACAAAAACAGCAACCTAATCAAATAATCATTCGTTCGACAGCCACAATTTCTTGAACTTCCCCTTGAACGATGCTAAGGATGCTGCCTTAGGGCGGGAGACAATTTATTCCATAATTTCACGGCGCGCACAGCAAAAGACACATCGTAAACATGAGATCTATGCAGTGGGATAGATAGAGCCAGATTCGCACTTGACCGCAGGCGATGGCCACTACCATCCGCCATGTAAAAGAACTTCTCTGCAAGGTAAGGAGGAGAAGAAGGAATGAAAAGGACATAATACAAAAGACAAAGAACATGTATGTGGAGACCAAAGCAAAAGAGAGCGGACAAGCATGATCTTCGTATTAACAGAAAGGAAATTCTGCACACCTCAATGAAAGAAGGGACGCGAAAAGTTTCCTACTGATCTCAGAAATATGAGGTGCCCACGACAAAGATTGATCTATGGTAATGCCAATTTTTTTTACAGTAGAAGAGAAAGGTACAGGCGTACCATCAAAGAAAATAACTGGCTTAACTTGATGTGAAAGCTTGGAAATAAGGGGCTTCCAACGATAATAGCCTGCGACTTATTGGTATTCTTCATCAAACCAAAGAATTGATTCTTTCCCAAGCAAGGATTGATTCCAGGTCTAAATTGATTTGCGAAACCAAGGAGCCAAAATCATCAATGCTGGCCGCCGCATAAAGCTGCAAATCGTCTGCATAGACTGCATAGACATGGAACGAGGAGGAGAGTGACTGTGGTTGGTGACTCCGTTAATGAAGACAGAAAAGAGTAATGGAGACAGTATGCCCCCTTGAGGGATACCAAAAGACAGTTCACACCAGCTAGAAAATCGGTCATCAACTCGAACCCACTGTTGCCCCCCAAAGAGGTAATCACGAAACCAGGACAGTGAAGTTGGAGATATATTTAAAGTACTAAGTAAACTGAGAAGAATATCAAAATCAACAGTGTTAAAAACACTACTGAAATCTAGAAGCACCAATATAGTTTTCTATATTCTATATTAAGACGACTTCGAGAAAGAGATCAATCGACGGATTCAACTCGGATGGGCAGCGTTCGGGAAACTGCGAAGTGTCTTCTCGTCCAAGATACCTCAGTGCTTGAAGACAAAAGTCTTCAACCAGTGCGTATTACCGGTGATGACCTACGGAGCCGAGACGTGGTCTCTAACTATGGGCCTCTTAAGGAAGCTCAGAGTCACTCAGCGAGCTATGGAAAGGGCTATGCTCGGGATCTCTCTACGTGATCGAATCAGAAATGATGAGATTCGTAGACGAACTAATGTCACCGACATAGCAAACAGGGTTGGCAAACTGAAGTGGCAATGGGCAGGGCACATAGCTCGAAGAACCGATGGCCGTTGGGGCAGAAAGTTTCTCGAGTGGAGACCACGTACCGGCAAGCGCAGCGTAGGACGGCCACCCGCAAGGTGGTCGGACGACCTGGTCAGGGTTGCGGGGACTCGCTGGATGCGGGTCGCTTCTATCCGGCCCATGTGGAAGTCAATTGAGGAGGCCTGTGTCCAGCAGTGGACGTCCTATGGCTGAAATGATGATGATGATGATGATATTAAGACGAATGTCGTCGGTGATCTTAACCAAAGCGGTGGTTGTGTTAATGAATTGAACAAGTTAAGTCTATTTAGATGTGATGAGGGACGTGGATTTACAAAGGATTCAATGCTTTTGTAAGACGGGAAGAATGGACATAGGACGATACTGCAAAAAGTACGACGGATTAGGGGTTTTAGGAGAGGAATCACATGGGCGCATTTCCAAATTGTAGGAAACGTGCCAGAGGAAAAAAAATAGTAATATAGGAAAGGATAGGAGCTACAGAATCCGCCACCAGCATAAGCATATCTAAGCTAAGATTACCCTCACCGACCGCTTGGATAAGACGGGAAGAATGGACATAGGACGATAATGCAAAAAGTACGACGGATTAGGGGTTTTAGGAGAGGAATCACATGGGCGCATTTCCAAATTGTAGGAAACGTACCAGAGGAAAAAAATTAGTAATATAGGAAAGGATAGGAGATACAGAATCCGCCACCAGCATAAGCATATCTAAGCTAAGATTACCCTCACCGACAGCTTGTAATATTAGATGTATTGTGCTTATACTTGACTTCAAATAAATTCACCGAGTCAAAAGTGTTGGAAATGCGATTACAAATGTGTAATTATCAGTGATCGGGGATTTCTCTGCCACTTGGGGTTAATGACCTCAATCATTATGCTAGTATGGATATGCCGCGGGATTCCGGGATTCGTGTGCGATATAGGAGAGTGTTACGGCATGTTACTGTTAATCAATTAATCATGCATTGCATATATTATTATTATTAATAATTGAAAATTTGATTACAGATCAATTGAATATATCAATAAAACCACTAAGCTCGCGTTACCTTATCAGTTTCGCATTGCTTTTCAACGGCCGAGTCGAGACCAATGTTGCTGGTAGTAAACGCGTAAAAATAAAATGTCAGCACAACGATACATTGATTACGCGTTGGTCTTCTTTTAATAAAAAACGTGACATACATACATAGAATTAAAATCTTACAAATTGTATAAAATCAAACTATAACTTTCTTAATGCTATCAAAATATTTGAAAACTAGATAAGTTAATATAAAAATAACAGTCAGTTTTCACATAAAAATTGTATATTATACATAATCATTTATTTCGAATGTCAAATAACATATTATTTTTTATTACTTTTGGTCTATAAAATTAAAATAACAAACCATAATTTTTTCAATGTTATCTAATGTTAATCTATTTCGCTTGACATCTAAGATCCAGTTATAAGCCGAAAATGACCTTTCTACTTCGACCGACGTTAGCGGGGCGAATTTGTATATAGAAATTTCATCGGATGCGGATTCGAGTGATATTTTCTCGGCGTATGCTCTGACAAGATCTAAATCCGGAGCCATGACTGCTTCTAGTTTAGTCTCTATGCGTAAACTATTACTTCAACTTACAACTGTCCGGACTTCATCAAAGATTTCTAGGGCATCGATGATTGACATATCTCGTTCCTGTAGTTTAACTAGTTTTTTCAACCGACATTTTTGACTATTGTTTTAGCTTTTGCCCGCCTGAGAGTTTTAAATAATATTTTTTCTTTAAATCATAAACAACACTGTTTTTTAACAGTCCTTTATTTTATAAACGAATTACCAACACCGAAATAGCGTTTACGTTTCGAACAGTTTTATTCCTATCGCGGGCCAAGCGGCGTATCCATATTATTATTTCGACTTGATATCCCGCGTGTGGCAGAGAAATCCCCGATCACTGGTAATTATATACAGATTACAGAATTAGCAATTCTGGTGGCATAAAGCAATTTTGGTGACTTTCGAATTACCACCAAAACCACCAAAATTAATCCACCGAAATTAGAAACAGTGATTAAAAAAATATTTAAAAAATATCCGTATTATTTACTTCCAATTTAACGTTATATTTTAAAAAGGAAACCTTTAACACATCTTACACACAATTCACACACAGTCAATGATTGCTAAGTCACTAGAAACATATACCACAAAAATTGTGTCAAAAAGTATTTTGAACACACCAAAATTAGATACTTACGTGCTGAGTGGACAGATCCAGCGAGGTACGACGTATGTGTCATCGCTCCATGCTGGAGCGGAACTAAAGGAACAGGTTAACATACGTTTGCTGGTCTTGTTGCGTTTCGTTCAACCATAAACACATTTTCAATATTTACCACCAAAATTGTCAATTTCACCCGGACAACTTTTAGTGCTCAATTTTGAGTATCTATATGTATTAATCTTTATTTATATATCCTCATAAGATACTTAAACTAATAAAGATTATAAATACATGCAATTTGCAGGAACGACGAATACTGGACGCCGCACCAAAATTATCATTTAACCGCAAAAAAAAAATATTAAACATAAATGACTTTTACAATACTTTGCGATTTGGCTTAAGATATCCAGAAAAAAAATTAAAACTTTTAAAACAATTGTTTCACACTATAGTTATCAATTCCGCCGCAATTTTTTTTCGCTGAGATAATCACCCATATGTATTTTGTCTAGAATTATTTTAATGGACGTAAGTAGGTATGACAAGTTTGGCGTGCATGGTTAAGCATTAATTATCCTAACTCGCTGGACGGTCTAGGCAATCATGGGTTGAAATTACTTATGAGGGTATACCGAGTATAAAGAGCTAGTCGTAAACGTATAAAAATTAAATTTCTGCAGTTAAGGAACAGCTAGAGCATCACTTTTATGTGCTTTGGCTGTGGCTTTAGTTTGAAGAATAGGAGCTTAGCGGTTATAAACAGATAAGATATCTGATTAATAAGTCAGAGATAAACATTCCTTATTTCGACTAGTTTTATATTCAGGAAGAATACTAAGTTTACCGAGAGGGCAAGTTTGTCAAGTAGTTTTTTATCACGTCCGTAATGAAATCAGTGAATGTTTTCTTCGGTAACAAAAATGGGAATTACGCCTGCTAAATAATTCCAATCACTTTGCTCCGCCCACTCGGCTACCGTAAACTTCTCTGATTAACTTCAGGGAGTGAGTTGGACGCGTGACATGTTAGCGAAGTGAGCAAACCTCTCGGCTGCTGATAAGATTTGTGGAGCGAACATACGTGCGAGCTAGTAAGTGGTCGGTTGATCTAATTCGAGTGCCCACGATGGATATTTTTGCACGTATCGAACTTAAAGAGTGATTTTTGAACTTACTAAACTATGCTTCCGCTTCACATGCTCATAATATACCTAATTGTTTAATGGTAAGCGTGGAAGTGGCCCAGTGGTGGTAACAGTTGGATGATTAGTAAAAGTACCAATTCATTAATTAAAAACAGATAGTTGGTCGAACAACTACCGTACACCGTACCGTGCTTTTATTTCGTGCATTTTTTAATAAGAAAATTAGTCTACGATTAATTACAAGATAGACAGCGCACATACTTGTATGCTGAAAACTTATAGATAATGCCGCTCTATTTCGTAGGAGACGATTCAAGTAAGCAAAACTTTGCTGCTGCAATATCTACTTAGTGCCTACCACTACCACGATTATACGCAATGGTAGTTCTAATATGGAATTTGAAAGTAGGTAAAGTAAGTAAAGTAGTAATGTTAAAGTTTGGATTCGGCTTAATTTGGAAACATCAGATGTCTCGCCACTAGCAGTAGTACGCTACGCATGAAATGAGCTGGTGCTTTGTTTCGTGCTAAAAGGTTTTCTATTTCGGACTAATTGGAATTAGTTGTAGTATTGACAATAAGAATCCATAAACGGCTTATCGCAAAATATATTCCATAGGTGCTTAAAACATGACGTCCTTCATTTAAAGCAAATTTGATCCAATTGTTTAATACACGTTTAATATTAAAGTTTTTTTAATTGATAACTACACCTGGTTATAATTTGTAATTTGATGTTATAGTTATTCAATTAACTATTCTTGAAAACTGTAATCAATAAACCATGCAATAATGACTATTATTTAATTGATTTAAACATGTTTATATTTAAATGTCTGTCTAATTGTAAGCTCTGCACTACTCGCGAAATTGATCGAGGTTGTGTGTATTAATTATTTTATTTGGCGACAACCAGAATTTCCGCTCAGTCACAGAATTTACGCATAACCTCTATTTATGAATGCATGAATCATTTAAGATAAGAATGGTTCTATACCCGTTATTGATCTTGGAATATTGATTGAAATCAGAGTAACGATGACGTAAATGATGACGGTGCGGAAGTAAGCTTTCGGTGGTTTGCAAGAAGTGAGCGGTCGACCAATTAGGCACGTAGTTCCCAATCTGCGGTGTGGTGTGATGACCGGGTGAGTCACGGGAGCGCGGGTCGCCGGCGCAGGGCAGGCAAAGCCGCGAGCGCCTGCGCCGCGCCACCGTGCCGCGCGCCTACATTCCACGCGAACATTGCCTCCCCGCGTTCGCAACCACTGATGCAATATTCAACTTTACTGCGTCCTTGCAATGCCGTAATTCATTGTAACAACTTTAATCGCTCCGGAGTCATTTTTATCATTTTCTCCTCCGCAGGTTCTACGCTTGCCTTCAAGGCCATTTTAGCGCCCTTAATTATGGTAAGCCGTGAAGGAATGACGGATCACACGATTAAATAGGTTGAGAGTGGCTATAGTTTAATTAATGTGTTTAATTTAATATTAGCATAGTTAACTGTACGGGTCTGTTGGGTTTCTCGGCGTCGACGTTCTGTTATGTATTGAGCGCAAAACAAGAGTTATAAATCGAGTAGAGCACGTTAACGTTATACAAATAAGTGGCGGGTGTCTGGTGGCTGTCACGTTGAGTGGCAAATTGGCGTTGTCTCCGCATTTGTTCCACGCGGGGCGCGGCGGCGCTCAGCCTTGCGACTACTGACCAATGTCTATGTCATTGCCGTTCGCTTTATAGCATCACAATTTGCTTGCTTGGAATTTTTAACCAATGTTCAAATTCCGTGGAAATTTCTCCATTCCGGTTAAGCACATAGCAGCGAAATTAAAACTATGTGAATTTATTTGAACTCCGGGAGATTTCCATTTATCCGTCCATACCATACTATAAACCATCATTTTAGGTAAATAACGATGATTCAGCGGTTTCGGTAAGTAAAGTATGCATTGTTGGATATTTTTAGAACAACTCATGTATTTGCACAGTTAGTAGGTTAAATTGCAGTAAGTTCCACATCAGTAGATAGCTGATGTTCAATTTATGTATGGCTATGTTAGTACATCGAATCGAACGGTGTGTCTTATTCGGTATTCTACGTGTATGCCGGCCCTACTGCAGATGCCGGGCCCTGCATGGAAGAAGCGATAGCTGATAACCCCGTGTCTGTCTGATGACTTTGGCAAGATTATAGTTTCTCCGTTACTTTATTAAAATATGAGGTGTCTATGGTAGTATGCATAAAATATAACATATTTATAAATTAGTAACTGTATTAAGTATACTTCGATTACAAGTTACTTACTGCGTATAATATTACGGCGGAAAAAGTGTATGCACAAGGTAGGGATTAATTGTTAGGGAAGTTACGCCGATCACATAGTGCAATATTGGAATAAACTATAGATGAGTCAGTAGGAAAACACTTAAATCTGTATTTTACTTAGGTACAGCGATGCCTACATAGCTAATTTAGCAAAAAACGGCAGGATGCGGAGTCGAAGGCGTGTCGAGCAGTCGACGCGCGGCGCGGGGCGCGAGGCTGCACCGGCCTGATTCTACCGCAAGCCTTCATCGCACCCGCGATTCTAGTAGTTCTAGATGATATAGATTTCAATTAGCACTACCAAAATGAATGTAGCATCGACTTCGAGGTCTCGATTTACCTACGCTACCTAATAACGAAAGAAAAACCGCTTTAGTATCGTGTTTTCTTAAAAGTGATTATGTTACTTCAAAGTCCGTTAATTTCTGCATTAGCTTTGCAATCAGAATCAGGCGTTGCGAGTGTCCGCGGCTGTCAGGCCGGACTAACCCGTCGCTCCAGGTCAGCGCTCCAGCCGGCTATTTATAGAGGTGCCCCTTAAACAGAGTAATTATTCATTGATTAGCACTGCGAGGAATAGGGGATTGCGCCTGATAGCCATCGCGCAAACGAGAATGGTCGCTGGCGCCGTCGCCCGCGCTTCCCGCCGGCTAACTTTGACTCTAGATCCAGCAATATTGACCATAACGACCGCCTAAGCCCATTACGTATAACGAATAACCACGGCTGATAACTCACATGCTGAGCTAGTGTTAATGGTCATTTGTAAATATTATTGTATGTGTATTCAAACCTTATACGCTAATGGAGCAAAGGTAACAAAATATATGATCATTGATGATAACTAAGATAATGTAGATACTCGTTACTTTATACTGTCGAATAATAATAAAGGACTTGTGGCGGCCTAATAAGATGCAATTAGGCTCTCCACTATAATTCAGGGTGAATTTAATGCCGATATTTAAATATATCTAAATAAGACTCAGTCGTAAGTTACACTTGTGTAATAAAGCTGATGCCGTAAAGGAAACAAGCACTGAAGTTCAACGATGCACGTATAGATTTATTTCCCTACAAAATGGCAAAATAAACAATTGATATGAGGCCAGTCGGGACAATCGCGTCTTTTGTTGATAGGTGTTATAGAAACGCAACATTTTGAAACTATTTATCCCTACCGAGCTACCGAGCAACATTTTGAAACTATTTATCCCTATCCGTGCCGAGCTTTAGGCAGGGAGGACAGATATAGTTCTAATGTGTACATACTATACATAAGTATATCTATAAAGTCGTTGACGAAATCGTTCCGATTAAATTAACTGTTTTTTTTACTGACAAACTATATTTTTGTCGCGTTATCATTATCAACAAATCACATCTGTCATAATTGAGCTTCGGAAACCCTGTATATTTTTTGAAATAAAAAGAAGCTTATGTAATTCTTGTGCCCATATTCTATGCTATGCTAAAACTTAGTAAAGACAACAAATCAAGACCACTAATAAACAACATTAAATCCAACTTATCACCAGAGAAATACCAGAGATTTCATAATAAGTACTTTAAGAGGTCTTATTTAATATTATGACAAATATGGTGATAATTTCATCCAACTTTTTGAATTAAATAATACTTTTCCCTGAGTTCTAAGTAGGTAGTAAAATAGATATTTCATGCTTTCAATGCGTGCAGTCGGAAATAAGTTGAAAAAACTAATTTACCGCGTGAATTTTGTCGATTTCGAGTAGTTTTTGAAACAAAAATTGTCAATGAAAAATTCAAACTGTAGGTTTCAAATATATACCAATAAATCCCAATAGCCCTGTTCTAGGTAGTAACACCAATAATATGTTAAGAAACATATTTGATCACAGAGAAAAATGTCTAAAACAATCAGCATTTTAAAAGGAATAAGGCCTCTTAAGTATACATTGATATCAAAGAAACCATCATTCATATTTTCATGCCATGAAAGGTAGAGTAGTATCTATCTACCCTATGTTAAGTAATGGTTTGATGATTAATAACTTCCAATGTCAATGTTTGTATTATGCACGATTTACATCCGTATCTATTTGCTAAATAAAGGGAGTTCAGTGCGTAGAAAATTAACTGTTCGTAAAATTTGGTTTCTGATTTCAAATTAATTTATGTTGAATTCCTGGGATGCCAATGCACACTGCTGTCTACGGAACCCCATTATCGACCCTATACCACGAATTCCCAAACTTTTTCAGTTCGTGGCGCATTTACATGGTCCCTCTCCCTACCTACATATTAGTATTTTGTCTCGGTGCCTTAGGAATTTAAAATTGGATATATCATCAGGACATTAGTTCTCACGGCGCGGCGCGACTCTTTAATTCCTACGACACGCCAAGGCGCCACGGCTCACACTTTGGGAACCCCTGCCTACACTCTATTACCAGACTGCACCGCGCATCCGTTGATCCAGATAGTATTTAACCTTTAAAGGGTTCCATATATTATTATTATTACATTTGTAGAAACCATACAAATACGTACCTAACATGCCAGGACATATAATCTTAATTGTTCCTTACTGATAATATAAACGCGAATGTAACTTTCACTTATCTTTTCACGGGTAAACTAATAAAGCGATTTTGATGAAATTCGGTATGTATGTAGAAAGCTTTATGGATCCGTGGGGCTTAAAATCTCAACCTCTTTGGAAAAGTCAAGTGCGGAAGTGTCAAAGTTATATTTTTGAAGTTTGAATGGTTTGAACAAATTACATTCTGAAATAGACTTCAGAAAAAAAATATATTTATTTAATGAACATGAAATATTGGGTTATTGATATTATTATTTTTTTAATCTTTGTTTAAACAGCTTAGTCACTTAGGTGACTATTATGATACTCTGTTAGTATGCAGTTGTTATGTAAATTTCATCTCCTTTAAACCTATTTTTACAATTATGTACAAAAGTTTAGCCTCATCTGATAAGGGAAACGCTAAAAACTGGTCATACCCCCTCATTGTAGGTAATTGATGTTTGCGAAACTACAAATTCTTAGGATGTAAAATAAGGGATTAACCTATACTTAGTTTCATCACATAATACAAAATGAGTCCACGATATAGAAGCTATATAGAAATGAAACGTTTAATTGATTATTTACTGAACCGAGATGATGATGTAAAAGCTTAACACTTACGGAAAGACATATGCATTTTATTGTTGTAGGCTAAAAAGTTTCCGAAAAAACGTATTCTTTTCGTGTAAAACGCCGACATAATATTACGTAAGAAAAAATATAGAACCCCACCTGATAAAATTATGTGATTTAGTTTAGTTCAGACAGTCCTTAGTTTTTGTAATGTATGTAAACAGTAGATAAACCATTTTGCCGCTACTGGCAAAAGAAAAATATCGTGAAAATATTTTAGTTTCGATGGAAAATAACATTTACCAGCAGAAAATTCTACTTCCTGTCTAGAGGAAGAGGTAAAATTGAGAGCGCGTATACGGGTTGTGATGTACGAAGCCTCAAGTGGCATCTGAATGAGATAAACTGAAAATTAAATGATAATCCGTGCATATAGCACTCATTTGTCAAAAAGTGACGTGTGCTATGTCAATTATTAATCGCAAGTCCTTCGCGCTAATTCGACACAGTTGTTTGATTTATTCAATTAGGTAACATCTCGGCTCTACCGCCGCGTCATTGTAACGGAAATTTGCCAGTTTAATGTTTAAGCTGCACTGAGTGAAATTTTCAATTTAAATTATGTATGAAGACATGCTAAAATAACAATATGTCTACATATTGCTCGCTCTAATCATTTGTACCTAAATGACTCGGCATTTTTAGGGTTCCGTAGTCAACTAGGACACGGACGGACGGACAGACGGACATGGCGAAACTGTAAGTAGTTTCGCCATGTCCGTCTGTCCGTCCGTCCGCGGCTTAGCTCCGTGATCATTAGTACTAGAAAGCTGAAATTTGGTATGAGTATGTGTATGTATCACGCCGACAAAACGGTAAAATAAAAACTAAAAAGAAAATATTTTTTCCGGTACCTCTCGTACACCTAAAGTGGGGGTGAATTTTTTTTTCGTTCCAACCCTAGTGTGTGGGGTGTCGTTAAAGTTCTGTTAAAAATAATACGGGTCTCTAAACATTATTTTTTGATAAAGTGAGTAGCTTTGTAAATATTCGCTCCGAAAATAAAAAAAATATTGTCCCCCCCTCTAACTTTTCAACCACAGGTCAAAAAAATATGGAAAAATTCATGAAAATGAGGCCTTATTAGTACTTTCAATGAAAACTATACTGAATAAAATCAGTCGCGCCGTTTTTGAGTTATTACAGTTACTTTGGCGTTTACGACCTTTTTATAGAGCTTGAACTCTTTCTCGTAATTTAAATTTTATTTTATTATCTATTGTGAAGGATGGGCAACTACGGAACCCTGCACTGAGCGTGGCCCGACATGCTCTTGGCCGGTTTTTTAATTTTACACCTATCAAAATATAGTAGGTATATTCATTTCTATAAGGACGTAAACATAATAAATATAAATAAGTTGTTGTTTACCTTTGCCTGTTGTTTTAGTTTAACTCATGTTTTTATTTTCCATGAGGTTTGAGGTGTGCATAAAGACTATTTGTATTTGCTTAACTAATATTGAGGTAAGGGTCAAATAGCGCATATCACCAGAGTAGAAATATAGTGGCGAAATCTCGGACACATGTCAGTGTCAAACGTTAAATTAAGGCCCTGAGTATCATGCTTAGGCTTGAGTATCATGTGCGGAAAACAGCTACGAGGATTAACTTTCTTTACTTGATTTTTTTGCACCTTGACAGGAGATTAGCCCGATAAAATACTCAATACAAGTTTAAGCCAAATGCTATTTCTTTTTCATTTGGACGTGCAACACTAACTACATTCAGATAAGCGAACGACGTATTACTAAGGAAATGCATTTGAGAAACACGTGTAACGCAAATTACAGCCTTAACTTGTCTGATATCTCTTCATACTTACTTACCTTTAAATAAGAATTTTGTGGACATTCATTTAAACGATGTTGGTCTGATAAAAGTCTAATTAAGTATTTTATGCAAGTATGTCCTCTAAAAATGAGATTACTGATTTCGGGGTACCTATAACTATGGACAACCTCACACAAATCGAGTAGTCGCATCGTAAGCTCTAGTAGGCTTGTGTTGCATTTATTAAACCTTTAATAATTGTTTCTGAACTTTAATTTTGAACACAGAAATAGTGGGTTTGCATATCAAAACTTTATTTTGAAGTAAGCACATGCACTTGAGCATTTATAAAAAAGTGTACTTGTATTTTATAAAAAATAATATGGATTTTAGGCTCATCTTTCTCATGTACATTCGAGTCTCATACAAGAAAAAAGTGTTCCAAAACAAAAGTGTACACAAGCAACTAGAACGATGTAAGGAAAATTGTACTAAAACGTTTAAACACGTTGCGATTTAATTAAGCTTCTAAATATAGCAGCTAATTCAAGAAACTGCCTACCTACA
Source organism: Apotomis betuletana (assembly GCA_932273695.1). Taxonomy (NCBI): domain Eukaryota; kingdom Metazoa; phylum Arthropoda; class Insecta; order Lepidoptera; family Tortricidae; genus Apotomis; species Apotomis betuletana. The sequence goes on along the minus strand of OW026305.1, from coordinate 13,511,626 downwards.
TGTTTAATATGTACGTGAATTCGGAGTAGGCAGCCATATGTTTTCAGAGGAAGCATGAAACAACGATAGCTAAGTCGGGAATATCCCAGAGGCTGGCTTCACAGAATAAACGGTTTTAGACTAAATATTATTAAGGAAAACCATAGTTCATATCTATTTTTACGAAATTCCTGGAGTTTTATAGTACTTCATATTAACGTAAAATAAAATATCGTTAACGTAAACCTCCAAAATTCTGAAGTATCATTTAGTCTGTTAGCATATTCCGATATTTATTTATTCTACAATGTCTTAATAATGACACGATGTATTCCTTAGAAGTATATTTTCTTTCTTTCTAGATACTCATGAATACGAGTTATTCTGGTTTCGTTATTATGATTCCGAATTTCACATTATATGCAGATGGAGCTTATGAAGATACAAATATTATTGCCAGTTGATGCACAACACGCTCACCTTGTCAAAGGTTAAAATGATAATATTATAAAAGGCAAGAATGTCAACCTATACCTTGCAGGTATGTACCTAACATACATATGTAATATGTATGTCTCAATAATTCGTGTTTATGTTAAACCAATTTCTATCAAAAATTACATATTAAATAATTACAAGCTTTTTCGCTAGCGGTACTTTTTGACTTGTGAGATATTATTATAGAATATCATTAGGTTACTAAATAAAAACATAATTAGAATTCCAATCAAAGTAAACAACAAATGTACTTGTTTAAGTACTATGTAGTTTACTTGCTAGTATTACTGTTTTTGATCGCAATGGAGATTACATGCCATAGATGCTAAATGTTGGTAACCGGAGGTGTGTATGCATTCGAATTGGTTTTCAGAATCAGGTTCGAACACCTATCACGTTTTGCCGAGGTATCGTGTGATCGATTCCCAGGCTTGACCGGTTTAATCGGGAAATTCGTGGAAGGTCTCCGTCAAGCCCCGTATTACTCCTAAAATTCTCAATGCCTTAAGGAAACTTTTAGGTCATACGTCTTAAGGAAACTTTTAGGTCTTTCTACCGCCGATAAAATCTGCCTAATCTACCAAAAGTGTCAGATTAATTTGTCATGTTTTTTATTTATGTTTACTCAAGCTTTCTTAATTATGCTACTACGAAACACCCGTGGGCGTGATCGGTCCGTGCCGTTGTAAGCCGATAGTTATTCAAAACATGTTTATTTAATGTCACATATATTTCTGCAAGTTATAGGTACATATCAAACTACTAATTGTTTTATAACGAGTCAACAAAGTCGATAACCCCGACGATGCATGAATATTACATTGGTTTTGCTCTCGCTCGTGTCCCGAGTTATAGAAATGACATTTTTGTTCGGAGTGTAGTCGATAATTTGATAATAATAGATGGGCAGTAGTGTAAGGCCGCGGAAAGTGATGCAGTTCGGCGAGCGTTCGGTCTGGGGTGGACAAAATCAATAGTCGCTACCTACGAATAGCTACCACTACACAGCCGCGGAATCTGCACACATTCGGATTCTTTATTCGGCTTATATCCGATCCGGCCGCGGCCGCACGTGCGACCGAAATTGTCTTCAGCGCTTAGCACAGGTGCCGCCTGCATTTACTTTTATGATTACCAACTTAAGATTCAACAGTGGGATGGGTTAATAGACAATTAACTAATGTATCTACTTATCTAAACGATAACTAAGCTTTTTGAACGTTATTTATCCGCTGCGCGGTATAGCCTTCCCACACTATTGCGAGTATTCGGAACTGCAACGGTGGGCGTCCATAATATTGAACTACATTAATCGGAGTGTGAAACAGGCCAGTAGGTAGCATGACCATTGGCAAAACGAAATGAAACCAGTTGGGCATGTCCATCTATTAGTGCTCGAGCGACTTGCAGATACCTACAACAACTGAAGCATACTTATACGGTCAACTATCAATCATATTTCCGCTACAGTTAAGTCCATAAAATGTGTGTCACATTGCGGATGCCAAGAAAATACCCTAATAATAAATTAGCATAGTAATGTTTGTGGCCGTTATGTTAGGCTTGAGTCCGCTTTGATTAATATAAAAACTAGCAAGGAGATAGGAGTGTCACTGGCCTTTGGAAGTGATCTACAAATTCATAAACTCGGACAAATATTTAAAATCCTTATTAAAAATCAATAACTTAAAATTCTGCTTCAATATGAATATATTCTTAGAAAATCGTCACGTAAAATTAGGCATAAACAATCATTTTAATGGGATAACGGCTAGCTCTGATAGTATATACTTAATTAGTATAACTGACAAAGCCCATTTAGAGAAGGTGTAATATACACAGCGCACAATGTCAACACAGTTCAATCTGTTGTCAAAAGCTTTTCTTTCGGTCAATATAAGAGAATACTAATAATACTGTTTAGTAAAATTATTTCATACAATACGACTTGATACGTGTACCTACGATATGATGTTTGTTTTGTACGATGCGCTTAATATCTTAAATAGAAGCTTTAGCAGACGAGACTGGTTACAAAATTAATATACTGCCAAGATAATCAACTTCAATAATATGTTCACTCCGCTCCGCTCTTTGGTAGGGTATCCTTAAATTATAAATTGAGCTTATATTAACCCAATTAATTAGTATGGCTAAATCGTAGGTTTTGAGTTTTATTTTTGCATTAGGTACAGTACCTACCCGCACGTATTTCGGTTTTGGATGTTCCTACGAAAAAGTACAAAACCTAATCTTGTGATGGAATTAATTGTACTGTTCTTCTTAGTAATAATTAAACTTAATTATTTTAATTAGGGGCTAGAAAAGTGTGTAGGTACAACTTATTTCGCGTGAAAATCGTAAACACCTAATTTTTCCTTTACCATAGTCGGGTAATGGTATTTACATCTATCTGTTTAACATAGATAGGGAAAAGTCCGATAGGAGGCATCTCCAAGTTGGTGTCATAAAATTTTGGTGAAGATCTGATGATGAGATCATTCAAGAATCGAAGGAATTCCTCAAATATTTGTCATTTCTTAGTGTTTTATAGTAGCTCGCCCAATAGTTTTCGAAAATAAGATTTCTTCTCAATAAAGTACGTTTTAAAATTTTAAATGTGTCCAATATAACTGCAACGTACATTCTATTACAAAACTGTAAACATCTGTAATAAAACTGTAAGCTGAGCGGATTTTGACTATTTTGCACCATAAATTATCGCTCAGTATGCAAGAATTGTCACTTAAATCACCAGGGGCTAAATTCTACGTTTCTAGCGACATCCGTCCGAAATACCATCACTGTATTTGTCGAAATCATTTAGTATCTCGAATTGTAAGCATAGATATCGTTCATACCTACATCTGTGCCAAGTGTGACTGTGGTCTTGACAGTCAAATTTTGACGTATATGAGAGTTTCGTTCAAAAAGACGCCATTGGGGTGATCCGTAGGAACTATACCTATATTAATCTGTTACCTGAGGCCACGGACGGGTTAACCTGGATACAAATTTATAATTTCCTACAAAAGTATTTTGAATAATATTGAATAAATAAGGTGTATTTATATTTAATTCCGTAATCCAAGGAACTACTGTGAAAGATGCAATGCAAAGCCAACTAGAAGCAGGCACTGGGAGACATTGCCCCCGCTTAGATTAGCCTGTACGCGTACCAGTCACATGTTCACATCATAATTATAGCTTCTGATCCTGTCCTGATTACTACAAAAAGTCTCAATCTCCAGGGTTGATACATGCACATTATAGGGTGGATAGACTATGAACAACTCATACTTTGTTAAAGTATACCAAACAAAACAATCTCATCGAAATTAATACTAACTTCACTAATCTGTTGACAGTTTTTTGAACTTTTAAAAAATACCGACCGAACAGCTGAGTGAATCACTAAAAAATACCCAAATCAGCATAAGTCTGCGTAAAAACTGAGGTGTTTAAATGTTGTTACCTCGATTTCTCAAGAACTCCATCTAATAATCCTGACGACCTGATGTACACAAACACAACACAGTATAACAAAGTGACAGGAAAGGGAACTAACCTAGAAAGCAGAGGTAACTCCATTCAAACCTTATTTAAAAAGCCAGTAAAAACTACCATTTAATAAAGTAAGTTTACTAAGCTACACTAGTGATGCATAAGAAAATTATTGTGGCTAAAACGCGATTACAGGAGTTCTTACTATCATGAACGCATGATCAAGCTAAAGAAGCTTGTATGTAACGCTTTACATAAAAGCTTCCAATATTCCAATATTCACGTCCTCTTCGCTCTTGATCACACTCACAGACAAACACAATCAAACACATTTTAATGAACATTATCCAAAACTCGTCCTACGGTAGTATTCTTCATTTGTAATTTAGATTAATTTCTTCAGTACCTAAGGCATGTCGCATTGCTTTCGAACCGGTCATGTATGTTCCGACTTCCACGATACAGTATGCCTAGTATGAAAGTCACAGTTAAATTATGTTACATGTAAAAAAAATCTTTTGGCAAATAAATCATTCTTATTCTTATAGCAATGACTAGTTAGTAAGTGAGGCGATGGGGTTTACTGTTATATCAGCTAATGGGAAAGTCCTAAGAGGAGGAAATCTGTCGTAAAACCGATAAAATAAATAAGATTCTTGAATTAAAGATATGAGTCACTTTGTTACATGCGTTGTACATATATATTATTTTTTAAGTGCCTACTATTAATTGTAAACTGATGATTTTCTGGCTGTTAGCTTTATCGTTATAATCGAACCAGTTATTTAAATTGAATAATAAAGCTTATGCCTTTTGGTTAGGAATTAGAATTAATGAATATACAATGTCCTTCCGGAAAAATTTAATGGCGGGTCGTACATTAGCTTCGGTAACGGTGCTTGAAATGATTTTAACATTCCAGATTGATTTGAACTCGAATATGATAATCCTGGGCAATTAAAGTTACAGTTCGGTTTTAATGAGATTAAAGCCATAATTTGATTTAATAGTTTAAAGTAGAGTTCTTTGGGCGCATCCGCTGTAAAGAAGCCGCTCGCGGGGCTCCTGCAGCATACTTGTTATTGGCCACGCGATAATCTCATAAATAACTGGACCTGGGCGACAAAATTACATTCTAATAACACCTCTGTATAGTTAAGACATTTTAATCGTTCATCGATTAAGAAAGGGTTGTATATTAAATTGCGATCTTTCTCGCTTTTAAAAGCCCATGCATGTTCAGTTCGGCTTCCTATCCGATATCCATTTCTACATATGTTTTATTTTGAGTGAATACCTAATACACGCCAGGCCAAAGGGACGGAAACAAGCTTATATTGCAATACCAAGCTGTGATTTCCTTACGGAATATATAACAAAATTACGTCAATAACCCAAATTCTGCTTATGAAAATTACCAGTTCAACATTTTTATAAAAAGGCAATAAATAAAGACGACATGCAACTTTTTTCCGAAGTTTCGCAAGTTATTCGCATATTCTTTTTTTTACATTATGATGGTTTAATAACAATGGGCGTTTTAATGATTTATTATTTTGAGGGGTGAACTTTATAACTAACTAACAATTTTGGTTCAGTGATCCAAACAGAATCTTAGCCTCAAAACGAGAGCACGCCACTTGTCCCGATCCTGCGCAATTTCTCGCCAGTTATCGGCTTGAAGCTTACGCAGAACTTAGGTACTTATATTATATATATATACATATATTATACACAATGAAGATATTATTAGAAACTTTAAATATTCCATCCTTTTGGCCTTAGGTGTACATACCTATATCTTATAAGGTAAGTAAGTAGTAGGTATAGTATAAAGGGTGGGCCCTGTAACAGGAGCAATAAATTAAAACATAGATTCGTCCCTTGAAACTAAACAACATTTGTTAAGCAACTTCTGAAAATAACGTGTATTAAATGACATTTTGTAGAATAAAGTTTAGACAAAGAAGCAATGTATTGCGAAATGTGCGATATTAGTAGAGTGACAGCTATGTCAATGCTCAGGGAATGTCAACGTTGGACGACATACATTGAAAATACTATTTACTTTGTTTGAAATAATAAAATTTAGAAAACTGTTTTTTTTTAAAGTTGCTGAACAAATGTTATTAAGTTTAACGAGTAAAATCAATGTTTAAATTTTTTGCTTATGTTGCAGGGCCCACGTTGTATAATCGAATTAGTCGCTCTATGAACTGTAGAACAACACAAACGAGATTGTTTTGAAATAGTAGAAATGTTTTTTTTTTTACATTTTCAACCCACATGCCTCCGATATTTAAAAATGAACCGAAAAATGTACTCGATAAACAAAAATTGATATACTTATCGAACCTGATGCTCACATACATAATTTCATGAGATTCGGTTGAGAAATGTGGCCTGCAGGTGAGAACAGCCGGAAATCCGAACATCCAAACATCCGGACATACGAAAGACTTTAGAACATGTAAAGTAAAAATAGTAATGCGATTATTTAAGCTCATACACGAGTAGTCACGGTAAAATCATTTGTTTATAATCAATCATTATTGCCATTAATGTTCTGACTGGTTTGCCTAATTTTGCGTGTGTAAATAAATCTAAGTACCGTAAAACAGTTCAGGTCAAAAGTAGTAAACATGTCACAAATATTTTACGAGCTAAGAGATTGATGTGTCATGCTTTATGCTTAATGCTTAGGAATAATTAAAATAATTGGTTTTATATTAGCTACTAAAATAAAAAATATAATTCAACTTTAGGAAAACGGGACTTAACTACCTATCTACTACATCTAAGGCAGAACCAAGATCATAGAATCTAAAACTAATTTTTAAATGTTTTTTCACTTCTCCTGCTCAAAAGCTTCGCGAAGCGGGGTACGTTATTTTAGCTTTTCCAAACTATCTGGCTCGCCTATAGCCACGTGACCGAAGTAAATACTGCAGGATCCGCTGGAGGCAAATGGTCGATAAGCGGCACTTGATCTTCAGTTCGGCATTTGTGCGACGTGCCGTCCAAGAGATTCCTAGCATTTTTCGCCAGCCCCACATTTCGAATGCGTCAATCCTGTTCCAAATGCGTGCCTTAAGGGTCCAGGTTTCTGAAGCGTATAGAAATATAGAGAAGATCAGGGTTCTCATCAACGTTGTTTTCGTTTTTATGCTGATACCTCTCTCTTCCTCCAGATCTTCTCTAGCCGCTTCACCGCTACCTTTGCTATCTGGGCTCTTCTCATAACCTGTTTTTCCCAGTCACCATGCGCGGCAGCCAAAGATCCAAGGTAGACAAATTTGTCCACGGTATCGAGGTCGGATAGTTCTGCCGTTCATTGCAACGTGCCCGCCCGATCTACAAACATGAGTTTTGTCTTAGCCCGATTAATATGTAGACTTGTAGACCATAGGTACTCCACGCTCACTTTTTGGACCCTTTGCAGAAGCTCAGCTAGTTCTGTTTCGTTAGAGCCTATAATGGTTGTGTCATCTGCAAAGCGTAAATTATTAATGAGGTGTCCTCCGGTCCGTACGCCTCCATACCAATCCTCCAGAACTCTTCTCATGATGATGTGTTCGCCTACGAGATTGAACAGCTGTGGTGGGAGGTTACACCCTTGTCTAACTCCACGGTTGGTCTGAAAGGATTCTGATTCGGTGTCTTCTACTCTGATCCTAGAATTGCCGTCGAGGTACAGGTTCTGTACAAGGAAAATTAGGTGATCTGGTGTACCCATCTCTCTCATGACTGCGAACATCTTCTTCCAGCTGATGCAGTCAAAGGTCTTCGCATATTCAATGAAGCATAGGGCCACCCGCACGTTGAACTCCCTAGCCTTCTCGATGAGCTGCCTGATGTTCAATATCTGTTCGCGTGTACGTCTCTACTTCTGACAAAACCTGCTTGTTCCTTTGCAATCTGCCCGCCGATAAAACTTTCAAGCCATTTATTGAGAATATGCAGAAAGACGTTACTCGCATGGGATGTTAATGAGATGTGTTGATTTTAGCTTAAATTAATAATAAATAGACTACAGGGGTCGGTTTATATTGACTTGTATACTTATCTTATAAAACCGGCCAAGAGCATGTCGGGCCACGCTCAGTGTAGGGTTCCGTAGTTGCCCATCCTTCACAATAGACCCTTACGAGTCCTTTACGAGAAAGCTTTCAAGCTCTATAAAAAAGTCGTAAACGCCAAAGTTACTGTAATTACTTATTACCTTCTGGAAGTTATGGATTATACGCGCCAGTATGGCACTTAACTAATATGTGTAACGTTAAAAGTATAAGGACACCGCGCGGTACTTACGTCATTTTGAAGAAAATTATGAAATTTCGCGATAACATAAAAACGGCTCGACCGATTTTATTCAATATAGTTTTCATTGAAAGTACTTATAAGGCCTCATTTTCATGAATTTTTCCATAATTTTTTGACCCGTGGTTGAAAAGTGAGAGGGGGGGAGACACTATTTTTTTAATTTCGGAGCGAATTTTTACGAAACTGCTGACTTTATCAAAAAATAATGTTTACAGACCCCTATAAGACTTATTCAACGGCACCCCACACACTAGTGTCGGAACGAAAAAAAAAAATCACCCCCACTTTAGGTGTACGAGAGTTACCCGAAAAAAACTTTTTTTTAGTTTTTATTTTACCGTTTTGTCGGCGTGATACAGTATACACATACTCATACCAAATTGCAGCTTTCTAGTACTAATGGTCACGGAGCTATGCCGCGGACGGACTAACAGACAGATAGCGAAACTATAAGGGTTCCTAGTTGACTACGGAACCCTAAAAAAAGTTTACTTTATATCCTGACTCAGATTAGATATTGAATGATTTAAACATTTGAAAGGCATTGTCCATTCATACACTGCAGTTAAAAATGGAAAACGAGAGTGTGGATTGTACTGACTACTTAACCTACTCGTATGGGCGTCGCAATGCAAGTCAATTATACGGAGGATACGTCACTAATTTTTGATTTTTCTGTTTACATAACTGAGGGAAAGGCACAGACATAAATTTTTTTTATGATTTGATATCGACCATTTTCGTCTCTGTTGCTCTAAATAACTAGAATAGGTTACAAGGACTTTTTCCGGGAGTTTTGAAAATTGTAGAGAATACTCTCTAGTTGAATTTTCATATAGTTAAATGTTTTTATTGTAAAATGAGTAAGAAAGGATACATATATTGTCAAAATCTCTTAGTCTATTTTTTTATATGGCTGCGTGATCAGCAGAGTAACGAGGCGGCAAATGCAAATTCACCAATTTTCGAGACTTCCAGTTTTTTTTTTCAACGGGACCTATTTCGATGCAAAATGACTGTTTTCACTCACCAGTTTTAACGCTTTGTTACGTTGCGTCAATTCATGTTGTAACTTCAAAATCTATGCAAAATATACTCAGCTACATGTACTCGTACACACAATATTGTTTTAAAAATCTACGAAATTATACATTTGACTCAGATAAGACAGAGACAGACTTCTCATTTTCATCCCTTTGCGCTGGCAGACCCGCAGGCAAAAGCTAGTATTATAAATCAACGTGTGACTGGGATAGCAAAATTCATAAATAATCAATGTTGTAAGTCTACAGAACATCAAAACCACCAGAGCAAAGAAAATTCAGCTAAGGAAGGTCTGTTTATTTGTATATTTGTTGAACAATAACATGTCAATGTTTTATTGCTTTGACTTGACAACCCCATGACTCCGACATTACGCGTGAATTTTTACAAGATGCTTTGTGAAAAAAATGTTAGGAGAAGTAATCCATAGATTAGTTAATCCGTGGTACAGATATATATACATATAATGGTCGTTAGCAGTCGCTCCACATACTTTTGACAAGTTTAGTGAGTATGAGAGTAACGGGTATAAGTATGTTGGATATAACAACATTTGATATAATTTCAAAGGGTATAATCACTCATTTGATATAATAAACGTTTGGTATAATTTTAAAATATTTATTTTTATTTCGTATATTTATCATTTGGTGGAACACTTATTTCCTATAACCATCATATGGTATTATGTTCATTTGGTATAACAACATTTGGTATAATTTCATATGGTATAATTTCAATTAGTATAAAATACATTTGATATAATGTTTCATTTGATATAACAACATTAGGTAGATATAATTTGATATGAATTGCGTTTTATTTACCTAACCCAAACTTTTCTTTCGTTTTGTGTAATGCTCGTACCTAACCTATTTTTCTGGTAGCAGTCCATTTTTTCTGGGGGATGCAGTTAAAACCTTTTTTTTTTCATTTTCTTTTTTTTTTGTCCTTTTTTTTTTCTAACCTAACCTAACCTAACTTAACCTACGTTTTTAATTGAACTTTTGGTTTAAGTTTTTTTTATGCGGGGGGCTTCGCCCCTCGAGCCCCCCTGTGGGTGGCTCCGCCCCTCCGCCCCCCTATTTCTCTATACCCTATACGTTATGCCATTTGAACGTTAGATAAAATAAACGTTATACCATAAATTCATTAGAAGAAATATGCATTATACTTAAAGAATGTTATATTAAATGTTATTCGATAAAATTATCAGTATATGAAACAATAATTATATCAAATGTTGATATATTAAGTGTTGTTATATCATTCAATAGGTATATCAAATGAGCGTTATACCGACTGAAATTATATCATAAATTGTTATAGCCATCGTTACGCACCCGAGAGTAACTTATTATAGTGCTTCAGTTTCGTCAGCAATCCAGTTATTTTTTATTATAATTTGTGGATACATTATCGAAAACAAAAAAAACACCGGTATCATAAATGTTGGTGCTTTTATCACATTGAAGTTTTCAACATTATTTGCGAAGTGGGGCATTTGGGTCAGACAATTTTAGTAAGGGCTTAGGTCAGTCAGTTTTCCTTGATAAATTGTGTAAAGCGTCTCCGATAGGGCCGTTAACTGTGAGGAAGAATTGACATAATCACTGTTCACGCAAATAAATATTCCATTCTTAAATCGTTTCTGCAAAGACTTCCAGATTGCCGCCTCCTAACATGAAAAGTTCGGCAATTTATTTAACTAGCTGTAACAGGCACACAATGCCAACAGAAAACAAAGAAAAGCGTTTCTGTAACTTTTGTTTATAAGGAAAACTACGAGATAAGGCCGTAACTCGGCGATGTAAACCGACCCAACTGAAAGGTATTTTATTTATTTATTTATTTTAGGGACAATAAACAACTGTACATAATATATTACAATCGATGTTACAATAGGTGGTACTCTATGTACAATTAACGACATTATCCACGGAGTACTTTGAAACAGTTAACGGTTGTCAAACATCAAACTGTTGTATACCTACTTAGATTAATAAGGTGGATAGTTCTTAATTAGGTAGATAGTTCTTAATATTAACTTAATGATATCTCTTACCAAATATTAGATACTTATTACTAACTAATGCATCAATTTTAAGTGACACGTGGGTTTAAGTAGCATTTTTTATATTTTTTATGTACCTACTCGCTTTTAGGTAGGTTACATTTGTAGTTAGTTAAGTGAAATGTTTAGAAGGTTTCTAGAACGATTTTTCTATATCTAGCGGTGGACAAGTGGTATACGCTTCGCAGTCCACAGTACTTAATCACATCATCAAATGTTATACAATAAATGCTGACAATTGAACCCTGTATAATGTTACTTAAATGTTCCCATGTTCGTTATAATTAGTAATTAATAATCTGCTAGCTTTTCAGCGACCGTGATCGGATTATAAAGATAAACAAGTTCATTGTCACAATGTCATAACTGCAACAACAATGCGTTATGCTTATGACATAATTGTTATGTGATGCGGTGCCTGTAATTATAAGAACATAACATACGCGCCGCGCATGCAGCGGCGGTCGTGACAGCGTTCGGAAGGCGAGGGTTTACTAATTGAGTGTAACAGATAGATAAGCTATAAAATCAATGGGGAGGACAAATGCTGCATCTTCAATTTATGTGTATGTGGATTCGTGATGCGTCGCGGTCCGCCGCCCCCGCCACCGGGCTTCATATTTATACGCTAAAGCGGGCGTCGCTAAGAGTTCAAACGTGCGTCGGGCGCTCGGAACAGTAGACGATTGAGAAGCGAATCGCACCGCGCGGGTAGACAAGGGCGAGTGCAGTGTGCAGTGCGTACGGGTCTCGACCCGCTCTTGTGTCGCTGAAAGCTCGCCGCGAAGCCTCCAGCTCTCGAGCGGCGGCACCGCGCGAGCGCCTGCCTCCGCCGACCGCGTCAGTGCCGGGCCGGCCGCGCCGCAGACACCACGCTCCCGGCTACAGACGCTCGCAGCCCAGCTGGAACAGTGACATAAACATTATACCAGGTCTGCCTGAGACGACCTCGATACTCCCGCTACCATACTGATATAGAGGTAAGTCTTTTCAACCACTACAAAAATATCATCTATTAGTTTTTAAAACTATTTTTGCGTAAACTATTACTTTTACTTGAAAAACTTAAAGTACTTATAAAAAAGTTAGATCGACTTGTGTAGAATTGGTAAGTATTAGCGAATAGTTACTGAAAGCGAGTTGTAGACGGGAAGTGGCTAAGCGCCGGCCGGCGAGCTTTTCCGCCGCTATTCGAGAAAACGTGTCCGCTCAGACAGAAGGATGAGCTTCAGCATGAACGAAATTTTCTTTTCAGTCTTAAACTGGATAGTTTGGATTGTACGGAATTATTTATTTTACATGTTTTGATTTATTAAAAAAAAAACATAATTAACATTATTTTTTAATTGGGAAAAAAATGTGTACCTACCGGTGAAAATTAAAAAGTTCATTTAAATTAACTCTGATTAGCTTCTACAAAATATAAGAATAAAAAATAATGACTTAAAATTATTAATTAGTTACGAATGTAAAATAATACAAACCATAAACTAAATTATTCAAACGCAAATTTTCTAGATGGACGCCTTTCCCATTAAAACTTCACACTTTAACTTAATTATAGCGCTGGTCATAGTGCGTATAATTATTAAGTATAATTACTCGTGCGATAAAATGAAATACTTTGACAATTGGCGAATCACACAAGTGAATAATGGTTTGAATAGGTTCGCGTGAGTGGATCCGATCGGCGGGCCCGCGGCGTGGCGGATCCAATATTTCACACCGCCAACCACTAATCATTCTCGATTGTACCTTACAAGTACAACGAAATCAATTCGTCTACTTAATCCCAAGCACTTAATTCGGTCGAAACAAGGTAATTTAAACTTTGAGACTTTATTACAAAGCATGTAGAATCTGATGGCAAACAATGAGGGAGCGACGTGATTGCTTCAGCGCTCACTATGTGGCGCGTTCGATTGGAGACGACTCTTTCAGGAGGTTTCAGGTATTTTGATAGCTGTCTAGATTATAATACCTACTTTCTGTTAACTGTGATCACAGAAGATTTTGAGCAAAGTAGAAAATTAATCACAAGGATTTTAAAGTCGTTACTAGGTATATCGCAAATAAAGTACCGACAGCGAGCGACCTAGTTTACAAAAAAAATAAAAAAGGTGATTATCACTTCGTTTTATAAAAAAATATTTGTTTTCTCAAGTTTCACCATAGGTATTTCGAGTCATTTTAGTGATGATACCTTACGCTTCAATGCATTTTCAATACTTTATATATCTCCCTACCTTTTGAAACATATATTCAGTTATAGCGTGTGAGACTTATTAAAAATTAAGGTTTGTGTTACTTTTTATTAAAAGCTTTAGTCTCGTGTTACATTTTTTAACAATATGCAGACGACTGAGATTATCAAATGCCATTGTTCGCAACAACGGTTTCTCAAATTTTTACATTTATTTTATGCTATTCAACAATATCAAAGGTCAAAGAAACTGTTACAAGTTACAAGTTAACGAAATGAGTAATTTTAAAGTGTAATCCTTGTAATGTTGTCTATTGCGTTTGTCATAGATGGAAGTAATTAAGACTTGCAAGTGATGAACTTTTGTTTAGGACGGTTCGGTGGCGACCTTCGGCTGTAAAAAACGTGTGTCATGTAACGCTCGTTAGCTCGGAGGTGCTCAAATTGACAAAATGTCCTCAGTCATTTGCCTAAATGCAATAGGAAGATACCTTATCATCTACAATATGTATGAATGCACCTTATGTTACAGGTCTATTAAAAATATAATAAACCATGAACACAATAAAATTACAGCAACACAAGATTTATATATAAGTATCGTTTTTATGACTTGGTCAACTTGTTACCCTGGTAATTTTATTGATATAATATTATAATTATATATGCATTTCTTCCTCATTCCACGACAGAAAAACATGTTTCCGGTCTAAGTACCTTCTTAATTTCACTTTTTAATGTGCGGACATTGGAGGATATATTATATAATTCATTATTTTCCGATAGTCAATACTGGGGTTTTTTGTTTTGCATAAAATAGCTACAAGTAAGAAAGAACACGGACGCACGTAAACGCGCTAAGCCAAAAATAAAATCAACTTTCAAAAATATAGTATTATCACTGAGATGTAACGGTGTATGTTAGGGTTTTTTCGCCCTGTTTTGGTTTACGTTTCTTATCAAATCTAAACGCATAACAATGTCCATATATTGTTAACATTTTTTTATTGAAGTTGCTTAGTAATTAATATATTGTACCTACCTACCAGTCGTGCTTTCAACTCCGCTTGCATGGAATCCGAATGCTCGCACAGAAAACTTTTATGAAATTCATTGTAATTTAAGGGCACTCTGTCATCGTAACAAGGATTTATCTTTGATTGTTTGCAGCATGAAAATAACAAAGTGCTTCGAAAGTTAGTAAGACACAATGTGCGGTAGCAATAATATACCTACTACTTAATACCAAAATTACATTCAAAACATTGTGGATTTTGTCGTAAAACATCAAAGTGAAAAATATTTTTAAACAGTCTTTGGAAAAATGTATTTAGCACCCTCCCCTTATTTTACGGAATTATTTATCTCCATGTTCAATTATTCAGTATACTTAATGCTACTTTGGGTTGGAAAGCAATGTGGAAGTAATCATTTACTCTCTTTTTTACCGAATATTATACCTCCATTAAATCAATCACATTTAATTTTCCATTCCAAAGGGTTAATATTAAAAATAAGTTTACGCTTGAATTGTTGCGATAATTGCAAAAATGTGCGATTTAATCGGATGATTGCGTTGCTAGCATTAAGCTCGTCGGTGGGAGCGCGAGTTCAAGTGCAGGGTGAAGGTCCACCTCGGCCACACGCCACCGCCGCCGCACTCCGGGGTCTCGTTTGATTTCGCCAACTTCGACTAGGGTTGCCACATGGGAATGATTGCGTGGCTTGCATTAGCTCACTGGGAGCGCGAGACCGAGTGCAGGGTGAAGGACCACGGTGACTACCTATACTCTACCGTCGCACCGCACCCCGTGTTCTCCTTTGATTTCGCCAACTTCGAATAGGGTTGCCACACGGGAATGATGGCGTTGCTAGCATTAGCTCGCTGGGAGCGCGAGTTCAAGTGCAAGGTGAAGGTCCACGGCGACCGCAAGCCACGGCCGCCACACTCTGGGATCTCGTTTGATTTCACCAACTGCGAATAGGGTTAACATGGGTGGGGAGGTTCCACGTGGGAAAACTGTGTGTGAAATATAGCTGGGAATTATTGATATGTCGGGAATTTTTAATTTTTTTTTAATTTTTTGTTCGTTTTTGTAATTATTACCTACAAATAAATATTTTTTTTTTGTAAGTAATGTGCGCATGAAACTGAAGTAAGTTTATTTATTAATTGAAAAACATTAATTAAATGCATGCATCCAAAATACGATATGAGGGTCCGTATTATTCTCATTTCATTTTATATTATTTTATGTTTTTTGTCGAGAGATTCTTATATTTTGCCGGGAGTAATGCGAAACGTCGGGATATATTAGTCATATCTGGACCATCTGGCAACCCTAAGTCTAACGGATGTGGATGTGTCAACGGAGTTGAGCGATCTTGGGATTCATCGGTGACATTTCCGATTATGCTTAAAGTGATATCGTGTCATCCTTAAGAATCCGTCAATTTAAAATGACCAAAAATATTAAGATTCCGACTTCCTATAATACATATTATTAACGTGAAAGTTTGTAGGAATAATGTATATTCGATTTAAATGCAAAAACTACGCAACAGATTTCCATAAAACTTTTCAGTAATATATAGCTAACTGAGATATCAGAATAGGGCTACAATTTATAAAGATATTCATTATTAAAGGGCTATACAAGAGTTGAAAGTTTGTATCGGTATATTTTTGATTAGTTGGTATCTTCAACTGTAATTTTATGCTTACTGCTAGTCCATTTTAGAATTACCAGCTTTAAGTATTTAGAATATTAGTTTAAACATCTCCAAAATATATTATACTCGGAATAAGCCATTTTAAAAAATTGCAAAATTGAAGCAGTAGGCAAAAGCCACTTTTATATAATCATAAAATAAATTAGTACTCAACCTTCGACTGTTAAGTATAAATATATAAGAAAAATCTAAGTATAACGTTAACTATCCTATCCGTTCAAAAGTATTTATAGGATTATCAAATTTTATAGAAGCAAAGACAAGACAATAATGTATCTTACACACGCGATCAAGAGTGAAATTGAGATCGAGAGTCGCATCGTTTGTTCAATTTCATTTTCCTATTATTTTAGATACCTTTACTTAAAGTGGAAATATGGAAATATCACCTATCAAATAGCCAAAGTCAACACGTGTTGACTTTATCTATGAAATGAAATTATTTTTTCCGCGCTTTGAGTTTTTAAGGAAATATCATGTATTGTCCGCCATAGTATGGCGACTAGAAGAGGTTAATTGCCCACAGTAATCTCCCCTGCGGAATTTATAAGTGGTTTGTTCAATTGCGCGACTTTGAAACAAGCGGCCGTCGTGAACGGAGGCTAAGGCGCAATGTCGAACACTGGATTTTTTCCGTTTTTAGAAACAAGTATTTCTGGTTGGGATGGAAATAATTATAGAGGTTGGGGGTTACGACTTAATCTAATTTATTATTATACTTTTAGTTAATTTAGGATTCAATAAGGCACAATATGTGGGAGGTGATAATAATCTAAAAAAAGAAAACCCCGACGATACACTTGGTTGCATCTCGCAGTCGGGGCGCTACATTGAACCATAGTTAGCACATTTTTTGCGCGCTGGAAGGCTTAAATTACTTAATTGAAATTCTTGTTCCACGAAAGAAAAAACGAAGCCTCTGTTGTTGTTCTCGTTGTGGCGCAGATAAAACAATGCCCGACGAGCACCGTTTCATTTCGGAATTTGAATTTTGAATTAATCCGTTACTCCGTGACTGTTAAAAGCATGCCGAACTTATTTTTAATAATTTAATTGAAGTCACGTATGAACAAATAAACATTGATGATGGCAGAGTAGCAAGGCCGACCAGTAAAGCTTCCGATTCTTTTGTTTCAAACGTTTAGGCGCGGATACACGCCTGCTGATGAGAGTTAAATGACTAGATTACCTTCTTCCTTTTAGTTTTACCTACAGTTCCGTGAAATAGGTTTTGCTAAACAATCAACCTCTGCTACATTCGTATAAAGTATATCTACATACGCTGCAAAATGTTTATTCGAAGCCGGTGTATGGGTTATGTATTCTTATTCTTCATGAATAATTTGCATAAAAGTTTGGAACCTAATTGCATTTATATTCCGGATTCATGTATGAAATAAGGCCGTGGGAATAGAACAAGAGAAACCTGAATTCCTATGCAATTCCTTCACGAAGTAGAGTGAAATCGTAATCAGGCGAATATCTACATACGCTAATTCGTGTCATCCATGTTGAGACATAGCCATTATTTAAACGGCAGCTATAAAATGAACTGCCCTCAAAACGTAGAGAAGGTCTGCTGACTTCGCATTAATGTGTGCACGTCAATATGCGCGCGCAAGTCCCGGCGTGACAGAATGCGCGCGCGACGGGCAGGGCGCGGTGCGCGGCGCGGGCGCGCGGTGCCACGCGCCGCCGCCGACGCCGCCGCCCGCTTCCTGGGAAAATGGCAACTTATGGGGAACTGAATCTGCGCCGGAGCCATTGACCTCCACAACCTGCCACACTCGAAGCACATATGTTGCCATTCACATTTATTATTTACACACATACCTTCCATGTATGTTTATGGGCTCGAAAGAATTAAACTCCACAATTGGATGGGCAATATTTTTAATAACTGAGGTGAATCGCCCGCCCGATAATGGGAATTGATAGCGGACGTTTTTGCAAATTGAGATTGGAAAGAGCGATTAAACGGAAATATATATTTCTGGTGGTAAATAGTGGGTGTTCGATATCGGAGATCGAGGCAAGTGCAGTAGCAGGCGAGAGCGCACGACGCTGCGCCCGCGCCGCGGCCGATGCTCTAGGAACGGGCACCGTTACTGGACCACAAGAATGTCGCAAAAAACCTCGGAAACCGTTTCTGTTTCCCTTGCCATATTGTAATCACGGTCGTCTTGAGTCAAGTGGGGTAGCTCCGAAATGCACAGAGACCCGGTCGTAATATCGTAACGTGACTTTGATTTCATGGTATATTCATTGAGATTTTCGCGTACTATTATCATCAAAGCGTGCAGTTCGTGATAATGTAATATTGCATCGTGACAATCATTATAGATGGTAAATAAAGTATAAAAATCCATATTTAGATACACATCGATTAGTAGGATATTGTGGAAAGCAACGTGATATGTTGCACCGTGTGGTTATAAACACAGTAATATTTTTGATTATGACGAGCTCTACTCAGTCACAAGAAGTCTGTCATTAATCTTTTGCCTTGCCTGTCCGATTCACAAAAGTGGGTATGAATGACGTCACAAGCGTAAAACACATTTTAATTTGGTCCCATTGTTTCAGATAATAATCCAAGGCTATATTAACGAATATAAACCACATAGTTACTCATATAGCAAATACATACCGTGTGCTACACGTACTTAAGTATTAAGAAAATTCCAATGTCATGCATTCCTTCACTAACGTAAAGAGAAAAGTCACTATTATTCGTAATGTGTGTGGTGCAAAAAAATCCTACGTAGAAACATAACACATTGCTGGTCATGCCTAAGGAAAGAACATTTCGCAATATTTACTTCGCAGCCTTGCTCTCCGTGGGAATACATTTAAGGCCCTGTAGGGACTAAAACTCACTTTTACATGTTAGCGAAACAAAGAAAAAGAAATTTCTCTTACGGCAGGATGGTTATTGGTCCCTGAAGCAGACAAGTAACGAGTAGTCACCGGTACGAAACCTCGCAACGGGTCGCCGCCTGAATATCAATATCAGAATAAGAGCTGTGATGCAGGTCACAATGACCGATAAAGAGAAACACACAAATATGGCCCTACTCGAGGTCCGTTTAAAATTCACATTCAAAAGCGTGGCTCACTAGGCGCCCGGTGCCGCCAAATGGAATGTAGGTTATGACGTTATTTAGCTCGAGTTTTTGCTGGTCTGAGTTTTTATTACAATAGTTATCTCCTTTCATGTCAATCAGTAACGTATAAGGCGTGAAAGTACTGACGTCACTGTGCTAAATCTTGTCTTGTTAATGTAATATCACCCCTGGCCATTGGATCGACCTGCTTACTTAGAACATAGAGTCTCACTCACTTATTGCTCGCGCACGTGGGAATGGGCTCACCTACATTAATTCCAAATTCGTTAACAAACCTGAATTTGAATCGGTTTGAGACTGCAGACGCCTCAATCAACTTCTGAACAAACTTTAGTTACGTTGCACGCGGGTAAAATAACATTGATATAAAGCCTGTGCAAATATTTACAATAACACTTATGTGTCCTAGACATCTTTCGCCCCAATGTCAAAATACTGTTCCTTGTTAATTTTGCTTTTAATACAATACAACTGTACTCGTAATAATAATATATATTCCTCTCCCTATATGTGCTAAGCTTAGGTATACCTACAATTCTAATCTTCATAAGAAGCGACCAATATATAACTGTATTATGATACAAACGTTGAAAAGACTGGACTTTAACTAACATGGGTTATAAGGAGTGGTTATGTTACCGAGCCTACGGAAACTGAATGGGCGATGTCTACGGCTGTGGCACTCACACTCTAAGTAACAAGACAAATAGACATGTCCATTTTACCATTTACCGAGTAAAAATTCTCATGCCGTGTTTGAATAGGTCTTTTACCAATTAGTATTTGTACCGATATACGACGTTTGCGTTGCTGAGGGGTGTCAGCGGCTCAGTATCTGTGTACGCTTGTGTGGTGTCCGCTAGTGTATAGCACATGTTATATGGGTAGCTACGCGTGGTCGTCAACAATCTCGAGTCACTTGAAATCTTAAAACTTATCATCATAATACAAGACATGTCCCCCGTACTTTATAAAAGATGGCCTCACACTTTCTGCTTCCCGAAAGATATAAACCCATTATACAAATTACGGTGATTGATACCTAAGTACATTTGCTTTTGGTAACCTATTGATCATGAATCATGAATTGGTGATGAACAGAAGCAACGATTCCAAGGGTGCTCACGTCTTCGTATTTCAATATAAAAACCTTAGCCTCTTTTCGTGATAAAACAGCAAATTAATTTAGCTAAATTTCATATTCAAGTACCGTATCACAGAATCACGTTCGTAAACATTCCCGAAGCTCAAATTTACGCAAATATGGCAAGTGAATGGTCTCGGGAAATAGTTCACTGTTCGCGAAACAAGCATAGAGTTCTTAATGACGCAATTATAAATTGTATCTAACAGTTTTTACGTGAGAGAAATAGCTCGAGTCTCCATAACGTCCAGATTGTGTTTTATCGTGCGGAACGCGCGATGTCATTGTCCTGGGAGGTAGGCGCTTGCACCTCGGAACACTCGGAAGGTGCGTTTTTAGCCACACCGGTAACTTCTACTTTAACTCTCCTAAAATCAACTTTTCAATCTCCCGTCCCTCATCTTTAACCGCTATAGGCACTTAAATATCCACAACACAATTTAAACTTTCCATGCAGGTAGCAAACTCATGTAACTATTTAATATTCATCTGATAATGCGCCTGCCGAAATATCAAAGAAAACACTTGACGGGGTTATGGCGCTGGAGTACGTTTATCACTCTTTTCTCTTCTGTAGGGGGAGACTCGATGAAAGTAATATGTCAACCGAGTCTCCACATGAATTATTCACACTTGAGGAACGCTCAAAGGAAACGTATAACGAAAATCAATAAATTGGCGAAAAAGACCGCTAAAGCTTCTATATTAAATTGGATATTGAAAGTTATGGCGGAATTATTCCTTAGTGATGAAATCTTCCGTAATACTGGGAGTTTATTGAATAAAAGTAGGTATCATTAGAGTCGTCCAGATTGGATAGCCGAGTTGATATTAGGTCCAGGTAATGGAGCCTCAAGGACTGGCGCTGGGCGCAGCGGCGGAGCTAATTCCTATTATTGAGCAAGTTAAACGATCACGCGAGTAATCTGCGACACCACTTCCTGCTTCGCGCTTCCCTGAATTCGGTTCTAGACATTCGTGCGCCAACATCTTCACCTTGAATGAATATAATATAGGCATTTTTTGATGCTAGTTTTTTCACAGCAAGAATTATAATTTTTAGACGTATTCATTCAATATCTTGATGTTGGAGCTAATCACGATCGTTTCTGTTCTTATATGGTTTAGAAAAAAACAGATATGCTTGATGGCCATTATGGAGCTGATAACTATAGGAGTGACGTAATCTTTTATATTTCCTTACTTGTATTTTTTGTGTAAGTTCAGCCTTTATAATAGAAGATTGTTTGACAAGGGGTTAAAATAAGCCATTTTGACACGAAGTGATTATTTGGATGAGCGAACAAAGTGAGGGAGGACAAATATAACCTGAGTGTTATAATTACTTTTAGCCACGTGTTAAACACTGCTTTCACTTGGACTGCGAGAAAATTTAAAAATAACTTAAAATTCGATTTGTTGTATCATCAGCGCAATAGAATACTGTTTTTATTTTTTTGTACATTTGGCTTTTTATTTTTTTTACTGTGACTTAGCAGGCATACACAATTGTAAGATCAGGAAAACACCTAAGATCGCGTAAACATACGTCTAACAGCGGCGCCTACAACATTTTCTAAATTTTCTTAGTCGTTTATCCATTATAACTAGGTACAGTCGTATTTAAATCATTTTAATCTATTCGTTTAAGCTAAAATCCATAACCATGTTATATTAATTAAATTTACAATTAATGTTTAAAGATATTCGGAGTTGTAATTTTAATATTCCTAATAATGAAATTACCTCTACCGTAACTGCAGAAACTTCTTGGTTTGTTTTTAATTATCTGTATCTATCCATACATTTTGGCCGATCTGATTAGGTTGGTTTATTTAAATTATCCGTATCTATATCTCTATACTATCTAGTATGTAACTGGCCGCTTACATTTTAAATGATAAAATTAGTAAGCAGCTTTTTTTTTATTATTATTTGTTTCATTCGAGCAGCTCCTTGTTGTATTTACGTAAATTATGGGAACACATAAATATCATTGTCGTAAAAAGTTTTGAACATTTTCACTACTCTTACTTCTACTTATTGAAAAACAGGAGTGCATCATGTAGGTAGATTGTCTCATGCATGTATCGTAAATCGTAAAATAGCATCATGCACGCGACGTCATGTCTTAACGTGAAATTCACACAATGTGACACCTCGGACGAAGTGTCTGTTTATACGCACCCCACATAACAAGTCCCGCGGTAATAGAGGCGCCCCAATAGTCACGTGCCTAGGGTCGCAAGACGTTCCGCTGTAACTGGACATCATTGACATGTTATTGTCAAGTACGTTTAAATTTCCACTAGATCAGGTTTTTAGTCTTTCCAATGTTCGCGTACTGCCTGAAGTGTATGATAGTTGAAAAAAAACCGGCCAAGAGCATGTCGGGCCACGCACGGTGTAGGGTTCCGTTTCCGTAGTTGCCCATCCTTCACAATAGACAATAAAATAAAATTTAAATTACGAGAAATAGTTCAAGCTCTATAAAAAGGTCGTAAACGCCAAAGTAACTGTAATTACTTATTACCTTCTGGAAGTTATCGATTATACGCGCCAGATTGAGCAAAATGTTTTAATGCAGTAAGGCACTTAACTAATATGTGTAACGTTCGAAGTTTAAGAATACCGCGCGGCACTTACGTCATTTTAAAGAAAATTATGAAATATTTGTATAGAATCTTTTTATCGATACATATTTTATAAAATTATTTATTTATAAAATTATGAAAATTTGCGATAACTCAAAAACGGCTCGACTGATTTTATTCAGTATAGTTTTCATTGAAAGTACAAGGCCTCATTTTCATGAATTTTTCCTAAATTTTATGACCCGTGGTTGAGAAATTAGAGGGGGGGGGGGCACAATTTTTTGGATTTTCCGAGCGAAATATTTACAAAACTGCTGACTTTATCAAAAAATTATGTTTGGTGACCCCTATTATTTTTTAAGGACCTATTCAACGACACGCCCACAAGCTAGTGTTGGAACAAAAAAAAATTCACCCCCACTTCAGCTGTACGGGAGGTAGCCGAAAAAAAACTTTTTCTTAGTTTTTATTTTACCGTTTTGTCGGCGTGATACATACACATACTCATACCAAATTTCAGCTTTCTAGCACTTATGATCACGGAGCTAAGCCGCGGACGGACAGACGGACAGAGACGGACAAACGGACAGACGGACAGACGGACATGGCGAAACTATAAGGGTTCCTAGTTGACTACGGAACCCTAAAAAGGATATTTGGATACCAACAGAGTCGTTGTTCCGTTTTTGAATGGAATATCTGTTTTAAACATAACTTGGTATCAGACCTGGTCCGGTCTCACTACTAGTTAATCAGACTTTGTGCGGGAGTACAGACCCACTAACGGGAATGTCTCTGCGCCACAGGAAAACGAAATGTCCCAGTGAATCCGACTTTTATAGTTTGGGTCCCTGTCTACTGTACACGCGTCGGTCTAGCAAATGATGCGAAATGACAACCGCATCAGGCACGTGTATAAAAACACGCTTGCCTAACTAGAGTGATAAATCGATTTCAATGCTCAACTTATAGGCTATTGTATCGATAAAATAAATAAAAAGCTTGAATATAATCGGCCACGGTGATAGTAGTTTGAATATGAGTTATACCGTGAATCTATGACAAGCACGTCAAATATTTAATGTAATGCGTTTTATTTTGCGTACCTAACAAACAAAATAATTGGTTACAATATTATTACAGTAGTGATGTAAGGGAAACACATTTTCTGAAATTTAGTTATCGTGCTACGTGGTAGCATGAATTAGATCACAACAGAATCAACGACCGGCTGTTAACTTCGTTCGCGTATGACCCGAATCTACTGTTATGTTATTATATTTACGCTGTAAGCAGGTAAACAAATTAAAATGATATGTTTTTCATAAGTCCATAAAAACATTTTGAACTCTCATTTGGACATGGTGCTAGTCGAGACTCCGGAGTATTACGATATTATTACGGGCAGGTAAACATATCTTTCGATGCGGTAAGTGGGTTCTTAAAAATTGCGGCGGCGCAGTAACGGTACAAAACCACCATTAATATTGCATGTTGCATAATGACAAGTAATACGAGCTCATTTCCTGCACCGGAATATTTTTCTCCGTTTATTGGATGATAAACTGTACTTAACAATCGACTACAAGTATTTTCATTACAAGTTAATGTGTTTTAAATATAAACAAGCACAAAAAATTAACAAATTAACCAAACACATAGAAGAGTACTTAAGGTACTTACATCGATGTTTTTGTTACTCGTGTGATGAGTTGTGTAATTAGGCGGAAGGAGCGGAACCGCGGAAGGCGCCAATATTTTTTATCGATAATACTTAAGCAATCGCCGATAGATGAGTCGTTTATTTATTTTAAATTGAAAACTTTTTATACAACCGCTGTACGGGGCAATAAGAAAAGAGCGTGCAACTGGCACTTTACCCACTGCGTTAGTGGGTGCGGCCGCTGTACTAATTTCAAACCGTTCTTTTGTTTCTCACTCCATTGTGAAAACAATACTTTTCTCCGAAAGGCGTAAAGATTTCGAGGGAAAGATTATCTGACTACATGGCTATGTTTTACTATAGCAGTATATAGATATGCATCGAAGAGTAGTATTATTTAATTATTTTTATTAATGCAGTAACGTCTGCTAATTAAAATCAAATGTTTACAATGAATTGAAAAATTTAATGATTCAGACAGGATTCGAACCTGCGTTTCCAACGGCTTTCCGGGTCAACACGGGCGTCCTACCAACTGGACCACCGAACCAGATGTCAGAGCCATTGAATCTTCCAACCAGTTGCTTCAACATGCCTTAGGGTGGCATCGTAGCGCCATCTACCGTAAAGATTTAGACTTTATAGTCGGCACCATCGTCTCAAATTTGTTGAGTTTTTAAATTGTTTGCTTCATTGTAAACATTTAGAGTATTATTTAGTTAAAAAAGCACTTAGATACTCATCTCATCTCTTTAACTAAGTAGGTAGATGCCTAATTATGCCAAACAGTATTGAGCTGTCTGATTCTCATTTGGGTACGTGAGTGTGTATTTTCCCATGCGCGGGAAAGATATACCTACGTCAAATATTTATTTTATATTACGTGGCTTGGTCATCTTGGTGGCAAGTAATTTAACGAAAACCTGATGTTAATATGGCATCGACGGCCATCGCGACCGCAGCGCTGCGCGGGCGCGCCGACCGCCGCCATTGTGGTTCCGACTTACTAAATCAATATTTGCGCAGATGTCGGCACAAGAGCATGCTTTGCTCGTAGCGACCTAATATCCATACAGCTTATATGGCGAAGTTAGCGGTAAATTTTCTCAACAGCTACTTGTAATCCTTCAAATGTGGGTCGATGCTGCACGCACAGGTTGACCCCGGCGAGCTTCTCTCGAGGGGAAGCGGCTCATTCAGACCGAGGCTCGCGATCCCTGTTATTGTATCTACCCTCGTTCACATGCACGGCGCCGATTTATTTCCGCAATCGTGTTTATTCGCGAAACAACACACAATTTAGGGTCATAAATAAATGACTGGCTTCCTACATGTTTAAAACTTTATATCGACCCAATACGGTGAGAAAATACAAGCATGTAATTATCTCGGAACGTAAAGTAACTCATAACTCATAATGTTTACAGCGGGCTTCAAAGCGACGGCGTACATAGCTCGCCATTAAAGAAAAGCTATAACCCTACGCCGCTATGAATACACGTGAAGATGGCTTTAAATAGTTGATTAAAAGTCAGTTTTTATAGCCCACCCTTTATAATGCCTAAATAACAATAAACCTAGTACTTATCTTGATAGGAGTTGCGGAGTGCATCGTTAAGCTATCACGCGATATAATTACTGCTTCTCGATTGCAAAAATATGTGGTAGAATAATTCAAGTGCAGAGCACCGGAGCGCCTGCGCCCTCGCCATAGTTTTTTAACGCTAGGGCTTCGTTTGTTTATGTGCGTTTTTTATCCCGTGTGGTTTCCAAGTGAAAACGAATCGCATAATTTTCTGAGCCATGACCACGATTCCCGTGTAATATGATAATGCAATGTATATTTCATGGCTAGTGCTACATATATTATAGTTTTTATTTACTAACCGGTTCCCAGTGCCAGTGCAATCCCGCTGCAAAAACTTGATGTTTCCATGAGTCTATTGTTTACTATAACGTTCACATCGTAAAGATTATGTAAAGTATCCTTATATGATTGTAATTCAAAATAGAATAGGTAGCAATTAAATTTCAACCTCCAGTCTGTTTATGCCAAATGACAAAAAATAATATTTGGGTAGTATTTTTCATTTAATATTGCCAGTTTATTAATAAATATTATGATCAACTATACCTAATAATACTTCCTAAAATAATAATATAATAATAATAATCATATTATAAACTTGAAAGTTTGGATGGATGGATGGATGGATGTACGTTCCAATTAATCTCAAAAACTTCTGAACGAATTATGATGAAACTTTCCAGTTATGTACCTTATATATCAGAATAGGACATAGGCTATCATTTATATATCAAGTTTTATACCTTTTAGGGACGAAAAACGGGATTAAAGTTTGTGTGGAGAGCAAATCATTGTAGTTGCAACAACTCCCTACATGTCATCGTTTTATAATCAATATAATTCGTCTGGGCCTAAGATAGATGAAATGCATAGCAAAATATTCTTTGTAAAAAAACAATAAATTCTGATACGGGAACACGTATCCGCAAAATTCGATTAATCACGTAATATCAAGAATCAAATACATAAAATTTTACAAATTTGAAGCAATCACATTTGATTTGACAAACGTCACACACCCATCTGGCAAGACATGTCAAACCAGTGATGCCAGGGGGGCTACTCCGATGTTCAAAATTCGACTGTCGAATAGTGCCATCCTTCTCGATCTCCTGTCAAAGTATATTTGAGTGAATGGAATAGCACTATACGACAGTAAAATTACGAACATCAGGGGGCCTATGATGGTTGCGTTTATCGCGTGATAAATAAGTGACAAAGCATATGTCACTCACACTCGCATTATGTCAAAGCGTGACGGATGCTTTATCACTTATTTATCGCGTGATAAACGCAACCATCATAGGGCCCCAGAGTAGCCCTTCAGGTAGGTATCACGTTCCGATACGCACATTATCTGAAAATAGTATGAGGTTTGATTACGTACCCCCTTGGTAACTGAATATAAATAAAGTAATAAATAACTGAGTATGCAAAGATAGGATGATCAACATATATAAATAATCCTAATAATATTATAAACGTGAAAGTATTTACAACAATTTTAAACGATGATTGATGGACGGTCGCCTGTGTTCGAGAATCGTCGTAAACAGCCAATTGTTGAACTGTGAGTGTATGAGTGCCATTTTTTGGCTCTATCACGGACCGAGCATTTTTTCATGGTGGTATAGGCACACGCACACTTATATTCATGACGAAAACTGGCCGTGTGAAAGAACCATATTGGCACCAAAAATGATATTGTTTTAAAAATCAACAAAAAAGTACCAGTTTTGTTAGAGCGCAAGTTAGACGCACCCAAATTTTACAACAGCGCTAGATTGAGAATCACCGAATTAGTGAAGTACATTGTGAAGGGCACGATTTTAACGGGAGAAGCCAAGGGTCAAAGTGTACTTATACCACGTATTCCAATTATAGGGAATAATTTACCATTTAATTTTAAAGGTCTTCATTTTCGATAAAAGTTTTTAGCATTTTCTATGACTATTAATAAATCACAGGGGCAAACGTTAAAAGTAGCAGGAATACATTTGGACACGCCATATATGTTTTTGTCATGAACAGTATGTAGCTTTCTCAAATGTCTCGAAATAAAAAAAATTACCTGCATGTTTTTAGTGAACGAAATAAATCATTTAAGAAAATTTATTGAACTATACTTCAATAAACTAAGTTGTAAGAACCAAGTTAAAAATAATAATAGTACCTAACTAATAATTATTTTGTCCCGATTTCATAATGTGACAAAATTCTTTGGTGAATAGAACCATACCTTCTTCGTCAGTTGATTATGGACCGTCACCATCCCGAGCCATTTCTGAGCATAGCTTATTGAATCGAATGGGACTTAGCCTCGGATAACTTATTGAATCGGACGGGACTTAGCCTAGCCAAAAATATTTAAAAAGGATGTTTTGCATTTTGCCCATAGTTTTCACCCAATAGCCCAGAAAAAACTAACTAGATTCCATTCGAGTATTGAATACCTGAAAGTTTAATTGTTTTTTTTTTAATTGTCAATATCAATTAACGAGTTTTACGCGTACGAAGTCGCGGGCAAAAGCTAGTAGTACATATAGTTGACTAGACTCAAAAAGTTATTTCAAAGCGGCGTTGGGTATTTGAATATCCCCTCGGCCTCACATTCTAAGCACTGAAGGGAAATGTTTAGAAGAATAAACCCTAGTAATACGTGCCTAAGCTTTGGCGTGGCGTTCGTTTGTAAGAGCTCAGCTTGCCATTCATTCCGTACATAGAGATATGGGCGTAATGACGGGCTGGCCGGTTAGCTATCGGCCAGACGCTCGTAAACACAGTTCGACACGAAGCATTCGAACATGCCTGCGAATGCAAGTCAATAGACATCGCACTGAAGCCCTCACTTCCTGGTAAGTTAACTGTTAACATAAAACACGGTTCGCACGCCCACCCGCCATCACAAAAGCATATCAACCGGGCTTTAAATCTTAATTAGATTTCGTACTCCAGGGAATGGAGTTCAAAAGTCACCGATTTAGTACCCGATGTATAGTTGGTTTAGCCGTCCGTACGTGAGAGGGGCGCGTAAGTGGCACGGGTCAGCGGTCGCCCTAATAGTCGGTGTCAGGCGGCGCAGCGCAGCCCGGACACTCCGGTTTCATATTGCATCGTGATAACTTAGCTGTATTGGATCGGAAGACTAATTGGTATTATAGTATACTAGCTTTTGCCCGTGACTACGTACGCTAGGAACTTTATAAAAGGGATTATTAAAAGCGCCTACGCAAATGTAAGAGCAATTGTGCTTTTGGTCTAATAATTACATCTCCTACAGGGTCACCGCACCCCAACAGAAATGTTCACTCACTTTTCAATCTTTTTAGGTATAATTTCCAGGATGAAAACTACCCTATGTCCTTCCTCGGATCTTAAACTATCTCTATGCCAAATTTCATCAAAATCGATTCAGCGGTTTAAGCGTGAAGAGGTAACAGACAGATAGACACACTTTCGCATTTATAATATTAGTATGGATTTGTGTACGGCATACTTAGGTTTATTATTTGTGTGGCTGCTTTGCTACGCGGGTCAGAGAGGTGCGAGCGTTAGGAGATTGCAATCAATATGAATATCCGCGAGTGTCCGCGGCGTGAAGGCCGCGTTGTCACCGCGCAGGGCGGGCGCGAGGGCGTGCTGCAAGGGCGGCTCATCTCCCGATCGAGGGGAGCCCGAGACATTACTTAAGATCCACGCTTGTCGGCAACAGATTACTCATTCGATAACCATAACTGACAAATTGATTGTACTCTTGAAGCATAATTTTTGTGGTTGGGGAATCTCTATTGTGGGAAAATGATGCTTTATTTCCGATGTATTTTCACTTAGGTACATAACTATAGTAAAACCGTCAACGCGCATTTACCGAGACTACTGACTCATTATGCACTCGATCGCATCGCACATTTTGAAAATATTATGAATTCGATAGATAATATAACGTCAGCATTATAAAATCCAATATTACTTTATGATTATTTTTTTCAAAAATAGGTTAAATATTACTCTTATATAAAGGTCTAAATAAGTTTATTACAAATCCAGCATTTTAGCAATTTCGTATTCTAGGACACACGAAGAAGTTCCATATACTTCGATTTTTATGAACTGTTTCCCTTTCTCGAGTGCAGCAAAGCTTAAGCTTATTGTCGAGCATGGTCGTGTGCAGTGTTGCCTAGATCTCAGCGGCCGCGGTAGGTAGTGGATAGGTATGCGAGCGCGCGTCGGGGGCAACGTTCATCGTGTGAGCGACGCGGCCGGGCCGGTACAATTGCGAATTCAACGTATGCCTAGCAACAGCCTGCTCGCTGCAGTCGCCCCCTGCCCGTGCCCGGGCTAACGGTGGCTTTTTACAATTTCACTCGTACACTTATGACCATTGCCCTGAAACTAGCTTGGTTAACGCAGGATCGACACATTTGGAACGTTAATCATGTAATATTTAACATGGCATAATCTGGAACCACGACACTTGCCGAAGGGAAAGGCTTTCCCTTCGGCGGCTTCCTTCCTATATTTTTTACAGTTTGAGACGTTAGTTTGTAAAGCAGCTATTTTGTTTAGGCTTCGAACAAAGTTATGATGATCTGTGTAAGATCTTGGTTAGAGGCAATATTTTATGGAACTGGTAGACTCAAGGTTCTATTAGCTTTCTTACATTAAACTTTTTTTTAAGATCTGATGCGAACTCTCACTTCATACAAAGTAATCTTTCGTATCCCCTTGTCTATTTTCTATGCTACAAGTCCTTTTTCCCCGCCACAAGTGACCCTTCTTCAATAATACCTACCTATTGCTTCACGTATTCACCTACGAGTACTCTTTATCCCGCTTTGCCACCCCAATTTCTTATCAATGTTTCACATATCTTATAGACTACCTATTAAGTGTTATCCTCGCAAATTCTCACCAGTTCAATGATCTAGTACGGATATTTCTCGTTTTCGATTTATCGTGGAAATAAGATGATTCGGTGTGGCAGTAGAATGGAATGCTAACGCGTGTAACGGTATGGGTGCGTCTAGAGCGGATTTACCTAACTTATTCGGACTACGTTGGTGCTACGTGCGCGAGCGCGATCCGATATCGCCATTGCCTATGTTATGGACCAAAAATCCCAATGCATACATAAATTGTGTTAACGGTTACTCGGGTAAAATATATGTTCTATGCTCAAAAGGAAAAAAAATAACTAACTTAAAAGAGTTGGGGAAAAGTGACAAATCAACTAAAAACTATCTGTATCTTAATTCCATGAACAATACACATGTACACCATCAGATTCTATGATAGATGTAATTATTTATAAGTAAAGACGAGTATCAAAACTCTACATGTATCACCTGAATCCATTTCACTAAAACTTCGTAGTCAAATAGTAAAATTACAAGATCAAAGCCAATCGGATACAACTTATTCAGCCCGCAATAGGTAAAGCGGGCTCTAGGCTCCCGAGAGCTGTTCAGATCTAAGTTCACTCCGCTAAGTGCACTAAAATTATACTTACACTAACTTTATTTCATACGTACTTAATCCAAATTATCGATTATAATCAATAATATTGTTTAACCGGTTTTATACGTGTCATTTAACTATTATATACGA
Source organism: Apotomis betuletana (assembly GCA_932273695.1). Classification (NCBI taxonomy): domain Eukaryota; kingdom Metazoa; phylum Arthropoda; class Insecta; order Lepidoptera; family Tortricidae; genus Apotomis; species Apotomis betuletana. Next base: position 13,479,544 of record OW026305.1, on the reverse strand, counting down.
TTAGGTATATTAATTACGAAACACTACTAACATTACTTTATACGGTTTGATAACATTTATGTAGTTCCTTCTAGATATTACCATCTAAGCAAAATCAGTTTCTTTGTAGTAATGCACGCGTGGATCTAACTGTAGATAATTACTGGATTTTACTTAATGCACTTTGATCCAATGCCGGTAGACTAGGTCAGGACGCACAGACGGATAGGTACCTATTACATAGCCCGCGCAGACGCAAGCCCCATGTATGGAGATGCGTTCTAAGATAAGCTATGCAAAATTGTGGTTGACAAAAAACCCAAGCACTGTTATACGTGATGATACAGTCTAGATAACTTTCACTTTAATCCTCTGACACAAAATTTGCACGGGTCAACGAACCGAAAGCAGATATCTCATGAAGGAAACTAATATTTGCTACGTTCCTACCGATTTCCCTGGGGACACGGGCCGCCACGCCGAGTTACTTCCACACGAATGTATTATCTCCTCTCACTTCCCCATAGACAGTTTGTACCGGCGTTTCTATCTAAAATACTAGACTATTTTATGCAAATCCCAAATTACGTAATATGACAGCATAGTAGGCCAATTTGAGAATGATATTTATTTAAACGTGCATTCGACATACATCTGGATTGCTGGCATGCGCCGTGCTCCGGCCACTTAGTATGTACACAATTGCGTCCTTCTGCCGTTAATCGACCGCTACACTTCGATGACAATTATCGCCTAATAACGATGCCATGTCGGTTGTAGCCCAATCTGTAACGACTCGCCGTCGCCGTGTCCACGAGTTATATGCTAATCAGTTGTAATTTACGACGCCCGATAATCGCGACAGCGTACGTGAGCGCATTGTGCGAACGCGCATCGTCAAACGCAGACGATCGAAGCAGCCACGTGCATTTATTAATCGAACTTACACGTTCTGTCTCACTGGTACCTACAATTAAGATCGAGACAGATAAACGAGCTGTCTATCGTTATCGGGATCTCGGCAGGTCGGCATTAAAGAACATAAAAGTTTCCGCGCTCGCGTAGCATTCGCGAGCCGCGGCGCGCGCCGATGCCCACTGACCCGCGGTCATCGCGATCTAAATCGCCGCTTCTTGCGTACATGCAAGACAGATGTCAGAGAAAGTAATGTATATCAAACCAAAATTACACATTGCTATAGTTAATTTACTGTCAGTTCACTTTTTGATTAATACGTGTTTAATCAATTAAGATCAGAGCTGACATCAATACCTGTAGAATTTAAATCCCGAATAAGTATTAAGCATAAAGTATGTAAGGTCGAGATGCAAGTAAAATAATAGACTATTAAGATATTTTTCTCGCAAGTGCAATGGAAACAAAATACAGCGAAGCTCTCTGATCTTCAAGTCATTGTCCATATTCAAGAAATTGGTGTCAATGCTCGCTGTGGTTGCAGTGCTCTGAAATTATGTGTTGGGCAACGTCTCGGGCACGCCGGCAGCGGCCGCCGATACCGGCCGGCGCGGCCGATCGCCCAATTCCCGACGCCCATCCGATCGGATCACTTCACTCTACAGTCTACACAATAGTAATGCGTATGCTTAGTATAATAATAATGCGTCACATATTACAACATCTACTTTATTATTTAAAAGGTAACCCGCCTCGGGGAAAACACGAAAAACAAAAGTAGTTTTCCTCATACCGTATAAAAGTAAAAGAATCGGCGGCGCAAATAGACAACAAAGGCAAGTGCGTGCGTAGCGCGTCGTAGCACCGCGCTCGGCGTAGATAACTCCGTGATCAATAACAGAGAGCACCCATCTACAGTTACATGCTCGCGAAACCAATTAAGACCACACATTTGTGGCTTTCATCTCCATGCTTTTCAAAATTTAGTTTATTTAATCGGATTAACTGTTACTTTCCGACGCTGCCACCGCTGGAGTAAACGGTATGCCAAATTAAGCTTGGGAAGTGGGCTTCTATTGTGTACACAAAAAGAATCGGAGCGCAGCGGAGGCGGCCAATCAAAACATGATTACGAAGCTCAAGTGAGCTTTTGTCACTTGACTATTTCGTTTGTAATACGGAGCAAACTTTAACATGTATTTTACGGGTAATTTGAATTGTTATACCTACTTACTTTACTCCTTTGAAAACCGAAGGTACCTATCTGAATCATACTCGCTATTGATATCTAAATTAAATTAAAACATAATAATTACTTCTAGTTATTGGACCAACACTAATAGCTCTACATTTTTCATTATTTTTAGCGCAAGTAAATGGATTTACCATTATACACCACCAACAGTCTAAGATAAGTAGACATACAGTACTGTCATTTCTAAAAATCGGTACGCTGTAGGGAGTGCAGGTACTTCACGGCAGCTTCGCATCTGAAAATATGTCACAATGACATCACTCAACGTATGAAAGGAAGGAAGGAATAATAGCAGGAATTTTTGTGCCAACCACATTTCTACACAATCGTGCGAAGAAAAAGATAGCACGAAAGCAGCAAACACGTGACGTGAATAGCTCTCCACGTCGCGAGCACGTGGTATCTTAGTAAAGCAAATAGTGCTACCCTCACCCTCGCCCGCGGCGCGCAGAGCGTCTAGACGGAGGCCGAAGGGGCCCCTGTCATCTATACGCTTATTTATATTTATAGCAATAATATAATAAGGTTAGTGGAAAGTGATCAGAGATGGGACTTGTGACCTCGGGTGAGCTCCGGCGGGTATAATAAAGTTGTCACTTTTTACTTTGATATTCAATCCTTATTTATTTAGTTACTGATAGATATAGATATGAGTGGACAGCGTACATTACGCTTTTTTTTAAAACTTATCCAATTCGCTAATAAGGAAACAAATATTTAACGCAAAAATATTTTTTTGTGACGAATCTACCGAACCCAACTCAATGGAATTGCCACATTTTATTGAATCGTCACCGAGTTTACATAAATTAGTATACAATATTTCAACATAATCAGAAACCAGACAGTGGGTCAAATTAATCTCAAAAGATTTGATTACTGACAGACATACACCGGGACATGAGAACCTAAATGAAAGCTTGTAAAAAAATATTTTCTTCGAGCCGGCTATTTGTGATCCCGGTAAGGGTTCCTCCTAATGCAATTTAATAGAAATCTCGAGTTTGCGTGGCAGACGACAAAAGAATGTGAAAAGTAGGGAAAAACTCCCCTTTCGAGCACCTGCACCGCAGAGGGAGCTATGTTATGAACCGCGGTGTTATTCACTCGTCCATGAACACGTGACGAACGAGCCGCCAACGAAATCCTCGCTGAAACTCCCGAAGAGGGCAATTAGACGAGGGCGGCAATTAGCATTTGCGATGGTAATTACTTAGCACAGTTTTAGACCGCTTTAGTGCTTGCCAATTTTAGTAACAAGCAGTATTGTATGCAATATATGATGGTCAAGTACAGTTAAGTAAGTAGACATAAATACAGGTGGCGTAGGCTGCGCGTGTGTGCGAACTGCGAACAACAGGCGGGTGATGCGTTCCCACGGTAACCGACTCCGCGAATAAGCCGGAGTTACGATCATTTGCTCACCAGAGCTTGAAACTCTTTTAGTTAAGACTTTAAATAAATTTTCCCTCCTACCATGAAAACCGGATGCGCGCATGATTAACATGAATCACATTTAAATTGAATCGCAAATACGATGATATGATAACGTTAAGTGCTGAATTAAAATCAGCTTAGCGTTGTGGCTGACAGTTATTAATAGGATAATACCTCTTTACCCTCGGCGTTTGAATCAGCACTGCTACCCATGAGGAATTTCATTACTTCATTCGGTTACGTTTAGTAAGACATCAGGGACTTCACGAGGAAATAATAAAAAAATCTCAACAAGTCAATAAAAGTAACTTTTGGTTTCCCTAACTTGTAAGCTAGTACCTACCGCAGAGCTATTTTTCTCTGCCGCATCCTATACTCAACTAGCAAATTGATTTGCGGACGCTACGGTACTCATGTCGTCATTCAGCATACTTTAGCTGCAGTTGACAGAAATGCTGAAATTTATTGAATTCCCTCGAACCACATTGTTGACTATTGTCGGTGCCGGTGAATGGACAGTTAAACTCACATTCACTCTGGACTAAACGGTTGCCTAGATTTTTGCCTTCGACCCTCGTTTCCGCGTTCCGCACCCAAGTGCTACAAACTATTCTACAAAGTTGCATGGAATTGAAAATTACATTTGGGCTTGAGGAAACTTTGAAGCAACAGAACAGGCCGTACTCTCTAGACTTAAAGTTATTTTTGTACAACGCCTACCTATACTTCTCTTTAGACTATTATGTAGTACCAACTCATGACTTAAACGAATTTGAACTTGAATTAATCATAGTTTTATGATCCATTGATATCATTGTTATTCGTACCTTTAATGCCATCTTGCTTATACTAACGTGCCTAATTTCGTCAACATTAGGAAATCCTTTATAGGGTTCTCTTGTTTTTCGCAGAAAATTGTTAGGCCGATTATCACTTCCCAACTCCCGTTTCGCGGAATTTTATTTCACCGACTGTTCATTTCCCAACTTATCAATTGTATTTGTTTTATTTGCCAACCTCACCGTTACCAACTTAACATTTGGTCTGTGTTTTATTACGCAATTTTTTAAAATGCCATTTTCATGTACCTAGCAGAATGTTTTAGTTGGCAAAATACACTTAGTTGTTTATTGTTTACCAAATGTTTTATTGAGTTGCGTTTCGTTTAGCAACTCCGTTTTATTATTAAATAATAATTTAATATTATTCGCAGAACTTGTGTTTTTCAGAGAAACAAGTAACAAAAATATATGTAAGTAGGTATGGGTATGAATGTGGTAAATTTACCAATTACAAACTAATATTTAAAACTAAAATTAAAAACTATACTAAAAGTAAATTATAAATATATGTATAATATGTTGTTTTTTTTCTTACTCCATTATGGTTACATTTGACTAATGGATGGCTTTATGCCATTTTTTTTTATAATACTTGCAAGAATTTTAATATTACCTTCATGCAAGCAAGCAATCTGACGCACCGCTATCCATATCATAAAAAAAAAACCTAACCTAACCTAAGTACAGTTTTTGTTTTTGACCCATGTTCCATTTTGTCCCAGTTACTCTTACTTGCCAGAGTTTCGGCCAACCAAAAAATATGTAAGTATTGGTATGTATCTTATTCTTATTTGTAACTTGCCTAATGTATGAAAAGGGAACTGTTGCATCAACGAAACGTTAATCGTCCAAAAGTTGTTCGACCAAGTGAAAGATTTGACTAATGATTAGTCTGCCAAAAGTTTAGAGGCATAATAATAATCTGCTTTACAATAATTCTACCTAGTGAAAAGTTGTCATACAAAAATTTGGTAATCGTTAGTTGTCAAAGTGAAACGTCGGCTAAACGTTGGTTGGCAAATGAAATTCGGCCAAAGATAGTTCTGCGAAAAGGCAGAACACCCATTTATAGCCAATTGAGTTCAACGATTGATTACGCTAAATTAAGATATGCGGGAAATGCTACTTTTCAAATAAAGATTTAATATAAGTTACATTTAATAATAATTGTATATAGTTTTTTACGCATTCGAATCATTCGATTGTGTTAAATAATTAGTATTCTCAGCTAGCCATGGATGTTTACATTCGCACGCCACCGTCCGAGGGGTAGCTCTCAAGCACGCTTCTCTCTGTTGCTTTTTATATTCCCACTTGCCGAGTGTGTTTATTTTACTTATGCTACATGTAGTAAGCGTCAACAAACGCAACGAAAATCAGATGCGTTATTAGCATATACCTTAATGTATTCATCCACGTAAGTGATGAGTGGATTTTATCATAAGATTGGATTATCTATCCTCCCTGCTCAAAGTTTGGCACTTTTAGGGGTACAAAAATAAAATCAGGGGCATTTTAAGGTCATGTATAAGATACTGTCATAAACGCACGTATATATCAATTATTTTTTTTATGTATGTTTTGATTTTCTGCCAATATTCGCTGTGTTAAGACTAGCCATTTTGTTACGCGACAAGTTTAAAGACAAGTTTATATTTGAGGTAGTATATTAAGTCTTTCGATTTTTTGCAAATTTTCTACCTGCGTTTATTTTTAGGCGCCGCCTGATATCTAAACCTAATAAAACGTGTTTAGGGTTTTGGTCTGGCCAAAATCTTTTTAAAATCGCCTTCTGATCATTTACTGTACCCAAATATGACGCTAAAACTGTATTCCAAATCGCTAAACGTTCCAATAACATCAAAGGAACACTCCTATTTATATTCCACTCGCAAATACCTATCCGTATAAGATTTCTCGCGCTCCGAAAACGTCATTTGGCGTCGTGAAGGGTGACGGTTACCCATTACCGGTGTTCGATCCCCACTGTCCTTGAGTCGGAGTGGAAGTGGAGCGAAGTGGTGAGCAGGATAATTGATTCGATTGTGTGATTGTTGCAGAGGGCAGATGGATCGGCGGTGCGCGGCGGGGGCGCTGCTCGCGCTAGCCGCCTGCATCGCGAGCGTGGCGGCGGGTGAGTCATTACACTAACTACCACCACCACCAACTAACTAATCTTTACCGAGATATAAGTAAATGAGAAGCTGGGTACTTCCGCGTGACAACGGAGTAAATAGATGTGATTTGCGTGGACATAGAACATAGACTGAAGTGCGACATGAACTCTCTAGCGCTTGTCCGCGAAAACATAGTTTTCAAAGTCAAACGATTTCTGTTTCAAAAAACATTACAAAAAGTTTTTAAATTAATTGGCTTAATCATTGTCAAACATAACTACTGGCGACGCAGTAGGCGCAGTGGTAACGTTCGTTCGAATCCCGACGAGGGCAAATGTTTGTGTGATGAACTCTAATATTTGTTCCTGGGCCATGGATGTTTTCTATGTATTTGAGTAAGTATCTATCCATATAAACATGTATATCATCGTCTAGCAAATATTAGCATTATTCATAACTTCGACCGAAAGTAAATTATAAGAAAAAATAAACGTCAATTAAGGTAGCATTGAATCTAACGCAGGAACGTTCTTGAATCAAACCTCAGGCAGTCATTGCGACTTGCGACTGAATCTCTCCCCGAAGTATCGGGGTGCAGTCTTTGTTCGGATTCAGAATAGGTACCTGGTATAACACAAAATACGAGATTTACTGTGAGAGCAACGAATGGAAATTACATGGCCATTATTCCGTCTACGCCGGTGTAATTAGTAAGTTCCAAATTATTAAATACATCCTGCGCAGTTACAATGCACGTAGCAACACAGTCATGCATAAAAAAGCTTAGAACTTTTACTAATAACTAGGTACATCAAACATCATACATAATTGATTACGTAGTAATAGATATTATTGCTAAAATCGTCATTCCATGAATTGCAAACGGTGTAAAAATATTTATCAGAACGTGAGTCGATTATGAATAATGTATCGATGGGATAGACCATACTTAAACGGAATACCCCGCTTGACAGGTGTCATAAGTATAAAATGCAAATTTACAAGCCGTAACAATGTATTATGGCTTCTTATAATAATTCTATAGGCAATTTCAAATCTTTTAAAGTAGTTTAAATAAAAGCGACTCTTTCTCAGAACTTGACCTATTGACCAGAAACCCCAGAGTAGGTTAAGTAGAACAAACACGGTAGAAGACGTTATGCGTAGGCGTTGAAGTGCTACGCATTCTGACACTTTGAATTTATTATTCCGATGTTTTAATTAGCATAATTGGTAGTTTTCTCAGCTTTAAGGCGAAGTTATATGTGGATATAATATATGACGCGATCGTTACGGTAATTATGTTGTAGCTGTCATCGGGTAATATCCGACGTCCGCCAGGCTGCAGAAGCGGTCGGCGGCGCCAATTTCACTTCCGCTAGAACGTACAATTTCTCAATTTTCGCAGATCCACATAAACTTGTTACAGGCGTTACAGCTAGAGTTGTAAACTTAAATTACATTTTTAAACTGGTTCCTGGGGCGTCGAACTTTTATTGATAAATTATATAACTAATCCCAGATGCACCGTTTGTTTTATGGTAATGTCTTTATGCCTATTCTCGTAACGGTCCACTTAAATCATAATAAACAGTAAACAAGAATTCCCACGTCTTTAGGATTCCGCATCAATGTGAATATATTTATACAAAAGTATTACACGAAAAATAAAACAATGCATACACAATGGTACAAATAAACTGATTGCTTACGTAAATCCGACGTTTCATTTTCAATATAATGTTTTTGCATTCAATGTAATAATCGCTAAGTAAAAAGGTTCCACAAGAATTTGCAGACTCGTGGTCTATAGGCGGCGGTGGCGAGCGGGTGAGCCCTGAGCCTAACTGTACAGGCTGTGCGTGTGTTGGGCGGTGCATGTTATTAGATGATGCTATTTCGGTCTGCAGTCGCAGATTTAGTATCCGCAGCACGGTTATTTCAAAGAATTCGCATTCAATTTATGTTGCATAGGAAGTATATTTAAATGCGGCCTACAATGTTTAGGTCCACCGTGTGAACTTCATCACGCATGGCGACCACGGCGACATTCATTCATTGAAACAACAATCCATATTAATGTAGTGCAAATTTCAAATTCAAGCCGGCTCCTGATTTCGATTGACTTGGGCCATGTTCCTAAGCGCACGATTTTGCATTAAGTGGTTTTTTGTTCGTGCAAAGCCTTTTATAAACGTCACCGTGGTACATGTGGATACGAAATCAATTCATTAGTATGGGGCTCGTAGAGCGGGGGGGCTACGTCACGAGAACTTTGGTATTTTTGTTAGAGACTTTTTTATTGGCACTCGTTGGCATAATATTTCAATTTATAAATATTTTATGGCATGCGTTGTTTGCTCTCATGGTAGTTCTAACCAATTTGAAATTTGACAAAAAGTGTAAACTGGGTTCAGTATTTTGAAAGGAAACATTCTCGATGATAAGGTGTTGATTCAAACGGGGCTTAACTATCGCAGTCATGATTTTTTTGCCTCAACGTTTAGGACTTGTATGAATATATATCTCATGTACTTTTAATTTAATATTGAAACGATTGTATTTTCTTTTATATTCGGACGAGACGATATCTATTATCGGGTTTATTATAAGACCGTTCGCAAAATGATCATTTGTACCTACTTGATTTAGTATAATAGTGGTAATTGACATAAGATCTGCCCAATAACGAAGGTGACAGGAAAGGTCAACATCCTATTAGTGCAAGTAAACAGGATACCAATTTCCGCTTGCCAGTCCTAATTATTTCAGTTTTACGATCATGAGCACAAATTTAGGATCGAAATAATGGCCGCAAAAACTGGATACTGACGACATTCCTGGCGACCGTTAGCTGGACGATCTGCGCAGAGGCAGCCTTATAGAGCCAGACAAGAGGTCCTAACGGTCCCTCAGCTGATAAGCCACCAGCGCGCAATGCGCGTGCGCATAACTTACGTGATCAATTAAACTGCCATCGAGCAATTTCCACGCGCATTCCGATACTAACAGCACTCATCGCACATTAGAACATACATGCCTAAACGAATATGTTAAGCTAAAACATTTACTTTATAAACGATGGAAATTACCGCATTATGCGTGGAATGTGTTAACAATTATTTTATACTATAGAAACCCTTATATAGAACTCTTGTAAAATATGATATTGGAAAAACATGACATTTCCGGACGATTTACAGGCATTTTAATTAACATTGATGCAAAGCAAAATATAAAGCAAATGGTTGTAGGTATACTCGAAACACTAGCCTTCCAGATTGACTAATTCAGATTTCAAATTAGTTTCAGCAGCAGCAACAGAATACTATCAGTACCTTTATGACATTCGTAGTTGAATAGCAGCAAATAGATTACTACATTACCTATAGAATGACAAACATGAGTCTATAACTAACATAGATACCTCTGAAAATCCCGTAACGTCTGGTAACCCGGTAATCTTTCATCGGCGGCAGAGTACGGTAAATTTACGAGTTTAGTGGTTTAATACTAGGCAATTTATTACTTCATTCCCTGTGACGGTAAAAGTGCCCCAGACAGACAGATACCTCTGACAACCCTGGTCACGTGTAGTATACCAGGTAATCTCAGCAGAGTACGGTACATTTACGAGTTTAGTAGTTTAATAGTAGTCAATCGATTACGTACTCATTTCCTACGAGTATACAAGTGCCCTAAATGTCGGATCAGCACTAAAGCACAGTACAGATGTTAACGACTCTCCCCGTTAGTTTAATTGCGGCTTTGTCACTTGCCGCTTCAGTCATTACTTGCAGTAAAACGGATATGAGAAATGACTTTAAACCATGACCGTTTGCATCCCGAGCAATTTACAGCTAATACCCTGGCCGAGTGGAACACGCTCAATGACACCCGTAAAACGACCGTAAACTGTAAGGGGTTCTTGAAACACTATATTTATCTTAAATGTAATCTATATTTGAATAAAATGTGCGCAGAGCGCAGTAAAAACAGATTTTTGTTCATATACCTTGCTGTTAAATACTTCAAATACAATTTTGTTGTATGTAGTTATTGTGCTTTTATTAGTTCATACCTACTCAAAAGTATGTAAAGTAACCATGAACTCAATAATGTTAATTAAAAGAAAAACTTAACCCAAGGCAAGGTTATCAAGAGCGATGACTTAAGTTTCGGAAGTCCGATTAACCAATGTCATCAATTTACTTGATTAATGTCCGAGAAACACCTAAACAGGTTTGTAAGTTGACGTATAACATTAATAATCTTGTTCTGAAATTAGTATCAACACTATCCCCCATCAGATCGAAATGTCCAAGCTAAGTATACAATGTGAAGTCACTTACGTTATTCAAAAGCGGTTGAACATTTCAATTATATCTATTCATTATGAAACAAAAGGAAATTGCAAATACATGATTAACTGAATACAGTGGCTTCATTTGATACGCATCATAATCATATTCATAACTAAACGATTCGCGCGCCGATAAGAAAACGAATGACATAATGCAAAGTAGCAAAATGGCTATTGTACAGACTTTGCGCGACAACGACAAGCTGTATGACCTCATGTATAACCGGGAGTTGAACCTGGTTAAAATTCCGTAATCGCATGGCGTATTGTAACATTCTTTAGATACAGAGGTTTTGACCGGGTTATGTATGAAATTATGTATGAGATTTATAAAAAAATAATAATGCAGTTTTTATTAAATCTAAAATCGATGCCATGGTTGTCGATGTCGTCATTGAACAAATTTCCCTATCTCTTATATTTTGTGAATTCTCCCTACTGACCCATTTGGATTGATCACCCTGTATAATTATTAATTAAACATTCCGTCGTAATCATAATATTTAATTTTATCTTACTTACCAAGTAGTCTTTTTTAATCGCGGTTAATTTTTATAGGATGATAATACATCCCTATGTTACTCTTTAGCCCATATTGTCTATGCAAACAAAACCTCGTAAACCCGTTGCTCCATAGTGTGGTATACCCGGCGGTTATAGCAGAACAAGCCCACCACCAGAGAAATACATATAGGGACAATGTTTATTAAAGTATGTGATAAAGTCTGCAGTCATATTGTATTAACCTTTGTTTTCATTTTCAGCACCTACAGCCAGCAATCAAACTGCACTAGACTTATATGATGGTAAGTCTTTATTTATGATATCCTTTTTTAGGGTTCCGTAGTCAACTAGGAACCTTTATAGTTTCGCCATGTCCGTCTGTCCGTCTGTCCGTCCGTCCGTCCGCGGCTTAGCTCCGTGATCATTAGTACTAGAAAGCTGAAATTTAGTACTAGAAAGCTGAAATTTGGTATGAGTATATGTGTATATGTATAGCGCCGACAGAACGATAAAATATATATATTTTTTTTCTGGAACCTCGAACACCTAAAGTGGGGGTGATTTTTTTTTCTTTTCAACACTAGTGTGTGGGGTGTCGTTGAATAGGTCTTGTCTAACATTATTTTTTGATAAAGTCAGCAGTTTCGTAAATATTCGCTCCGAAAACAAAAAAAGTAGTGTCCCCCCCCCTCTAACTTTTCAACCACGGGTCAAAAAAATTCAGAAAAATTCATGTAAATGAGGCCTTATAAGTACTTTCAATGAAAACTATATTGAACAAAATCGGTCGAGCCGTTTTTGAGTTATCGCCAAATTTCATATTTTTTCTTTTAAAGGACGTAAGTTGACTTCCAGAAGGTAATTAAGTGATTACAGTTTCTAGGGCGTTTACGACCTTTTTATAGAGCTTAAAATCTTTCTTAACTTAAAACTCGGACTTAAAACAGCAGTTTACTGTGAAGGATGAGCAACTACGGAACCCTACACTGAGCGTGGCCCGACATGCTCTTGACCGGTTTTAAGGTATTATTAAACAACTGACGCTGAGTTTGGTAATGATACTGAGTCACCATAGCAAAATAACTATTACTATTTAGTTTTAATTAATTGTAAATATTGTTATAAATGTAATAAGATACATAACTTGTAATATTATAATTTTAGTTTATATTACAGTTTCTTTTTTTTTACTGAAAAAACAATAAATTGTCCATCCCTAAAGTCTTTATGATATTTTATACTAATGCAATATCTGCATATGCGTGTATATCGTCATCGCGTACTCACAACGGCAAATTTTAAATTTTATTTTTAATCTTTTGAGCGCTCGTCTCGTTGCCTAAAAACTGTGCCCCAGACGCCAACGACTAAACAAAATATTATACAGTCCAGCGGCAAATATCATTGTAAGTTTTCCTATTAACGTGGTGTCTCCAAGTCGCCATTATAGTCCCTCAAGAATTGAATATTAAGAATACGTGTGTGTACTGTACGTAACAAACGGCGGACAGGTTTGGACACAGGGTTTGGATGTCCGCTAATATTGATTTAACATTTACAATTTCAGGATCACCGGAAGGATGTTACTACAACTTCCAGCACTACGGTGAAGGCGACCGCATCATGACGAACGAGCCCTGCCTAAACTGCACATGCCACAACCGAATGTTGATGTGTTACCTGAGGGTATGTCCCTTCACCAAGCCGATTGGCCAGGACTGCCAAGTCGAGAAGCGCGCTGACCAGTGCTGCCCCATCGTCACTTGTCCTGATGGTGAGTTTCAAATTATCATTGTCACTTACGTTAAAAGATGAATATTCTAGAAATTTAACCCAAGCTTGACAGCGTTATTGCGGAGTTTCATCTGAAGAAACTGTACTGTATTATGTGTAGGTATGTGTGTTTACTTTATAGGCACTTGTCAAACAGAAATTTACGACCTGTTTTCGTGCTTGTATTTACCTATATTTGTAAAATTTTATATTGTAACAACTTCCTAATAATCCTGGACTCAAGCATCCCTTCCCATTCGCTTTGGTGGGATAGGGATTCGCAAAATTACCTCCATCTCCACGCCAGCTTTTTTGCCCCCTGCCCATAGTCGGCAGGTCTCATAGGTAAAATTCTAAGGGCTTTCTTTCCCTTAAACTATGAGACTGCGGGCTTGACAGAGGCCAAAAGAGCTTGGTCCGCTGCTAGCCCGGGAGAGGACTTCCCTGATAATTTAAATTCCCAAAGGGCCTGGGATGACATTCAATCAAATCTTATTTATAATTCCCTCTTAAGTCGCAGTACGGGCTCTGAACGTATCAGAATATTGGCAGCGGGTACCAAAGAAGCTGGCCACTGGCTGCACGCTTTCCCGTCAGCCAACACTGGTACCTTTTTAGAGCCCGACACCCTCCGCTTTGCCACCTGCCTGCGCCTAGGAATTAATTTATGCAAGCCACACACATGCCCCTGCGGCCGCGAGGTCAACGCGCAGGGACATCACGGCCTCTTATGTCAAAAAGTGCAGGCCGCTTCTCTAGACATGCCGCTCTTAACGACATTATCCGCCGCTCTCTTGCCACCACCAACGTGCCGGCAGTTCTAGAGCCACCGGGCAGCGCCAGGGATGATGGCAAGAGACCGGACGGAATGTCACTGATTCCGTGGAGTTTAGGCCAGGTGCTAGTGTGGGACGCCACTTTCGTAGACACACTGGCCCCGTCTCACCTTCACGGAACATCAAACAGAGCAGGGGCGGAAGCAGAGACGGCCGAAAAATTGAAACATAATAAGTATAGAGGTCTCGGCCCCGAATATAATTTTATTCCTTTCGGGGTCGAGACTTTAGGTCCGTGGGGTCCCAGTGCCCACAAACTCTATAAAGACCTCGCTAAAAGATTGTTTGAAACTACTGGGGAACGAAGATCTGGCAGTTTCCTCGCACAACGCATTAGCATTGCTATTCAGCGAGGAAATGCTGCCAGCGTCTTCGGGACCATGCCGCGGGGGCACAGTTTTTTACACCATTTTTAGTTTACTTTAGTTACGTAATTATTATTTTTTCTACTCCAGTACTTTTTTCTGTGATTTAAATTTTAAATGATTAAACATAACTTTTATGTGCGGCGCTTAAATGTGTAATTTTTTTTAAATGTGTACTTACCTGATTTCTACCGTATTCTCAACCACTGTAGTTATTGTTATACAGTTGTGATAAAGCCGCTTTATTGATCATTTGGCAAAATTCACATAGATCCTAGAAAAGTAATATAACAAAAACAAGCCACAACGGTTATTCTAATGACAGACATTGAATAACATGTTGAACCTAATTAGAAATGCATTGCCTTAAAAGCTATAAAACGAGACATTATCCATTTACGGCAGCTAACTGTTTTCAAACTTCAGTTCCAGTTGACCTACTCACCTCGACTTCGACGTCATCTCCGGCTGAATATGGCGAAACTGGACTCGGCAAATTGGACAGATACGGGTGCAGCATAAATGGAAAGTACTTCCCCGAGGGCTCCAAGGTGCCGCCTTCTCCGAACAAGCCGTGCGAGCACTGCTACTGCATACGAAATATGACGACTTGTGTAATGCAAGAATGTACCCTCCATGTGGATGGATGCACTCCGATATATCGCAAAGATGTGTGCTGTCCGGTTCGCTACTCATGTGGTATGTACATTTTTAAACATTATGTACTAGACTTAATCGCCCTTAAAAAGGCATTTACCTAATTACGTTAAGCGCGATAGGCGTTATTGAAATTCCTTCGAGACTAATACTTCCAATTTGTTGGACGTAACCGTTTTACCATGAATTTTAATTGTGTGTACCAACGATCCGATTATAGTAAGTAGGAGAAGTGTTTGCATGTATAATTATTATTGTGAAACTAAAGTATTATTATGATACTGTAGGTACTATGAGTAATAACGTGTTCTCATGCCAGTATTTATTTCTATTCTCTACCTTCATCGTCGAAGAAGAAAATGTATAACTCATGCAATATTTTAGTTAGGTATTCCGTTGTTATAAAATAAATCTCATAAAATGATACAAATTAATCATAATTTTTTGTCTCCCTGCCATATTTAACAAATACTTGTTTAAATTTGTTATTAAATGCGTTTACTCATAGTAGCTGTTATACATTTCCAGATCACCCCGAGGATGAAATACCACTCTTGGACGATATGACCACTACTGTGCGACCTACACCAGGATTCCTCCTAACTACCACAACTCTGTCACCGGTAACCCAGATGACACAAGATTGTGTGCACGATGACAAGGTCTTCGCTGACGGTGCCTTAATAAAAACAGAAAAGGCCTGTGAACATTGTTACTGTATGAAAGGTGACATCGTGTGTGTAGTACAAGAATGTGGTACTCCTATGGAGAATGAAGGCAAGAATTGCACTTCGATACCTCCTCGTGAAGGCCATTGCTGCCCGGATACTTACATCTGCGAAGGTGATGAATTGACTACTGAATCTAAACCAGATATTGCCACAGTAACTTCTGTTGAAGATATTACTACTTTATCTCCACCGAGAAGAGTTAGTGTGGAGGGCAGTGGATATAGAAGTGAAACTGATGAGCCATTCACTGAAGTTCCCACATTTGAGCCTGATACTGAAGGCAGTGGAGAAGACCAGCCATTCAAGCCGAGCGATGCCAGTGACATGCTTATTCCCGAAACCGAAACATCTCCGCCTTTCATTACCACCAAACATGATGAAAACATTGATCAATATAGCCCTAGCACAACTGAAGCACCATTAACGATTGAAGAAATGGCTGAAAAGGCAACAACTGAACCAGACAAAGGTGAAAATACTGTGCCCAGTGGAAGTGTAGATGAAGATAATTCAGGAGCATCCGTCCAAGATGAAACTACACCAGAAACAAAAACAACAACAGTACTAGTGACGGAGTCTGCAATTGACACAGAAACTAAACTACCCGAAGATGAGTCTGAGAAAGAAAAAATTCCACCACAAGAAGAAGTAACAGCCTCTGAACCCGCCTCCAATGCGGAAACAACTATTGCTGATCATGAGCCGATTACTTCGTCAGACACTAGAGAAGATGAACTTACTACATTACCTTCCAGAAGAAAAGAAGATAACGAAAATATTGCAATTGAAACCGCAACTTTGAAAGATTCAGAAGATATCACGACTAAAGCAAGCGATATGATAGCTCCAGATACTCATGTGACTGAAAGTTCTACTTCATCTATAGAACAAGAAGCTGAAACTACAACTGCATCGTTACCAGAGAGAGACAATGAAGTTTTAGTTAAAGAACCAACTACAGACTTAAATTTGGATCTTACTACAAAATCCGATGTTGTTGAAACTGTAACTCAATTGGCAACAACTGTACAACCAGAAATCGCTACTGAGATTTCTACACCAGGCAAAGTTGAATCCATTGAAACCACATCTGCAAACCCAATTGAGAACGAGATTGATGAAGAATCATTCCCATCTTTAGCACCTGGTAGGATACCTGGTGAAGGTGACTGCTTACTTGACGGTGTAACGTATAGTCATGAAAGTATCGTACCTAGCAGCAATAACTGTCATTCTAGTTGTAAATGCATCAGTAGCATTGTCAAATGTGAGCCAATTGTATGCAGTCCAGCTCCAGATTATATGGATAACTGTCAACCAATGTACGATTCTCCTGAATCTTGCTGTCCTACATATGTATGTGATCATCCAAGAGAAACAGTTCCACCTCAATCACATAGTCAGATGGCTGGAACAGAAAGTCCCGTACCTACACCTACAATCGAGTGTGATGGGGATCAATGTGAACTCGTTAAGGAAGACGCTAAACCCCCTGTTTCATGCACTTCTGAAGATTGTGCCGTCGATACAAGCAAAAAACCTGATGAATGTGGACCTCAGGGATGCGATACAGTGGAAAAACGACCGGAAGACCAACACCCTTCAGAACCCACAGAAGAATGTACTGGTAATAGTTGCTCATCGTCTCCGGAACATTGTGCCGATGGTAAATGTGAGACTGCAATTCCAAAAGACCAAACTTGTAACAGTGAAAATGGCTGTGAAACGCCTATTATTCAAACATGCGAAGGCGATAATTGCGCTATTTACCCTGATATTAGTGACGCTAAGGATTCTACTCCTTGTGATACTCCGGGAGGTTGCAAAGATGTCAAAACTCCTGAAAACCCACCAAGTTGTGAAGGCGAATCCTGTATATCGGAATTACCAACACAACCAATTCCCCAAGAAAACCAAGATTGTAAAGATAGCAAAGATTGCGCACAACCTAACGAAACCCCTGTCGTCGAAGAATGCAACGAAGAAGGCTGTAAAAAACAACAGGTTCCAGACATTAATAAACCTGCTCCAAGTGATTGCACTGACATTGAATGCACACAACAAGATCATATACCACAAATGACTGAAGAGCCAGAATCAATCCCAAGAATTACTGAATTACCTGAAGCTCCGGAAACTAAATCCGAAGAACCAGTTACCAACCTACCAAAGACGACTGTGATAGAAAAGGAAATAGAATCCAGTATACAAACTGAAGCTTCAATTTCAGAGAAGGAAGATGAATCTACAACCACTTCACAATATAAGGAACCAAATGTTGAAAAAGAAAAAGAGCCCCAGACGACTTCCGAGAGCCCTGAAATTGTAACAAAGACACCAGAGGTACAACAACAAGAGAGCATTACTGAAAATAATGTAGATCAAACAGCTACTACAGGTCAATCACAAGATATTACTAAATCAGAAGAAATACCACCAGAAGTTACGTCAGCAGCTTCAGAAGCACCAACTACAGGAATACCTTTATCTGACAAAGATATTAAAGAAATGATAACAGAATTGCCAAGCTTTGCGGATACAAAGTTGCCAGAACCAGTGACAGAACCAATTGAGGATACACAATCAGATAATAAGCATTCCGAAGCAACCAATCCACCAGAAGATGTTAAAGATTTCACTACAGAAGAACCTTCTATACATGCTGTCCAAAGTACTTCTTCTGAAATTATTCAGGAAACCACAGAGTCACAAGAAATATTAACATCGGCCCCTGGAAGCTTGGACAAAAAGGATCATGAAGAAGCAACAAAAGAACCAGAATATGTGGAAGATACTGAACCAAAAGTAACGGAAACTGCCGAAGCTTACACTACTGCGCCAGAGCAAATTAGTACTGACAAACTTGAGGAAACACCAGAAAAACAAGAGGTGCCAACGACCCAGAAATCATATGAAAGCCAAACGGATGGTCCAGAAACTGCCGAAACGAAGGTTCCCATAGAAGAGGTACCAGATTCCAACACCGTTGTTCCTGAATTACAAACTTCTCCACCTCAAGTAGAAGATCATGAAATAACGGAGCTACCAGTATCTATATTATCATCTGAAGAGCCTATAACGGGTAAACCAGATGATGTATCGCAGACTACTGATAAGGTGACATCATCAGATGTTAAGGAAGCCACAGAGACTAAGTCACCACAATTTGATGTTACGCCCGAACCTCATGTACCACTTGATGAAAATATAACTCAAGCTCCTGATTATGTCTCTACTGCCAGTGAAGAATCAAGTACAAAGATTCATGACATTACTGTTGAACCCGAAAGTCCTACGGAATCAACTAAATTAGATACTACAATCCCACAAGAAACCGCCTCCCGAGGACCTGATAACGTAGAAACAGACAATAGAGTTGAAATAACACCGGCGTCTGTTACAGTTAACGTTCAGACAGAAACTCCTATGTCTATTATTAAAGAACACGAAGGAGAGGAAATGGACGTAACAAAAACACCTGAGGCTGAGATGTCTACCGACGAAGTTTTCACGAGGTCTCCAGAATCACCTGAATTCAAGCAACCACTGCCTACAGAGGCATATACACCTAAGCCTGAGGAGACATCCCCTGAAAAACCTGTATCAGATATTGAAAAAATACCAAGTGTGACTGATGTATATGCTGCTGTTACAACAGGAAAATCTGAAGGTGATTTAGAAACGACCGTATCACCAATTGACCGTATACAAGAGGCACTTCCTACGATGCAACCTGTTCCTGTTCCAGTAGATACTCTCGATACGGAAACGAGCACTGATAATGCACCAGTATCTGTATCTGTTTTCAATGAACCAACGAGCTCAGAACATTCCGAACCTTCTGTTACTGAAGCTGGTATTCAAGAAACAAGTTCCATGCAAGAAGAAACCAGTGAAAGTTCGCCAATAACCCCAATGCCTAGTGAAGATATTGAAACGAAATCACCCGAAGCGGCCACCGAAAGTTCAACCAAACCAGTCGCGGATGGAGAAGATATTATTTCTCCTACTCAAGAGGAAAATGTGGATACAACCGAACTGCCCGAACTAACAATTCATGAACATCCAACTGAACCGTCTTCGATTACTAAAGAACCTGAACAATCTGTGAGTGAAGAGGTTGCTACCAACGCTCCAGTTGAGGCAATTACGGAACCACAAGACGTAATTGCTGAAAAGGATACCACCGGTACGCCAGCGCCCCAAGACGATGTTACAAAAGCATCAGAAATATCCAGTGAATCACAAACCGAAGCGACCGGGTTACCAGATCAAGAGTTAGTAACCAAAACGATAGAAATTATCCGGCCAGAAACAACTGAATCTAAGGCAGATGCAGTAACTCGTACTCCTGAAGTATCAACAGAACTGCAGAAAGAAGTCACAGAAGCCCCAGAGACACAAGATGGTGTGACTGATGTTTCAGTAATAACTGCAACAGACACTCAGAAGGAAGTAACTGAAGCACCAGGCTCACAAGATATTGTAACTAGTGCTCCGAAGACATCTGAAACCGAACCACAGGAAACAATAACTGAAGGAGTGGAAACGCAAGATACCGTAACAGGCGAGTTTACAACTGAGTCTAGTAAAGACAAGACAGAAGGCCCAGATTCACATGATATTGTTACAACTCCTTTAGATACTGAATCTCACAAAGAATCTACGGATGCACCTGAAATTTCAGATGTGGAACCTCACACAGACGTCCCAGAAATACAAGATGTAGCAACAACTGTTTCAGAAATTCCTGTAACGGAGTCGAACAAGGAGGTAACGGTAACTCCGCAGTCACAAGACACTGAGGCAAAGGTGACAGAAATATCTCCATCCGAATCAGATAAGGAAATTACAGAAGAGCCAGAAACTCAAGATTTGGTCACCAGTGAACCAAAAATATCTGTAACCGAATCACCAGATGAAGTAACACAGACGCCAGAGGTACAAGAAGTAATCACCGACATTCCAGAAATTACACAAACAGAGCCGAAGAAGGATACAACTGAAGCTCCCGCAGAAGATGTAGCAACACGAATCCCAGAAATACCTTCGACAGAATCTGTACCTGTGCAAGAAACAAATATTCCAGCGATACATGATATAACAACCACTATTCCGGAAATACCCGTAACTGAAGTTCAAAAACAGACCACGGATGCTCCAGTGCGTGAAGATACTTTCACTAACATTCCGGATGCAAATGAATCTATTGAACCTCAAACGGAGTCATCGGAAGCTCCAGCTAAGCAGGATACCACTAAAGTTTCAGATACTAAAGATGATGTTACTGAATCCCAAATGGATATAACACCAGCACCAGAATCTCAAGAGATTGCAACAACTGTCGCAGAACTACCGGAAACTGAAGCGAAGAAAGAAACTACTGAAAAACCTGAACCACAAGAAGCTGGTTCAACGGTTCCAGGTGTATCTGAAACAGAACCTAAGAAGGAGATCACAGAGACCCCAGAGACTATGACAGGTGCTCCCGAGACATCTGCAACAGAGTTATATAAGGAAACAACCATTTCACCCGAAATGCTAGACGTTGATACTAAAGCCCCCAAAACAACTACTCAGGAAGATCAAAAAGAAGTAACAGGTGCCCCACAGGCAGAAGACTTGGCAACAAATGCTCCAGAAGTATCATCCACGGAATCACAAAAGGTCGCTACTGAACCACAAGAAACATCCGAAGAGACCGTAACTGAGCCACAAAAGGAATTATCACAATCACAGGCGCCTCAGGATCTGGTGACGAATCTCCCAGAAATATTGGTAACACAATCACAAAAGGAAGTGACCGAACCTGTTCTACAAGAAAATGTCACTGATGCTCCAGAAAAATCGGACACTGAACCTGACAAGGGAATAACAGAAGCCCCAGAACCAGAATTGATTACAAAGACACCAGAACGTACACAAACAGAAGATACTGAAAAAGAACCTGCACTAGAAGAGCCCGTTGTAATAGAAAAAGAGGAAATTATCACTGAGCCACCTTTGAGAATAACTACTAAACTTGACGATCAAAGTGAACCTGAACTACCAGAAATAGTAACTCCAACTGAATCATCTAAAAATGAACCAGACACTTCACTACCTACCGAAAGTGGACTACCTGTAGAACAAATCAGCACAGGGCCAGAGGTACAGGTAACTGAATCTCCAAATGAAATTACTGCCTCAGATACTGAAACAGCTAAACCACCTGCGGGTATAGCAGTTGATGAAGAAAAGCCGCAAGAAGAACAAGAGGCTACTACAGAAATGTCTTCGGCTACCGAACCCGCAAACACGTCTGAATTTTCTCAATCGGAAAAATCTGAAGAAGCTACAGGATCGACCATTTCTCCGGAATCAATTGAAATTGACATTAAGTCACCGAAAACTAATGACACTGAATCAGTTACAACAATTGCCCCAGAAGTCTATGTAACTGAAAAACTAGATTACACACATGCACCAGAAAGTGAAACGCAGAGACCAATCCAAACCGATGCAACCAATGCTCCAATTGAAGAAGAAGATGTTACCACTAAAGCTACAGAATCATTCGAACCACAAGATAAAACAACAAAAATCTCCGAAGAACCTGAACGGACATCGGAGTCGAAAGACGAATATCCAGAAACAACACCATATTTAGTAATATTAGAGGAGCATACACATAAAAAAGATATATATACCACTACCGCTGATGAAGACATAACTACTAGTCCTTCGGATATACCTCAAAAGGAATATGAGTCATCAACACCACAGGCCTATGTCGACATTGTGACCGAATCTGTTCAGAGTATGGAATCCGAAAAACTGCCTGATGACGAATCTTTGTCCGACAAGGATCAATCCTCACCAGAACTGACTCAAACTACGGTACCTGCTAAAATGACTGAACCTTCGATTTTGTCCGAAGAAATCACAACGATTCCTCCTTCTCCGGCATCATTGGACACAGAGAAGCCACAGTATGTAGAAACCAACGAAATTTCTACTACCGGTCCTACGAGAGATGAGGAACCAGCCGAAACTGAAAGGCCTTTGGTTCCAAGCATCGAGGCTGAGACTGAGAAAGAATTAATTTTAGCCACCGAAAAACCGAAAGAAACAACTGCTCCCGAAGAAGAATTTATCTTAGCAACAACTAAAGCCACTACCCTTAAAACAGAAGAAGAACCCACAACACCTTCACCGATCATTGACAAATTTGGAAAACCTGATGAAGCACCAAAACCAGTTGCTGAACCCGAAAAACTAAAACCTGATACTACAGGAGAAATAACAAAACCTGGTGGCAATGAAGTCCAACCCACGGAAGAGGCCTCGCAACCTGACGATGAAACCCACTTCCCACCAAGCGGGACTAGTGGTTATGGACAAGAACCTGATTACGGGGAAGAAGACTCTTTCGGACCTGGAACCTGTCGATATGGAGGAAAAGTATACGTATCTGCACAACAAATACCAAGGGACGATCCCTGTGATTTCTGCTTCTGCTTCAGAAGTGATATTATTTGCTTACAACAAAGTTGCCCTCCTCCTATTCATGGCTGTCACGAAGAACCTATTCAAGGTTTTTGCTGTCCACGATATGAATGTCCCGTGTCAATGGCGACTACACTCAATGTTACGACAACAACGACAACGACAACCACAACGTTGCCGCCTCACTTCCTACCTCACGCCTATAAGGGCGCTGCGCAAAGAAGAGGCTGTCAAATAAAGGGGCACACGTACAAAGTGGGAGAAGTTGTGCGAGCATCATCAGGACCATGTTTACATTGCACGTGAGTATATTTGTTTTTACTATTAATTACATTTATTAATAATTAAATTATCACTTAGTTAAATATATTATCTCGAAACAAATAAAGAAAATTCATATTTACTATTATAATTATAATATATAACAATGTGTAGTAAGAAAACAGGTAAAACGAATAACAATAGATAGATTGGAACTGCCATTAAATACGACAGGTATTAAAACCTCGAAAATATATGACATTACTAATTTGATCTGTATATATTCCAGATGTGGAGGAGACGGTCAAATGAAGTGCGATCCCAAAGTGTGCACGCCCGAGCCCATGCTGCGACAGATGATCGCGGCGGCCGTGTCGGCCAAGCGACGGAGGTGAAATACCCCCGGGGGCTGACTCACCATGTCTGCGACGTCACTAGGGTGAAGGACCTATGTGATAATATTTCCATCTACTCTTCTATGCACAAGAATAATGCTCAAATTATCCCGAAGGAGTAGTATAAGATTTCGTGTCATATATGGTAAATGTTTTTTTAACTTTCATAAAGTCGTGGCACGCACAACTCAATAATACATGACTGTGATTAAAATATTGAATTAGATTTTTCTAAATCTGAATTGTTAGTGTTTTCGGGTCTTCATTATTAAGGCTAATTTATTCTTATTATTTATCTTTTCATTAACAAAAGTCAGTGCCAAACGATAGTGCTAAGTTGTAATCGACTATGCCTTTATGATTACAGTTTCAAAATTTATTATAACACTAGAAAGTGCAAAATTGACCAAAGCGAAGCGATTCGAGTCGAAAAGTATAATAAAACGACAGAAATACATCCAGCTTCGTGTCGTGGGTCAACTAGATCGCCGAAATCTTGACCATTTTTACTTGTACACTTAATTTACCGATATAAGTTTAGTCAAAATCTTTGTTTTTACACGATGTTACAATAAGCGATCTAGTATCGTGTAAATATGAAGTAACTCTTAAGGAGCCCTGATGTAAATGCCTTACTTAATTTGTAATAATTTATATATTTTAGGTGTATAGTACTTAAGCCATGTTTTAAGACCAGTGACTATTATAATTTAGAAGTTAGAAAAAAGAAGCCACTTCATGTTGATAGGGCGAAAAGCGTCCGTCGACGCGCGGCGCGCGCGCCGGTCGCCTTGGCGAGCGCTTTTCCTGCCTCCACGTCTGACAGAAAGTGACATCGTGACTGATCTTGTTTTCTTTAATTCGTGAAGGTGCACAGTTTTTACTAGCACTTATTTAGTAATAGTGACCAATATTTTTAAAAGTGTTTTGTAAAGAACTTTTTGCAATATGATGTTAACGAGCATATTGTAGGATCTTTTGTAACTTTTGATATTAAAGTGCTGGTAGACTTAATACATGATCTTTCATGTGGGACAGATCGAGACGGGTACGAAAGTTCAACAAACTTTGCGATCGTTTTTGGAATGAAATTATAGAGATGTAAATAACGATTGCATTAATTCGTACAAACCTTCTTCTGTGTATGTAGGTTGTAGTTATATTTCTTCTTATTTATTTAAAGTTGTAGTTTTGGTTTTAAATTGGAAAGAGATGGATATCAACAAGGAAAATGTATACTTTGGTAATAGAAAAATCAACAGTTTATATTCAGGTTTCATGAAAATAGATAATTTTATTTCAGCTCTATTCTATTTGTTTAATTAGTTATTACCAAGCTACAATCTAGCTGTCTGTGCAACTGTGCAAGAGAGTTTAAAATAAAATATTTCAAATGAGCTCATGTGTTTCCTTTTATTGTGCAGTATACCAACTAATTCACACCTATCCGTTATATATAAAAAAAGAAAGAACGAAATCAAAGATTACGTCCATTTAATACATGAAAAAGTATTTACTATAAAATAATGACACTACCCGGCTACATGTTTTTCAGGGGTTCCCTCTATGTCGCATACTTTTGTTTGTCCGAAACTGTTTTAGTATAACAGACTTGGCATATTAAGTTTTCGACGAATGGTAATGTGGCCGAAACCTTATTTGGCATAAGTTCTAACTTACCGAAAATGTGTTTGTCCGAAATTGTATTCGCATACTATTGTTTAAGCCGATTATATTTACGAATAATTTGGTTTAGCATAATGGTATTTGGCATATTATCTATTGTCTGAATCTATCTTGGCATACTTAAATTGCTACAAGAAAAGCGGGTTAGGTTAGGTTAGAACTGCGTCCCTCGCAAAGAGGAACTGCTAGCAGAAAAGTAGGTTAGGTTAGGTTAGAAACTGCGTCCCTCAAAAAAACTAACTGCTAGCAGAAAATTAGGTTACGCTAGGTTAGAACTGCAACCCCCCGACGTGCTGCCACCTTGTCGTGGGGGGGCTTGTGTGCTCCTGTGATCCCCGAGGCTATACCGGACAGGGTTACCCATACCGGAAAGGCGAGGGGGGAGGGGCCAAACGAAGAGCAGCAAGAGGCTTAGGCCCGGGAGGGGCTCTCCCTCTGAATGCGCTGCGGGTGCTGGAGGAGGTCGGAAGGGCCCTTGACGTGTCGCGGGTATGTGTTGTTGCCTGGTCAGGGAGCCTTCTGATTCCCTGACACTGCCTACCTGCCTGGAAGGATTGTGCATTGGGTTTCTGTGAAAACCCAAACGCAGATCCATCTCTCTTGGCGGGTTGGCGGTGTTAGCGTGGTAGGTCACACATCGGGTGCCACACACATCCGTGGCGCGCCCGGGGGGCTTTCGGCTTCCGATGGCGGCTGCGGAGGGGGAGATTCCGGAGCTTCGCGCGCGACACAGGTCCTCGATCGATGCCCTGAGGAGTGGATGAGTAGTACTCGTGGAAACAAAATGGAACACAGCAATTTTGAAAACAAAGAGAAAGAGCTTGGGGCACGAATTAAATAATAGCGGCCAGGAAGGTTCGAAGGAAGGCTGCGGGGGGGTAAAGGAGAGGAGCGACCCAAACGCTCAACGACACCAGCTGCTTTTGCACGACGATGTTGCTTGAGCGGAACACTGTGGAGAGTTAAATTATGACAAATGAAAATATGCCTATTTACATATTTTATGTGTAGACATGATTCGGACAAAGAAAAATATGCGCAAATAAGTTATGACAAATTAATATCTGCGTTATCAAACTATGCGAACCTTGATTATGCCAAAACAGTATATATGCGGAAAGTCAATTATGCCTACATAGATTATGCCATACAAAATTATGACTAAAAACATTATGCCAAAACAGGGGGAACCGTTTTTCAGTCGTAGGCGAGTGAATAGCTAATGAAGAATTAAACTTGAAGCGTACATAGCCCTTCCTGGGTCAAGGCCCGATTGTCCGTGTGGTTTTTTGTAAATCGCTATCACTTTACAAAAAGCACGATTTTCTCAACTCACCGTATAAACAACAACGTATAAACAACGTTGTACAACGTGGTATCAATCCTCTATCTAGTCGCCGTGTGCGATTGGCAACGAGACATTGGCAGTAATGGTCGCTTAACTGTGACCGGTTGCCATCTTTTAAAAAAATAGAATAGAATAGATAAACCCTTAGGATAAACCTAAAATCTACTAAACCGATTTTGAATTGATTTTCACTAACTAATAGATTGTTTATAGAGGAATTTATTAAATATCTATAAATACTTGCCGTTTGTGGTTTTTTGTTTCTGAAAAGACAGGGGAGACGGCGTCCAAAATGCGTAGCTAGTAATCAGAAATATCAGAATCAGAATCATGTTACAATTTTATTTCCCGTACCTTCATATTCTACCAGTAACTACTGGCGTAGAAACACAATAAAAAAATGACTAAATTGACATGCATGAGATAAACATAAAATCATAATAAAATCAAAATACATTTGTAAAAACATTGTAAAATTGGTAGCCTAAAATTATAAATAAAAAAAAAATACAAAATATCAAATATTGATGAATAATAATAATATGTCACTAAAATAATATTAACAATCATAAAATGTCAGCACAGCATAAGATAAGAATGCAAGATGAATAATAAAATTAATATAAATGTCTTTAAACTATGAATACAAAGATCAAAGCTTAAACCCACCCACCCACACTCCACATTAAACCCACATTAAACAAAATGAGACATTACATGTTTCATAAATTTATAAATGTCTTTGTTCCTTATAATTTAAATATTCATCAAGTTTATAAAAACATTTATCAAGTAACCAGTTAGTTAGGGCTCTCTTAAATTTCTAGACCGGTTATTCCTTAAGAGGCCTTATTCCTTTTAAAATACTGATTGTTTTAGACACTTTTCTCTACTACCAAACATGTTTATTATCATATTATTGGTGTTACTACCTAGAACAAGGCTATTGGGGTTTATTGATATATATTTGAAACCTAGGTATAGTTTGAATTTTTCATTGATATTTTTTTTTCAAAAACTACTCGAAATTGACAAAATTCACGCGTTAAATTTGTTTTTTTAACTTATTTTCGACTGCATGCAATAAAAGCATGACATAGCTACGTTACTACCTAGAACTCAGGAAAAAGTATTATTTACTTCAAAAAGTTGGTTCAAATTATCAATATATTTATCATAATATGAAAAAAAAAATTAAAAAGGAATAAGGCCTCTTAAAGCTCTATGGTAACTTATTATATATTATTATGCACATACAGAATACATTTCTCTTACAGTAATTCAAACGATAGCATAGCAGGGAGAGTTTGTGTTGGTATCTTGTTGGCCTGTTTGCCACGTCTGTCTGGAGTCTAAATAGTGAGGAATTTAATTTTACAAATAGACATACTTCCTTTATGTACATGCAGACTACAGGCAGTATATGCAGAGTTTTGAATAGTGGCGAATCTTGTAAAGTATGCATTTCTTTTGTGCTATCATCAGCATCATCTAAATCTACCGAGTTACCCCATATTATTAGTCCATAGTTGAGAACTGAATGCACATAGCCATAATAAGCCGTGACAGCTGCTTTTTGTGAGACTATTTGCCTAAGTCGTCTTAAAGCATATACAAAACGATCTAGTTTATCAGCACACACGTATTTAATTTGCGGTTTCCAATTTAAAAATGAATCTATTTTTATACCCAGGAAAGTTGTTTCCTCAACTTGGTCAACGTTTTTGTTCTTGAAAGTTACATTAAGTGGTGCTGGATTAGCTTTGTGCGTTTTGTATTGTATAACTTCGGTTTTGTTTACGTTATTTTTTAGACCATTTTGCGATAGCCATTCATTATTTTTTGTTA
Source organism: Apotomis betuletana (assembly GCA_932273695.1). NCBI lineage: Eukaryota > Metazoa > Arthropoda > Insecta > Lepidoptera > Tortricidae > Apotomis > Apotomis betuletana. The sequence continues at coordinate 13,450,744 of OW026305.1, read as the reverse complement.
ATGAAGTTTCTATCTTTACCTCCGGGGAAACTCCTTGATCTGCTTCAATGACTACTGTTGTATCATCTGCAAACAGTATCAGCTTGTCGTCGGTGACTTTCGGCAGGTCGTTTATGTACAATAGGAATAAAAGCAGTCCAAGGATGCTGCCCTGTAATGCTAGTATGTACATTCGAATTGCCAAGCTTTTGACGAGCTTTATTGCTATTGTGTATTAGCAGGCGCAACGTAGGTGACATTGATCATCACGATCATGTAAAAAAATCTATACTATAAAAAATATTAGTTCTATGAGTTTATTAGGTTTCATTCAAAATCGGATCGATTTAATTATTGTATTAAGCGGTTTACACTCACGTGAAATTGTCAGGAACGGCCCGACGAAGTTTTAATAAAATTATTGTTGAAGTTTTCGGATCGATTTGTAAAAATTGTATTTCCGTTTTCCGTGTTTACGGCTAATGAGCTAATGACTAAATAGCAGGTAGGTAGATTGGTAAACAAGGTAACATAAGACACCCACCTTACTCGAGATATTTTTCGCTCGAGCGGAGTGAGAGCGCCAATAGCTCGAGAGTGAAATTGGTGTCTTTTTTTTCGAGTTGAACATACTACTTTTCATTTAGAATATGAGGAAAGTAATCAAAAGTTATAGAAGAAAAACGATTTTTTAATTTAAATAGTGCATTTTGATGAAGAACATAGTTAGTTTTGTTTATAAAAAACTATTTTGTTTTTAGGGTTCCGTTCGCTGTCCGTCCATCATGCAAAAAGCCCTATTTTTGTATGGGATCCCCCCTTAATTATTATTGTTTTATCATGAATAGTATTTATCATCTGTGAAAATTTCAACTGTCTAGCTATCACCGTTCTTGACACAGTTTTTACCCTTTGGGTAGGGCACCCTAAACAAACGGGACCCTATTACTGAGACTTCGCTGTCCGTCCGTCCGTCCGTCTGTCTGTCAGTCAGTCAGTCCAGCCAGGCTGTATCTCAAGAACGGTGATAGCTAGACAGTTGAAATTTTCACAGATGATGTATTTCTATTGCCGCTATAACAACAAATACTAAAAATAAAATAAAATAAATATTTAAGGGGGGTTCCGATACAACAAACTTGTTATAGATTATGGTACGGAACCCTTCATGCGCGACGCGGACTCGTTTTATCGTATATGTAGGTACGAGTTAATTCTCGGGGAAGACCCCGAATCACATGGATGTCCGTAGTAAACAAGAACCTCAAAGAAGCCCAAGTGAACAAAGAGACGACACCATGATACGGAGGGCCGACCCCAAATAAAATGGGAAAGGGCCAGGCAAAAGAAGAGATGTACGAGTGTTAATTCTATTGCCCTGTAGGCTACAGCCTGAGGCTGTAGCACATTTGATTAATGCACAGTTGTGTTCCTTTTACAAATTACTTTTCCACCCTAGGGTCGAAATGAATCACTTTCAACCCGCTATATGGATATATACGTACAATGACCAACTTGCAGAATAGGTATGAGAAATGAAATAGAACTCTTTTTGTCGATTCAGTTCTTCGAATTTTTTCAATATGGCGGGTTGAAAACGTTTGTAAAATTCACTTATCTCTCATCTCACAGAGCCACTAGTAAGTAAATGGTTTAAATTGATCCAATATCAATGTTTTCTACGAGCAAACTGGCCCACTCCATCTAGTGGCAGATCGACACACCAAGCCGCGCAGGGTCTAACTACTACGCTGCCGTATATAATAGAAAGTAAGCGCGCCAAGGGTTGGTGGAGTTTCAGAGCAATAGATATAGATGTCGCTACTTTAACCATTTTCACAGTATAATAAAGAGTACTCCATTTTTCAAAAGAAACCACATATCCTGTAGGTACCACTGGTACCAGATTGGTTCGCTTTTTAATTAGTTTTTTTTTTTATTATATGTTCAATAACTTTTCAATCCATTGCTCATATTGCTTATATTCAATTTTGATATTCATGCTTGTATTAAGAAAACATATCCTTTTTTGGTAAGTATAGTAGATCTCATCTAATAATAGATTTAATAATAGATCTCAAAATAACAAATGAAATTGGAATTCGCGTTACTTGACGCCATTAGTTGAACAATCGTCGATTTACTGCTCTATCGACACAAAGTTTCATAATTAATGGTTCGATGTTCCCATTCCTGGCATACATAAATTAAATTAACAGAAAATAATCTGTAACTACCTGCACAACCTACATATTCAAACAGTGTAAATACCTGTTCTTCAAGTTGCTCCTGCAAGCAACTCTCTTCAACTTTTCTACTTTTTGTTCAATAATCATAACATGGGAATACCTACCTTTCTTTTTATTGCGATATTAATATTATATCAGAATAATTTTAAGTATAAGAATAATAAATAAGTACAGAAGAATGATTAAAATAGTAACCAAATGAATTATATTAACACGTAGAAGTATTTATTTGTTATTTTCATTATATTACTGTAAACCATTTTATTATGATAATAGTGAATATGTGAAAATTGCGTATTGTTTAAATGCCTAATCGAGTGATTTTGAGCTTTAATTATTACTGTTTCTAGTTACTAAATCTCACGTAGACCGCGAAGAAACCTAGTTTGTAACAACATTACCGGCCAAGGGTCCAATGAGTAGTTATGTTATGACTACTGGCCTCTTTAAGCTTTAAGTTATTATGATAAAGGTCTTATATCTTGAAGGGACAGGGTGGCTCTGGGAGTGTTTTTTAGTTTCTGCCTCGTTTAATTGAAGGTAATTTTATGGATAATTTAAAAATCGATTTCGAGTAATATGGTCTTTAAAATTACAGTAATTATTAAATATTAGAGATATTGAGATATTTTGCGTTTCTTTTACTTTACCTTGTCCTTGCTATTTCATAGTAGATGTAAACTAGATTGACTTTGTTATCGTCGTTTATACATGTATTAAATTTAATTCAGTAAAATTATTTTTTTATTTTATTTACCTATTATTTATACTCATTTTACCAACATTGTCTCACGTCTCCAAAGCCTCAAGTAACGTACCTATGCGTTGTGGCATTGTAAACAAAATATAATTACGCGATTCAATCTCAAATATTCGATCTGGAATGTCCACACGATTCTTTACTAGCTATTTGTTACCTATGTAGAAATATGTACCCTCAATTTGAATAACTCCGTCCCTCTCGCACTCACAACTACTTCCACGCTATCTCACTCTATCCCATTACTTTTATATTGTTCGCTAACTTTCTTGTTTGTATAAGCAAATACACGTATTTGAAAGTTTGTATATTTGTAGGTTGAATTGTATAAGAATAAGTATAATACTTTCGTTTCGTTTTAAAACGTTTCAAACAATATTATTGACTTTACCATGTTTTATGATACCTACTACTAATACTTAATTAAGTAATAATGTTTCTTTGTGTAAGTAATTATCTGAATGTGGGTTAATTCGAGCGGAAATCCTTCCTATTTATATATTATAAACGTGTAAATCAACATTCCACATAAACCCAATAACCACGCAAACAAATGTCCGTAAAATGTTTCAGTAACATAGCTTTGATATCAGAATAGAACGTACAATCTATGAGGATATTCATTCATAAGAAGGTTGAATTGGAGTTATTTTATTAAATGTGGGAAACTTTAAACTTGATGTGAAATATATTCGGTACCTGTTCTTCAGTTATATTATTTAATATTGTTTTCACTTCTCTGTGTTTCTCTTCTCAATGTTACTTTAGTCTCTGCATAACGGGGCTAAATCTCCTTATTAACCCATTATAGACTGAGTTTTTTTGAGGTGTCCAATTTTGTAATTTTTTTTATATGTTGTTTATTAGAGTATATGTAACGAAATTTGAGCAATGAAAACTTTTTGTAATCTTTGGTTTTTGAAAAAAACGCTGGTACCATATGGGAACGCTAGCCTCTTACTGAGGTAAAGATTTGGAAATACTATGAAATGAATAACGTGCTACAAATATGGTTAGTATTATTTATTTAATAAATCAGCCTCCAGAGTTGCAACTTAATATATATAGAACATTGGTTTGACTAAATAAATTTAATAAAATGAGCCTCCGGGATGTTGCAACATTTTTTTTTTATTTACTTTACATGAAATTGGTAGTTGCATTGCATGCAGCACATAATCCCCCATCACATTTCGAGCATTCCAATCTTGATCGAGCCTGGCAGTTCTCGTACGCACATCTTCGTCGCTTTGAGAAAGGATAAGAAAGTTTTGAGAAGATGGTGTGGTGGACCATCGTACCTTATGGTGTCACTTACATTACAGGGCTGTCAGTTCGGTGTAACACTGTATCTAAAATGCTCCAAAACTTTATTAATACGATAAAATAATATATTTAAATAATATTTCGTTATAATCATTCGATATTACGTTAAATCACTTATGCATATTTTTTTTTTTTTTTTTTTTTTTTATTAGCCTATATTGGTGTCCCACTGCAGGGCAAAGGCCTCTCCTCTCGATTTCCACAACTCCCTGTTCGACGCTATTTCTGGCCAATCATTTAGGAACGCATCCAGATCGTCCCGCCATCTCCGTCTTGGCCTGCCACGTCGTCGCCGCCCATCATGCGGCACCCACTGCGTTATTTGATTAGCCCATCTGTCTGGGTGCATGCGGCATACGTGGCCTGCCCAGTCCCACTTTAGCCTGGCGGTTTTTTCTCCAACATCAGCAATACGTGTTTTGGAGCGCAACGTAGTGTTCCGGACTCGATCCGTCCTTTTAACACCTAATATGCTGCGCTCCATAGCCCTTTGGCAAACCTTCAATTTGGACTTCTGACCCTCTGTGAGTGACCATGTCTGAGCACCGTAGGTTAGGATGGGCAGAATACACATGTCAACAAGTTTGCGCTTGAGTGCTAGCGGGAGGGTTCCCTTCATAAGGTCCTTCATGGACCAGTAGCTCTTCCAGGCGTTTGCGATTCGTCTTTCGACTTCCTTATCCTGCCTGTTGCTGAAAGAGACTATCTGGCCCAAGTATATGTACTCGCCGACATAGTGTATCACGTGCCCATCTACCTCGACCCTACGTTTCGTGCTATTTGTCATGATCTGAGTCTTAGTTCGATTCATTTTTAGTCCAACTTGAAGGCTTGCTACGCTCAGTTCTTGGAGCGATTGTTGGAGTTCGGATGCTGATGAGGCAAACAGAACAATGTCGTCGGCAAAACGAAGATTTGTCAACCTATATTACTTAAAAAAAAATAGTAATTCACATAAACTTTATTTAAAAACCGCACGGGAACCGCCTAGCGATCCCGTACGGTACCAGCAACTTTAACGCAGGGTAGCTGTAATATTTATACCTACGTCCGCTATTTTAAGTAAATAAAACTAAAGCCACATTACTAAACTAAACGTTTTTGCAATAAAATTGGTTATTTATCTGTTAGCAAACAAAATATCATAACTTACTCGAACGGCGGAAACATTTCTCCGCAAAATTTGCGATGCACCAACTTTGACCTTCAATCACACGCAACTGATATCAATATGAACTGTTTTAGGTAAACAATATGGTGGCGACAGTCTCCTAGATCAACTTTAACCAATGAGAGCCCAACTTACGTGCCGCAATTTGGTCAATCACGCGCAATTAAATCACGTAAATAAATGGTCCCATACGGTACCGCTAGTCTATAATGGGTTAATGTATAATGTCTAGGGATTGAAGTAAAATTGTTTTAATTTACTTGAGAAACCCCTAAACAGCCAATCACGATGTTTGTGAATGGAGGTTTATATTCATTTTCAGTGACAGGTATACAAACTTTTTAGTGCGTATTAAAGATTAATTAATATTATCATGCATAAGTCAATATTAGTCTTAAAAAGTCTTAAAAATAGTTTTCAAGTTTAAATCTGTTGGCTAAATATGCGAGCATTTAAAGCGTCACTTTACAAAAAGAGACCAAAAAAGATACCACGGAACCTTTTTTTTTCTATTAGAATTTTGAATGAGTATAATATATGTCCATTACTTCGTATTAAGCTTGAATTGTAATCACCAATTAGACCAATTAGTTGTGTCACTTTATAAATTACGGACAAAATATGTAATCAACATCTTTCAGTGAAGAAGAATTAAAGCGGCTATATAGAGGAGTCAATCCAAAATAAATACAATATCTATCGAAGGCTATATTGAAGGAATTAAAATATCCTCGAAGCAGAAATCGCAACCAACATTGGACCCACGCCCATCAACCTCGCGGGATGAGAATGAGATGAGCCTGATGAAATAACCATCGGCAACCTTTTTGAAAAAAATCTCTACTAAGGTAACGACGCCTATTACCGGGGGTATCAATATTGGCTACTAACACCGTGGCATTTGCAAATACGCATTTTATAAATAAACTGATAGTTTTTCTTTTAAAAATATATTATAGTAACGCAGATTATTTAGTTGACCAACGGCATGATTACTGATAGTGTGTGTAAACGTAACAACAAGCTCGCAATTCGTCTGTATCCGCGACGGCAGCGCAGGAGACGGTTGCCCCGTACTAACGCGTGACGCCAAATGTAAGTGAACTCGAATTTTATTATTAATTTACGTAGTATTTAAAGCACTTAAACGAATGCTATCGTTTTTAAATTAATATTTATAGTTTCCTGCACGAATTCCGAGAACTATATATATATGTTTTTGCCTGGAAATACAATAAAAACGGAAAATAAAATACCTACATCGGTGATAGACGCCATTTTTTGTGGGGAATCTAATACCGTGGTATACCACGTTATTAGTTAAAATGGTGATTTTGCTTTTTGTGTTTTAATTTTGCTATATGACATGGATAATATATTTGTTTACAATTAGTCTAATCTTGATCTATTTACGCTATTAAAAAACTATTTCCGTTGTAGGGAAAGTATTCAACGAACCATTAATTTTTAACAAAAACTTTAGTACTGAATATATTGTTTCTATATACACCATCATTTTGTCAAGTTGCATAAATATTAAGATTTTTACTAGGGTTATTCGCCAGGTATATAATTTTGGTCTCAGACCAAGGTTGTAATGTATATTTTTGATATGTTATAAAAATACAACTGTATCTTATGGTTTTTATAGGTCGGAATTAGGTTTTACAATACTCTAAATTAAGCCTATTACCGATGGTGCAATCATATAACCCTCGGTAATAGAATGTATGGGAATCCATTACCGATCCATTCAATAGTAGCTAAGGTCGGTGATAGAATTCTAAAAAAACCTATTACCGAGCCACATTTTAGTCTTCAAGTTAAATAATTTACGTTTAGGGTTCCGTAGGTACAGATGTTTTTGATAGAATTCCGATTTTTACTCATCATCACATCAATCAGCTGACATATTTTTGTGTGTCAAAGGAAAAAACTATTTTAATTGGTAAAATTAAAATAGTTTTAAAGACCGTGTTAAAGAGACCATTGAGCAGAATAAAGGCTCCAAAGTGTTCGCAAAGGACAAGTCTATTGGACAAAGCCAGCTGATCAAGCTGAAACGGGAAGATGGCAGCATAGCGTCGACCAAAGCAGAGGTTCTAGGCGAGATCGAGAGGTTCTATGGTCAGTTATACACTTCAGTCGCAAAGCCCGTTGACAGCTTGGTAGGTGATCCAAGAGCCAAGCTGTCCCGACATTATACCGAAGACATCCCGGACATCAGTCTGTACGAGATTAGGATGGCCCTGAAGCAGCTTAAGAACAACAAGGCGCCGGGCGAAGACGGAATCACCTCAGAGCTTCTGAGAGCGGGTGGAACACCGGTACTTAAGGTCCTCCAGAAGCTCTTTAATTCCGTCTTGTCCGAGGGCAAAACGCCTGAAGCATGGAATAGAGGCGAGGTGGTAATGTTTTTCAAGAAAGGTGATAACAGCCTATTGAAGAACTACAGGCCCATCACGCTTCTAAGCCATGTTTATAAGTTGTTTTCAAGGGTCATCACGAACCGTCTCGAACATAGACTTGATGACTTCCAGCCTCCCGAACAAGCCGGTTTCCAAAGAAGCTATAGTACCATAGACCACATACATACGCTGCGGCAAGTTATACAGAAGACTGAAGAGTATAACTTGCCATTATGCTTAGCGTTTGTGGACTATGAGAAAGGCGTTCGATTCGGTGGAAACATGGGTGGTGCTAGAGTCACTTCAGCGATGCCATATTGACTATCGGTACATTGAAGTGTTGAAGTGTTTGTTTAGTAACGCCACCATGTCGGTCCGAGCTCAGGAGCAGAGCACAAAGGCTATTCCATTGAGAAGAGGCGTAAGGCAGGGGGGCGTTATATCCCCGAAACTGTTTACGGCCGTTATGGAAGACGCCTTCAAGCTCTTGGAATGGCAAGGACTTGGCATCAACATCAATGGCGAATACATCACTCACCTTCGGTTTGCCGACAACATCGTAGTCATGGCAAAGTCGATGGAGGAACTCAGCATGATGCTCGATGACCTCAATCGAGTTTCTCAACGGGTGGGCTTAAAAATGAACATGGACAAGACGAAACTCATGTCAAATGCCAAGGTTGTGCCCATCCCAGTCTCTGTTGAAAAATCCGGTACTCGAAGTTGTTGACTCATACATCTACCTAGGACAAGTGGTCCAATTAGGTAGGTCCAACTTCGAGAAAGAGGTCAACCGCCGAATCCAACTCGGCTGGGCAGCGTTCGGGAAACTACGCAATGTCTTTTCGTCCGACATACCTCAGTGCCTCAAGACGAAAGTCTTCAACCAATGTGTGTTACCAGTGATGACTTACGGCACCGAAAAGTGGTCTTTCACTATCGGCCTCATCTCAAAGCTCAAAGTCGTTCAACGAGCAATGGAGAGGGCTATGCTCGGGGTGTCTCTACGTGATCGAATCAGAAATGAGGAAATCCGTAGACGAACTAAAGTGACCGATATAGCTCACCGGATTAGCAAGTTGAAGTGGCAATGGGCAGGCCACATAGCACGCAGAGCAGATGGCCGATGGGGCCGAAAAGTGCTCGAGTGGAGACCTCGGACCAGCAAGCGCAGCGTAGGATGTCCACCTACAAGATGGACAGATGACCTTATAAAGGTCGCCGGAAGGCGCTGGGTGCAGGTCGCTTCCAACCGGTATATATGGAAGTCCAAATGGGAGGCCTATGTTCAGCAGTGGATATCCTATGGCTGAGATGATGATGATGATGATGATCTAGTAAAATACGAAATATAAATCCTGAAACTACCTACACGGAACCAACGTAATTTTTATTTGTTTATCCCTCGGTATTAAGTTCAGAATCGTGGATCCATTTTCTATTACCGAGGGTAGAAAATGTGTGTATTTTTATACCATCGGTAATAGAAGCTCAATTCGCGGTAATAGAATCACAGTGTGTCCTTACCACGGTAATAGACGACTTGGGCATTTTGGTTTCAATAATTATTTTGTCAAATATAATAAACCAAACTGAATCCAAAAATGTACGAAACTAAAAGTTCAATAACTAATCTTCAATAAAAAAAATATTCTTGATCGTTAAGGAGCTTTGGAACCCTTAATTTTATGGAGTCATCTGAAAACTTGCTTTTTGCCACGGTAATAGGCGCAGTTACCTTATAATCTCCATTCTCTCCAACTTTTACTTCGATTTCGAGTGAAAATATTGAACATACTTCTCAAATACAAACCACGCCGACCCAGCTTAATTTACAGGGGAAAACCATAAATTTAAATGTAAAGAATTGTACAAATTGCCCTTTTAAATGTCTAAGGTTAGACTAATCACTGGACTACGTAATTGTACGTACAAATATTGTAAAAAAAACGTATAAATATTGTAAATTTATATTGAACTAATTGAACTTCGTTTATTTTCCTCGCATTCGAAGTGAAGAGTAGAGTGTTTAACGCAAGACTAAACAACCATAATGACATTCGAACTATTAGCCACCTTCGCTTAGCTCGGGTGGCTAAAACATCTCGTATCATTATGGTTTGCTTTAGTCCCTTGGTGAACAATCTATTATAAAATTTACTAAATATGCTTGTGTCTCTTGATTGAGATTTATTTTGAATACAGAAAGATACGCATTAATAACAAAAGTAAAAACAGCAATTTAGAAAAAAAACACGATGACGTCTATTTGTGTAGAGTGGAAAAACTATTGTACAGTTATAAATAATGACACAAAGGTAAATTAAGAAAGAAAAATTAAGGATTAAGGGATGAAAGATTTGGTGTGACTGACGTAGCGGTCGGATAGCTCAGTTGGGAGAGCAATGCGCCGGAAACGCAGAGGTCGCGGGTTCAAACCCCGCTTCGATTGTAGTAGATCGCATTCAATTTTTCTTTCTTAATTTACCTTTGTGTCATTATTTATAAAAATAAAAAATGTCGTATTACCACATAAAAAAAATATGAATCGATAAAAAGATTCTATACAAATATTGTACAGTTATTTTAACAATCGGTTATGATGACGAAGAGTAAACACAACGCAATTTTGTAGTTAGCGTACTGGAAATAGTTATTTGTGCAACAAGAGAGCAAAGTTGTTTTTTGTTGCGAGTGCTGATTTTGAGTCCCGAGCAAGCGAAAGATCTTATGCTTGAATTACGAGCGTGGCGAGTGGTTCTAAGTTAGAATCCTGAGTGTAGCGAGGGACTAACAGCATGAGATGCAAAAGATTTGCTTTACATTATTAATTAGAAAATAAATACCCGCTGCTTGAAATGAAATAAAAATATATTTAAATTGAAATAATACGTTCCAACACTGTACCAGTGACCTCACGACCACCATTGCTGTCATTATTTGATCAAAATTGGTAGATTAAGCAGATACATTACGTGTTTATTTATTTTATACGAGATTTTGTTTATAGTTTAATTAATATTTTAACTCGTAAAAAAAAAGAATCTAAAAGAAAATAACAATTTAAACTCGATATTTTTAGGGGTCCGTAGTCAACTAGGAACCCTTATAGTTTCGCCATGACCGTCTGTCCGTCTGTCCGTCCGTCCGCGGCGTAGCTCCGTGATCATTAGTACTAGAAAGCTGAAATTTGGTATGAGTATGTGTATGTATCACGCCGACAGAACGGTAAAATAAAAACTAAAAAACAAAGTTTTTTTCGAGTACCTCCCGAACACCTAAAGTGGGGGTGTTTTTTTTTTCGTTCCGACACTAGTGTGTGGGATGTCATTGAATAGGTCTTTTAAAAATAATAGGGGTCTCCAAACATTATATTTTGATAAAGTCAGCAGTTTTGTAAATATTCGCTCCGAAAATAAAAATAATAGTGTCCCCCCCTCTAACTTTTCAACCACGAGTCAAAAAAATATGGAAAAATTAATGAAAATGAGGCCTTATAAGTACTTTCAATGAAAACTATATTGAATAAATTCGGTCAAGCCGTTTTTGAGTTATCGCAAAATTTCATAATTTTCTTTAAAATGACGTAAGTGCCGTAAGTGTTTTGGCGTTTTACGACCTTTTTTATAGAGCTTGAAATTTCTTCTTTCTCTTAATTTAAACCTTGGACTTGAAACCGTGGTTTGAACCCCGCGTCTATTGTGAAGGATGGGCAACTACGGAACCCTACACTGAGCGTGGCCCGACATGCTCTTGGCCGGTTTTTAAAGTACGTTTCGAAACTGCGTCTATGATAAATTGGTGAAGTCATAAATTATTGGTACAGGTATTTACAGTATAAAGTTGAAAAATATTATTTATCTACTCAATTGCTTCGAATATTGAGTTGGACTCTATTTATTTATATAATAAAATAAGAGCGGTGTCAGGTAGCCGTAGTTACCAAAAGCAATTGAGTGGTTATTTAAACAATATTAGGAATTTTATGATTAACCTGTGGCTGAGAAATGACAATGCGTATAAAAAAAAAAAAAAAATTAAAAAGCTACTTTATACTCACGCTCGAAACAAAATTGCATTTTGTTCACTGTTATCTCGCAGCAAAGCCGCCATGTATGAGCTGGTGAGATGAAAATGAAATGTTTACACTTCTAATCTTTCTTCGCGACCCTTATGGGTAAAGCTAGTATTAAATGATATGTAAAAGAAAATGCCGCCAATTTACTGAATGCTTTATGCTATATTTAATCGATGTATCGAAAAGACTCGTGTAGAGAACATAATTTATTATTTATTTATTTAAACTTTATTGCACAAAACAAGTCATTACAAATGGCGGACTTAATGCCAAATGGCATTCTCTACCAGTCAACCATAGGGCCAAACAGAGATACTAGAAGTGGGTGCAAATTAGAAATCTGATGGTACAGAGAGGATCTAGAGTACAAGTAAATACAAAATATTAATTATATAACTGATAACATAATCTATGTTAGATAGGGTTTGTATATTTGTATTCTTACTCATAATATGTATTACTATTAAGTACTCTGTGTGCTCATAAGATAAAGACATTGGTCTATAGGTAGTGTCTTTATTCTGTGCTAAGTATAAGTTAGGTTTAGGCTTTAAATTAATTATTGAAATTTTCTCGGAAACAAAAATATTAGGATTATAATCATGGGGTATGTGGATTATAATCATGTGGGTAATTAACACCTTATACTAAAATGAATTATATATTTATAGGTGAACAGAGTTAATTTTTAGTTTCTGGTGGCCGTTTTTGAACGGTGGCCATAAATTAACGATTTACCCTATTTGTTTGTAAATATGTCATTAAAATACTCCTCTTCTTCCGTAAACTTTGCCTTTGAGTATATTCACAAAGACCACAATGTATCGGGCACTGCGTTGTATTGGGATATCAAATACCTCCCCGGTTAGGTATTAGGTACAGATATAAAAAAAATCCAATCCAACTTATTTCAACTTGATGTTGAATAGATTTAAACTATATTAAGCTTGATGCATTCCAGTTCCATTCCATGCTATTTAACCCATTATAGACTAGCGGTACCGTATGGGACCATTTATTTACGTGATTTAATTGCGCGTGATTGACCAAATTGCGGCGCGTAAGTTGGGCTCTCATTGGTTAAAGTTGATCTAGGAGACTGTCGCCACCATATTGTTTACCTAAAACAGTTCATATTGATATCAGATTTAAACTATATTAAGCTTGATGCATTCCAGTTCCATTCCATGCTATTTAAGTCAATATCCTGCGTCGAAGAAAATACTGATATGGCAATTGACCGGCAGATTGTCAGTGTTAGAAGAGTTATTTTATTTATTTATGTGAAAAAGCGAGATAGGTGCTCTGGAATTATGGAGTTCCGAACCAACGCGTCCATACTCCAGTAGATCGGCATCACGCAGCATCTGTCCGATGCAGTGCAGCCGCGCATATTCCAGTCCTTTGGCAAAAACATAGCCAAAGGCGGGATAATAACTGCGCTGACCAGCTGGTCGTACTGGGAACAGTAGAAGGAGCGGGTCCCTATGCGCTGAACTGATCAAATAAAATCCGCAGTAGAAAACTAAGGATCTGACTGTGACAGTCAAAAGTGTAATGACAGGGAAAAACAAAACGGGTATATGTCTACGTCAGATTGATCCTGAAATCCAGTAGGCACCTCTAGGGTCCATCGTCAGGTGAATGTTATAATAGTAGGTCTAAAGTGCTCAATACACGTCGAATTAGAGAATGTGGCATAATATGTCCACCTCTGACCAATTCGATACCTTAGAGCACAATCATACTAACTTTTCGGAAAAAGTCGTTGCAATTAGGACGTTAGTGAACAACTCTATGTGGTTTAAATTTCATTGGTAATTTTTTTTTTATTACTACGAGTGTAAACCAAGGTATCGCATTTTGAGAGCCAGTAGGTCCATATTTTCAGGATTTCTTCATAAGGTAAATTGTGTGACACTACTGACACTCTAGAACTGTTCGTTAAGAGGAGCTGAATTAGCGAAAACGGTCAAATCCTAAGTCAGCCGTGTTCAAATAAAAAGCAAATCTTCCTATGAAATGAGCCCCTCCTTTATCAAGTCAGTTAATTGCGTTAAAAATGCGAAAGTACAAGTGGAGAAACAAATATCAAAGGAAATCATTTTAAACATAAAACACTGTATGTAAATTATTATCAAAGGTACTCTTAAACTATATTATGATTTTATTTCCGGATTGATCTACTAAAGCTTACTTACAGGTTCCAATTATTATGTTGGTCGAGAACCGGTTTGAACTAACCGGGCCAGTCCTACTTACAGTTTTATTGTACTCTTTTAGCTTACGCAGCAGAATAATGCTTGGCTCAAGCTTATTAAATCTGGTTTAGGTTAAGAATAGCATAAGTAGTGATATTGTGGTTGTTTAATTGCAGGAGGTTATAGGCTACCGGAACCCTTATTGGTTTATACGATCATCGTTGATTGTCCCTTAATATTTACGTATCGTTATATGTTGACTGTCAGATTGTAACAACAGTATAGGCAGACAAAAAAAATTAAATTATAAAGTGACAATACCGTAGTGTCGTCCCTTTTTAGGGTTCCGTAGTCAACTAGGAACCCTTATAGTTTCGCCATGTCCGTCTGTCTGTCTGTCCGTCCGCGGCTTTGCTCCGTGATCATTAGCACTAGAAAGCTGAAATTTGGTATTTATATGTGTATGTATCACGACGACAAAACGGTAAAATAAAAACTAAAAAAAATATATTTTTCGGGTAGGCCCTTACACCTCAAGTGGGTGATTTATTTTTTCGTTCCAACACTAGTGTGGGGTGTCGTTGAATAGGTCTTATAAAAATAATAGGGGTCCTCCAGTAATCCAAAAAATAGCGACAATTGTGGTTAGATTGATTAGAAAGAACATAAAAAAAAACAACATAAACATTGCTGTTTGCCTGCTAACCCACCGCCAAACAGCAATGTTCGCATTGTTGTGTTCCGGTGTGGGGGTAAGATAGCCGGTGAAATTACTAGCATAGAGGCATTCTATCTTCGTCCTCCGGGTAGGCAAGCACTTGTGACTCCTCTGGTGTTGCAGGTGTTTATGGGCGACGGTAATCGCTTTCCATCAGGCGATACGTTTGCTCGTTTGCCCCCTATGACATTAAAAAAAAAAAAAAAAAAAAAAAAAAAGGGACGATACCTATTACAGTATTCATTATCATCATCATCTCAGCCATAGGACGTCCACTGCTGAACAGCCTCCCCTTTGGACTTCCATATATACCGGTTGGAAGCGACCTGCATCCAGCGCTTTCCGGCGACCTTATAAGGTCATCTGTCCATCTTGTAGGTGGACGTCCTACGCTGCGCTTGCTTGTCCGAGGTCTCCACTCGAGCACTTTTCGGCCCCATCGGCCATCTGCTCTGCGTGCTATGTGGCCTGCCCATTGCCACTTCAACTTGCTGATCCGGTGAGCTATATCGGTCACTTTAGTTCGTCTACGGATTTCCTCATTTCTGATTCGATCACGTAGAGACACCCCGAGCATAGCCCTCTCCATTGCTCGTTGAGCGACTTTGAGCTTTGAGTTGAGGCCGATAGTGAAAGACCACGTTTCGGTGCCGTAAGTCATCACTGGTAACACACATTGGTTGAAGACTTTCGTCTTGAGGCACTGAGGTATGTCGGACGAAAAGACATTGCGTAGTTTCCCGAACGCTGCCCAGCCGAGTTGGATTCGGCGGTTGACCTCTTTCTCGAAGTTGGACCTACCTAATTGGACCACTTGTCCTAGGTAGATGTATGAGTCAACAACTTCGAGTACCGAGTTTTCAACAGAGACTGGGATGGGCACAACCTTGGCATTTGACATGAGTTTCGTCTTGTCCATGTTCATTTTTAAGCCCACCCGTTGAGAAACTCGATTGAGGTCATCGAGCATCATGCTGAGTTCCTCCATCGACTTTGCCATGACTACGATGTCGTCGGCAAACCGAAGGTGAGTGATGTATTCGCCATTGATGTTGATGCCAAGTCCTTGCCATTCCAGGAGCTTGAAGGCGTCTTCCATAACGGCCGTAAACAGTTTCGGGGAAATAACGTCCCCCTGTCTTACGCCTCTTCTCAATGGAATGGCCTTTGTGCTCTGCTCCTGAACTCGGACCGACATGGTGGCGTTACTATACAAACACTTCAATGTACCGATAGTCAATATGGCATCGCTGAAATGACTCGAGCACCGCCCATGTTTCCACCGAATCGAAGGCTTTCTCATAGTCCACAAACGCTAAGCATAATGGCAAGTTATACTCTTCAGTCTTCTGTATAACTTGCCGCAGCGTATGTATGTGGTCTATGGTACTATAGCTTCTTCGGAAACCGGCTTGTTCGGGAGGCTGGAAGTCATCAAGTCTATGTCCGAGACGGTTCGTGATGACCCTTGAAAACAACTTATAAACATGGCTTAGAAGCGTGATGGGCCTGTAGTTCTTCAATAGGCTGTTATCACCTTTCTCGAAGAACAGTACCACCTCGCCTCTATTCCATGCTTCAGGCGTTTTGCCCTCGGACAAAACGGATTTAAAGAGCTTCTGGAGGACCTTAAGTACCGGTGTTCCACCCGCTCTCAGAAGCTCTGAGGTGATTCCGTCTTCGCCCGGCGCCTTGTTGTTCTTAAGCTGCTTCAGGGCCATCCTAATCTCGTACAGACTGATGTCCGGGATGTCTTCGGTATAATGTCGGGACAGCTTGGCTCTTGGATCACCTACCAAGCTGTCAACGGGCTTTGCGACTGAAGTGTATAACTGACCATAGAACCTCTCGATCTCGCCTAGAACCTCTGCTTTGGTCGACGCTATGCTGCCATCTTCCCGTTTCAGCTTGATCAGCTGGCTTTGTCCAATAGACTTGTCCTTTGCGAACACTTTGGAGCCTTTGTTCTGCTCAATGGTCTCTTTAACACGGTTCGTATTAAAGAGCCACAGATCATGTCGCAAGGACTTCGATATACATCTATTAAGCTGCCTACATGACCTCGCGTCATCGGGAGACTGCAACTGTAGCGAGCGTCGTTCAGCCATGAGGTCTAAGGTTCGATCAGACAATTTCTGAGGTCTATCTTTACGGCGGGGTCTGAAAAACTTACACCCTACCGCGTGGACAGTTTCCACTAGCCCGTCGTTGATCTCGTCCACTGAGACAAAGTTCTCCAGACAAGCGAAGCGGTTGGAGAGCTCGAGTTGAAAGCTCTCGGGGTTTTGAATATGGGCCCGAGTAGGTCGGAGCGTAGACTTCATCAGACTGGACCTTTCCAGTTTAACATTGATATTCAGTGTGCCTCTTACGATTCGATGATCACTGCCGGTCTTTACCCTATTGATCACAGACACATCACTGAAAATCCGTTTCTTGTCGGTCATGATGAAGTCAATCTCGTTTCTCGTGGAACCATCGGGACTTATGCCGTGGGGTGACCGGCCTTAGAATTGTCCCCCACCATATCGTCCCGTGGTTGCAGTAGAAGCCTGCTAAGGGAATAATAATAATAATAATATACCGGGAGATGGGCAGCAGCGTCTTCCAGAGACCTTAAAAAAAAAAAAAATGCGCGCGCCAACCCGCCTGCCAAGCGTGGCGCGTATGGCAAAACCCCCCTTAATGATTAGTCACACAAATACCAGGCCCCCAGTCTCCGGCAGCTCCGCTATCCCTGGCGCGGGTAGCGGCCAAGGTAATAGCGGAGCAGGGGGTGCTAAGAATCCCCGGACGAAATCCGGCTACCCATCCCCACGACGACTGGCCCTGGTAACACCCAACATACGCACAATGACGACTGATGAAAAGATTTGCGAGTTGGAAGAGGAACTGAGCAGGTTACACTGGGACATTGTGGGATTATGCGAAGTCCGTAGAGAGGGGGAGGACACCGTAACCCTGAAGTCTGGTAACCTGCTCTACTACCGGGAGGGCGCCCAACAGTCCCGAGGCGGTGTCGGGTTTCTCGTTCACAGGTCCCTCGTTAACAACATAACTACCATCGCCTGTGTCGAGCAGGGTGGTATACCTAATACTCAGAATATCCAAAAGATATTCGTTGAAGGTCATTCAGGTATACGCACCGAACTCGTCACATTCTGATGAGGAAGTAGAGGCTATGTATGAGGACGTAAGTAGGGCCATACATACTTCCAAAACCTACTTCACTATTACAGTATTACCACTTTTAAAATTCTAATATTTTATTTTGTACTATATGTATACATATATACATATGTCGTATCGATATTTTGATACCCACTTCAAAAATAGGGTTCTCACCGTTGATAATAATTTCTAGAATAGGTAACGTAAAAACCGGAGAACTGTCAAATATTACTGTTATATTGTTCAAAATGTTAAATAATTAACATCACCATGGAAAAATATTATATACCTACTTATTAATAATCGGATAGGTAGTACCTACAGGTAGATGCACATATGGTGCTGTTGTAAGGATAGGGAACCCTCAGTACGCGAGTCCGACTCGTACTCAGCCGATTAGCCGTGATTTCATAATCCCTAATACCTATTCCTAATTCAAACTCTAAGTAAGGAATAAGTATATATAATTTCTCCAATATCGGAAATAATTCTGTGTAGCAAAGCAGGCTAAGCGAACAAGAAGAGCCCCTAACGACGGATTTGGTAAAATTCTTTCAGGTGGTGTACGGCAAGTCTCTATGCTTAATATCAGCCCTCGATCTTCTTTTGTTTTCGAGTTATTCAAGACAATGTAAAATAATCACGGTATCATTGAACTTTAGTGGCATATTTTGTAAACTATTCAAGTTAGATTAACCGAACAAAATTATATTTGAAAATAATAAAATAGGCTACAAAATGCATATTTTTAACCCGCATCATGTCCTTATACTTCAGTATGTAAAAAATAATTTAATATTCTTCTGACTTTTTTTTTTATTCTCGCGGAGGTCCACCTTCAGAAAAAATATGCATGAGTAGCCACTAGTACCCGCTACATACCTACACATATAAAAATATTTGCATAAATCTTCGTGCGTCTATTTATATTTTGTTCTATTTATGTTAATTATATTTTTACTTATAAAAAACTGATCCATTTGCAAGTCACATGCATTTTCCATACAAGAAGGATCTTGGTTCGTCCCAAACCTCTTTGTTTTAGCACAATCGGGTAAGAGAATATTAGATAACCATCTATGGATTGGATACATGTACGAAAAATGCAGAAATTACACATGCAAAAAAAAAATTCTGCGACAACCAAACTACGAAGCTCACAGATCTCTAAATCTTACATGAGCTTATTTATTATATCTTCAATGTATATAGACATTATCTTTACACATTTTTATATTTTGCTTGAGAAAGTTAGCATAAACACTCCACATTCCCCTACCACCCGAGAAAATCCGTAGATACTCGTACGCACCGCACCGGCCCGTACTCGTATTTGTTAGCCGCATAGAGTAAATTATTAGCCGTGACCGGCAGGGCTTATACACGTGACGTGACCCGCGCGGATCGGCCGCGTAACGCGTTTGATCGAGGATAACCCTTCGCTAAAACGCGGTATCAACACGCTCGATAAAAGCCGATCGACATCTTTTATATTTGAATTTTGCATGCAAAAAAATAACACCACTGATGTCAAAAACCCCGGTGACAATGTTGATTGTTGGTGTTATGTTGAAGCTTTTTAGGGTTCCGTACCTCAAAAGGAAAAAACGGGACTCTTATAGGATCACAATGTTGTCTCACGAACGCGTGCAGGCAGGTATCGAGTTAAAATTAAAACCATATCCATAAGAAGAAGAGTCAGGTCAATATTCCCTTGAAGCTGTGAAAAAATCAAACTTCTAAGTTAACGTAAAAAAAAGATACGGCCGTTTTTGCCACAAAGAACGTACATATTTCGATATTCTCTAGGGAATCAAAATTTATAGGGTACTAGCTGTGCCCCGCGGTGTTACCCGCTCATCCCACGGGAACACTAAATTTATTCGGGATGAAAAGTATCCTATGTCCTTTCCCGGGTCTCAAACTATCTCCATACCAAATTTCATCTAAGTCGGTTCAGCGGTTTAAGCGTGAAAAGGTAACAGACAGACAGACAGACAGACACACTTTCGCATTTATAATATTAGTATGGATATTCCGTTGACCTAGAACTATTAACTACTAGCTGTGCCCCGCGGTGTTACCCGCTCATCCCACGGGAACACTACATTTATTAGGGATGAAAAGTATCCTATGTCCTTCCCCGGGACTGAAACTATCTATATACCAAATTTCATCTAAATCGGTTCAGCGGTTTAAGCGTGAAGAGGTAACAGACAGACAGACAGACAGACAGACAGACAGACAGACAGACAGACAGACACACTTTCGCATTTATAATATTAGTATGGATTATTAACTACGGCAAGTAATACCGTCTTATACTACAACTATAGGAAAAAATCTATACATTTGTAATTTAATCATGAAAAATATAGTCTTTATTTAAAGTACGTAAAACAGTTTTCCAACAATAAAGTTAATTTGTCGCTTAGTAAAGTTTATTTTTTCGTTAGGGCAATATGTAGTGCTTTCGTGGTTCGTACAGAACCCTCGGTGCTCGGTCGGATTTTTTTATTAAGAAATTATTATTAAGTTAATGTACTTAGGGAATAATTACATAGTCTTGATTGGGTATCGTATGGTCTAGACACGCGGCAGCGTGTCAAGCAAAGGAACTGGCTAGCCAGCGCCGAGTGTAATATTACACGAACCACTTGGTGCCACTTTTGACCCTTCTAACTCAAAACCTCTTTAACGTAAACACATAAAACTACGTGTGTTTAATTATATCTATAAGGACATATAGAAGCCCTAATTTCATGAAGCTAGCTCAAACGGTTATAATGATATGAAGGTCAAAAACTCTTAAATTTTAGCACTGACTGACTGACTGACATATAGTACCTAAATATTCATTTCATTTCATAAATCTAACCTACTTCCAAATGACCTAGAAGGATTAAATTTGGTATCCAGCTCGGTAATTGTGTGTAAGCGTAGGAAAAAATCTAAAAATAAAAAAAATAGGGGGGTCCCCATACATTTTTTTTTATTGTAGCGTTGGAACCGTTACAAGCCGATATTTGAAACTATCCCAATATATGTACTACTAGCTTTTGCCCGCGACTACGTCCGCGTGGAACTTGGAAGTATGGAAGCAACCTCGTACAACACGATAGATATCCATATCCACCTAATCACCTTAATTAATAAAAGGGAGTATTAAAAGCGCCTAAGCAAATGTAAGAGCAATTGTGCTTTTGGTCTAATAATTACATTTCCTATAGGGTCATCAATGTCATCATGAATTACTTACTCACTTTTCAATCTTTTTAGGCAAAATTTTCAGGATGGATACTATCCTATGTCCTTCCTCGTATCTTAAACTATCTCCATGCCAAATTTCATCAAAATCGATTCAGCGGTTTAAGCGTGAAGAGGTAACAGACAGACAGACACACTTTCGCATTTATAATATTAGTATGTGTATAATT
Source organism: Apotomis betuletana (assembly GCA_932273695.1). Taxonomy (NCBI): domain Eukaryota; kingdom Metazoa; phylum Arthropoda; class Insecta; order Lepidoptera; family Tortricidae; genus Apotomis; species Apotomis betuletana. The sequence continues at coordinate 13,429,246 of OW026305.1, read as the reverse complement.
ATTATCTCCAAGTTGATGGAGTGGCTATGGGTTCGCCAATAGCACCCGTCACCGCCAATATATTCATGGAGTGGTTGGAAGTACGTGCTTTAAATAGCGGGCCTGTCACACCTAGATATTGGTGGCGGTATGTGGATGACGTATTTGCTGTTGTCTCGGAAACCGGCCTACTGGAGTTTACGGGGTACCTTAATACATTACATCATAAGGTCAAGTTCACGGTGGAGAAGGAAAGTGAAGGAAGGTTGCCGTTTTTGGATGTTTTGGTGATGCGTAGACCTTGTGGGCGGTTGATGACTACAGTGTATCGTAAACCAACTCATACTGACCGGTACCTTAGGGCGGATTCACATCATCACCCGAGTCATTTGTCTTCTGTGCCTAGGACGTTGATCAATCGAGCCTTATGTCTGTGTGATCCTCAGTTTGTGGATGGTGAACTAAGTCACGTGAAACATGTTTTGGAGCGCAACGGCTACAACTGGAGGCAGAGTAATCGGGTTGCGAACGCATCGGCTCGTCCCCGCCCAACTGCAGTAGAGAGGCTACCTTTATACTTGCCTTATCTTAAGGGCGTGACGGATAAAATCGGATACTTGTTACGCCGTAGATATTGCATCAAGACGATTTTCCGCCCTCATATACAGCTCAGACAGTTGGTGCGTTCCCCCAAAGATAAGGAACCCTTAGGTAATCCTGGCGTATATATGATTCCGTGCTCCTGTGGGAAGAACTATATAGGAGAGACTGGCCGGAACATTTCCACAAGAGTGACTGAACACATACGTAGTATGAAAAATCAGGATACCCGTGGTTCTGCAGTGACGGAACATTCACTGAATTCGGATACGTCTCACTATATTCGGTTCGATAAGGTAACTGTGCTGGCGAGAGAAAAGTTTTCCATTCCGCGGAAAGTACGGGAGGCTATCGAAATTAGTCGTCATCCGAATTTTAACCGAGATTGTGGATGGTCAGTGCCCCCTAGTTGGAGGACGGTTTTGGATACTACATCGGTGGTTAGTGTGGACGAGACCTTAGCAAATGACGTAGTGAGTGTTGTGTGCAACCCGACAATTGGCATTGTGCGTGATGATGAGGGTAGTTTTGCGCCTCCGCCGGTGACACCCGCGTCGAGCAGCCGCGCGGACAGGGCGCATGCCCGCAGTGTTCGATTGGCCGCCGCCGCGACTGGTCGTCTCTCCTGATGATGAATCGCGTACCGATTCGAAACATGTCGAGCGTTATTCGACTTCTACGACGTGAGTAAACCCGTTTAAGTATATTAATATTAGTATGGATTATATTTGCTATATAACAAAAATATAAAAATAACGTTAAGTCAAAAAATAAGTGGTGTCCCCATACAAAAAACTTGTAATACGCGCTAAACAACCGGCCAATGGTGTGTCGCTAAACGTAGGAAAATAAAGTAATTAACAAATAATAATTAAGTAATTTACACATCGTAATGATATCCCCCAAAAACATAAATAAATGTTAAATGAGAGCCAAGTTCAATATCGCATGCCACGTTGTCGACTTCGCTGACAAAAGAATTGAGATCTATATGGGTGCCAAGTTCTTTGCTACTTCATAGTTAATATACCTACATGTTTTAATTAAAACAAACAATTATTTACTCAATGCATTTATTTTACTTGGAGTGTAATTTGATATCAAGATTTGACTTGGTTAGTTTTCACATATAAGTTTATATTATATTTTATAAAAGTAACAATATTATTATCAAGCTAACAGTATAAGTAACAGGATGTATACTAACTTGCGTGCTTACTTTAATGAAAATACGTTAATGATTAAGCTTTCTTTTTATTCATTTAAACACTAGTATAAACAGACAAATGCGTCGTTCACTTGCAGCGTAAATCGGGAGAACGGGAGCGCGCGAGTAGCGCGCGCGTGCGTTCCACGACAGAGCGTGGCAGCCACTGAATATACCCTGCGCAGGGGCGACCGGCATGTACTTGTAGCGGAGAACGTACCTAAATCGCGGAGTGCGCCGCGCCTGTTATTGCCGATCCCATCATCAGATCCCAACTCGCTTCTAAGGGGACCACCTCAGGGGCCCTATGATGGTTGCTTTTATCACGCGATAAATAAGTGATAAAGAATCCGTCACGTTTTGACATATTGCGAGTGTGAGTGACAGATGCTTTGTCACTTATTTATCACGTGATAAACGCAACCATCATAGGCCCCCAGGAGTATACTCTTTCAAATAAAAAAAGATTTTTAAAAATCGGTCCACAATTGGCGGAGTAATCGGTGAATATACATAAAAAAAATACATACAGTCGAACATAGAACCTCCTCCTTTTTTGGAAGTCGGTTGAAAAGAAAATAAAATCAGGCTCAACAACTCAGTTTCTAACGTCTTAGATAGCGTGGAACGCATTGGATTAGTTGGAAGATGATCATTGTAGTTATGCAATATAATTCTGAGAAAATGCGTTCATTTAAAAAAATCCTTAGCAAATTACTATTTTATATTTTGGAGGTACGGAATGCACAGTACACGATTTCACTTGCACAAGACTGGTTTTATAACGTTTCAACTGCTATCATAAATCATAAACGTTGGTTCCATAAATAATTAATAGTTACTATTTATTTAATTCGCAAACCTGACTGCGATTGAAACATAACAACCGACCTTGGTCAAACGCAGGCGAAGTGTCAACGCACCGAACCCAACGTTTCATTTAGGGATATAAGGCGGCTTGTACGGATAGGAACCCGAGGTTAAGCCGCCCATTTAATAACAATTCAAACCCAACAAACTATTTATCTTCGAAAATGCTTTGAAAATCTTCAAATATATGATGAAAGACCGGCGCTTAATGAAAATATCAAACTGGTTTCTACTTCAAAATAGCTAACAGAGATTTAAGCCAGCCATAAATCTAAAGCTAAAAATTTATATGTATGATTAGATCAACAAATTTAATTCTTTAAATGAAATGTATCATTTCGTCTGTAGCAATGCGGGTTATTGTAGTCCTATGATATATATTATGGTGTTGGTTCGTCGACCTTGTTATCATATCAACTATCACAAGGTGAATGGACTGCGGGCCAACGAAATTCCTGCTAACTATTAAAGCAGACTAGATAGAATATAGTGAGCATTCAAGTTAAAGTAATATCCAGACGTAATAAACAGAAACATCTCAATTCCGCATCATCTTAACTGGCTTGTTTTTATAGAGGGATTTGTCCCAAATAAGGCTGTATCTATTTTTTCATTTGGCGGGGGCCCGCGGGCCCGTGGAGTTCCGTGCACCCACCATCCCGAAGCCGCGGCGCCGCCCCGCTCCGTTCGCGGTCTCCATGGCGACCAGCTCAAATGACGTATCGATCCCGCGTGGGGGCCCGTGGGAGGGGGGAGCTCGCGGGGTGGCGCCGCTCCACCCGCCGCCGACCCCCTTGCACCCCTGCCACCGCCACTCGACCGTTGGCCCATGCAAAATGACGGATGTAAAGTTTGGATATACCTCCTTGGAAGGAAATGATATTTTCATTAAAATGAAAATGAGGTAATGTTTTATGATTTATTTCATTCTACAATAATATTCATTTCGCGAAACTTGAGGCTGACTTGGTTCGTAAGAAAGCTCTTAGACGAATTGGGTTTGTTTAATACATTACGAAAAAAAAACATTTTCATTTAAAACGAGCTTTAACTAAATTGCTCTCTCAATTACTTAATTGCTACAATCGTGCAATCAAATTTTCCCATTATCTCTCTGTATGAAGTTTAACAATAACTGTTATCAAAGATACTTATATATACCTATGTTTACAGTAGCTCCATTCTCCGGAAGCCTGAATAGAAAGTTGCAGAAACACTGGCTCAACTTTGATTAGTATAAAGTTAAATTAATTTGCTAAAGTCAATAGCGAAATGCATTTAAACCAGACTGAAGAAACGAATAGATAAAACAACGTTTTAAATAACCCAGCTGTAGTCGTTTAGCAATCGGTTGCCTTACGCTGCAATGTTATTGATAGCTATAACAAAACTAGAATTAGCATTGAGAGCCACGAATCACGATGCATCACAATATTTGAATCAACAGCACTAGGTATATCTAAGATTTAAACAAACCAACAATTAAATCTCTTATAAAAAGTGCCCATTCACCATCTGAAATCATGTATTTGAAATTGACAAGTTTACGACTACCCAGCAAGTAGTAACATTAAATTAGATTCCTTTATTGGTATGGATTATTTTCATGCTTTTATAGGTTTATTATATTTAGAACCTAAAAGAAGATGTATCTATGTTCAAAAAAATAATGATAATGAAGAACGTAAATCGGTTCCAAATAAAAGTTGATCTTGTTTTGTACAGATCCACAACACATTGTGTGAATTGTGTCATTAGGTAGGTACGTAGTAAATATTTAGGATAGCCATCACCTAACTTGTCAAACCGTTAAGTACTTATCTACTTACCTTAAGGCGACTCCGTACGTGGAATGGTGATTTTTAAAGTCCTAAGGCTCGTAATCTAGCCAACGGAAAAATCTGAAAAAAATATATGTTATTTTTGACTATTTCTTCTAAAAAATTATAGTTGGATTTTTTTTTAAAGCAATAATTACTATGGAAAAAATAATGTTGAAATAGGGTCGTTTTCAATTTTCAATTCCCTAAGGCTTCTAAACTACAAGTGATATTTACACGGCTCTTTCGCAAGAACATTGACAATTTATTGATCTTTAATCGTATTGTTTAAAAGTTATTAAAATGAAAATTCGGTCTAATAAAGCATCAAAAAAACTGAATTTCCGCGAGCGCGGCCGTGCCCGGGCTGCGAGCTCAGTGTAAATCTAACCGTCGAAGGGGAAGGCTGTGTCACTTGCTCTCGCGATCCATCTAGTTACGGAAAATTGTTATAGTACCGGATCCCGCGGAGGTTCGATCTGTCTTCGTGCGTTTGAAGTGTATTTTAAGAGAGTGTAGTTCGTTTTTTCACACGACTACGCTATGCGACATAACAAAAAGCACTCATTTTCATATAGAATTAAATTCAACTGTTTTTTTTCGTATTTAGGTATCTATTAATTTTAAGTACTTTTAAAAAAAATTGTCATTGCTTAGCATTCCCGAACACATTTGGATACTTAGATATTCTCAGTCATGGGCCCTCACCAGACAGGATTCCCAGAAAATAACACTTTTGGTGTGGGTTTTAGGGCCCTTCTCTGTGTAATAAATATTAGAGTACCTTAGGTATTTCGGATAGTAAAAAAAATTGATAATACAGATATTTAAGTATGCGTGCAGCTTTTCCCCCTTCATCGATAGGTGCAACATTTATTTGTCAATTATGCGGCCGCGGCTGTCGCTCTCGTATCGGGCTTTCCAGCCATCTTCGAAAGTGCCGCAGTTTATTAGACGCTGCTTAACTCATCTGTTATAGATGTAAAAGGCTAATGATGAAGTATGATAACGTCTAATGATCTTTATGAATTCAACCCTAAGAGATATGAATATCGTAATGCAGAACAAGTATTGTTCGTTTGAATACCATTGTAATATTCGGTAAAACGCTAATTTACGAATACGAATATTTATTGTAAGTATTCACATTCGTTGCGTCACTAGTACAGTACATGGCATATGATATAAAAATACATTATCAAAAATTACAATAATTTTCTAGTCCAAGAAGGCAAGTGACAATTTTGGCATGAGGGCTTATCTATGTAAATATAGTCAGAATACATATTTGCATCAATAAATTTCCCACTTCATATTTAAATCTAAATGAGCGTTATAGTAGAGTTGCTAAGCCGCGAAATTGTGCGCATCGAGTTACAAGCATGAAATTTCTACCACACATAGAGCGTTCCAGGGTGATTATTTTCAGATGTGGAGGGAAGTCAGATTCGTCCCCTGTGCGGCGGGAAAGCGGGGTGAATAGGACAAAGGAGTCCTCTTTTTCTTTTTATATTACTGATCAGATAACGCTACTAGGACTTGTGTGGTGTCGTTTTCGTTTAAAACAGATATCAGCAATTCATTTTTCATGTTATTTATTCATAGTACCATATAAAAATATGGTTGTATTTCCGAAATTGTAAAAATCACAACAAGTTTTTTTTATTCAGGGAGATAAATGAGTTAGTTATATTTCCTGAATATTTACAACTAAAAAAAATACTGCAAAATAGTAAATTTAATCTAGTTTCTAAAAATATATACATATTGGGCACTCTTCATACAAACAGTAACTTAAATAAATTGTTGATGTTGAGATTAGCCCATGTGCTCGTTGATTTAGCAAAAAAATATTTTGTTTTAATTACATTAATTTGTTTTTCTAGCACGTATATAGTAAATATTATATGTAAAAGCATGTTAATAATCAAATAGGATGCGTTTGGAGATTTACGTTGGTTACGCCGACGAAAAGATATATTTTAAGCTACTGTTTGTATGAGAAGTGCCCAACATGCATATATTTTTTGAAATCAGATTAAATGAGCTTTTTGAAATAATACCTAATAATAATTTGAAAATAATCAAGAAATTGAACTAATCTACCTCACTGAATAAAAAAACTTGTTGTGATTTTTACCTTTTCGGCCATTATATACTATACAAAAAGAACATAAAAAATTAATTTCCGATATTTGTTTTACACGGAAACGATACCAAACACGTCCTGGTAGACTTAACTGACCAGCAATAAAGGAGGAAAAGAGGGATACTTGGCCGTATTCACTCCGCTCTCCCGCCTCACAGGGGACGAATCTGACTTCTTTCCACATCTGAAAATAATCACCGTGGAACACTCTATCTGTGGTAGAAATTTCATGCTTGTAACTCGATGCGCACAATTTCGCGGCTTAGCAACTCTACTATAACGCTCATTTAGATTTAAATATGAAGTGGGAAATTTATTGATGCAAATATGTATTCTAACTATATTTACATAGATAAGCCCTCATGCCAAAATTGTCACTTGCCTTCTTGGACTAGAAAATTATTGTAATTTTTGATAATGTATTTTTATATCATATGCCATGTACTGTACTAGTGACGCAACGAATGTGAATACTTACAATAAATATTCGTGTTCGTAAATTAGCGTTTTACCGAATATTACAATGGTATTCAAACGAACCGGTAAAGTTGTCTAACTACCAATTTAACGAAAATATTTGTTTTTTAGTGCATTCTATGCGACAAATACGACTCAATTGTCATTCAAGCAATTCAAGATAAGCGACAGTAGTCGATCAAAGTCATATCAGGTAAAAAAGGATAAGCGACAATGGTTTCATAGTATCAAAGCAGGTAAATTTGTATAAACGCCAATAGTTAAGATACGACAATCAGGTAATTTAATCTATGTTATTTTTTTATAGAATCTTATATCGATTCTGTTTAATAATGTGGAAATACCACATTTTTACTTTTTGGCTAATGCGCATAAGCATTTTAAACACACATGACACAGAGGGCGCTCCAGTAGCGAAGAATTATGGAATCAAAGATTTAGTGTGATTGACGTAACGATATGATAGCTCAGTTGGTAGAGCACTACGCCGGAAACTTAGGGTCGCAGGTTCGAGTCGTGCTTACATTGCAGTGGATCACATTCAATGTTTCTTTCATAATTTACCTTTATGTTAATTTTATCATAAAGACATAGGTAAAATGCCTCAAACGACATTAAAATATATTTTACGATCAGGTAAAAACAGTTAACCAACAAGTGCAAGGTTAGTTGCAATAAAGAAAAGTTATCCAAGTTGTTTGATCTGTTTTGACAAATAAGTAAAAAAGCTCTAAGGTTCATTATTATGCAAAAACTTTTTATGTAATCTCCATTTTGCTAAAAAACCTCAAAAATCAAGTCGTTTAGTAGAAAAAAAAGTAGAGATTCTCTAAATCACCGACGGGATAAGCGACACAAAAGTCGTCAGACAAATGTATACGAGACCCAACCCATTCGATGCAGAAAAATCTGCCGATCCCAACAGTGTGTATAACTCAATATCCCCAAAAATGTCGCTTAGATAAGTTCTCCTTTCCAGCATCGGCATATTTTGACACTCAAGTAAATTAACATTTATAGGGTATCCATTGACCTTGAACATTTAAATTTGCCAAAGAATTCGTCTAGCGAAATATCGTCAATATCAACAAGTATAGGGGAACATCTGAGAACATTACTAATGTAGTCATAAAAAACTATCACTGTTTATAAGTAGGTAAAGGACGTAAATCCGTTTTCCAACGGTAAAGTTGAGTTTGTCGCTCTATTATTTATAGTTTATCTTTTCATTAGAGCAGCATGACCCGGGGGATAAATCTGTGCCTCCACTACTATGTTAAAATATCGGTTCATCCGCTGGGTCACGATATGATTTATTTATTAAAAAACGATATTTTTTATTTCTGCATGATTTTACACGTATAATCAAGAAGCTTGTCGGCATTTTAACTATTTTTGGTAGGTACCTACACATACAAAAGAAACTAAAAAGTATTTTTCGATTCGAGACTTCCAAATGGCCAATTTCACTTATTTTTTTGGAAAATAGCTTTAACGCATTTTATTTTTAATATTCTACTGTAGTAGGTAAATAGATATTTAGTAATCCGAAATAATTATATCATTGTTTAAATGATTTATTTTACTTCGAGATTTTTCAATGCCTTTAAATAAGGTATAAGGTTTGTTGATCTTCAACTCACGCTCGGACTATGCGAGTGTATGAAGCTGCTTGGACGCCACTCAACGAGATTATGAACGAAGTAATGTTCCGGGGGCGCACGGTCGGCGGGGGGAATAACGTTTGGCTCCGCCCAGATCCTCAAGGACGTTGGGATTAGGAGTCGCCTTAAGTTAATTGTAAATATTGAAATTTCAAACTTTTTTGTTGTCTTCGCAATCTGCATCGTTATGACCATTTAAGTATAATAATCACTGTACGTATTCATACACGACGCGGTTGGCTTAGTTTGTAAGCACCTGCCTACTGAGCCGGCGGTCCCGGGGTCGAATACCGGCCAGGTCAAATATTTGTGTTATGAACTCGAATATTTGTGCTTGGTTGTTCTCTGTATATAAGTATATATTTATCTATACGCATATAACTCCATTTTTAAATGAAAAGTCTACTCTGAATATGGAGTACAGGAGAAGACTGCACCTGGCATGCGCAGTAAGGAAACTTATCGAGTTTGAGAAACCCAGCTACTTGTTCGAAAAGCTAAGATGGGTCAAGGATACACGAGCCAAGTCTCTTAGAAGATGCACTAAACTCAGGGTTCCTAAGCACAGGACGGCATTCTTCAGGGGGAGTTTCAAATTTGCAGCTGCAAAAGTCTGGAACGATCTGCCTCCACCCCTACCAGAACCCATGGCGTTATCTAAGTACAAGCGGTTAGTCCAAGGCCATTTAATAGACATGCAAGGCAGGTTTTCCTGTCCCCCCTAACAACCTCCCTTTTTTTTCGCATACACACACGGATACACACACACACAGACACACACACACACGAACACACACATAGTGGCACTTTTGCAGCATTGTTGATTTACATCAGATATGTTCATTTTTTTTATTCTATTTTTTTCATGTAGTCTTGTCCCAAAAGCAAAATCTTCTGTTTGTTTTTTGTTTTTTTTTATCGTTTTTTTATCGTTTATTGTTAGTTTTAGTTGAACTTGATGTTTTTAGTATTTATATTTTTCGTTGTTTTGCAACCGCCAACCGACACCATCAAAGGGCTCAGTCTGAAAACCAGCGCTGGACATTTTTGCCCAGCACACGCTGAGACTGAGACCCATTGCCTCATACTGTTCTAAGAAATCGTTTTTTTTATATTTACTGTTATTATGTTAGGTATACCATTCTTTCTTTTTTTCCGTTTTTTTGTAAGTATAAATTATGTGCATGTAATTATTAGTATAAGTTGTGGCAATAAAGAAATTTCTGATTCTGATTCTGATATAAGTATATATGTATATCGTCGTCTAGTAACCATAACACATCCTGAGCTTAATTTGGGACTAGATCGATTTGTGTGAGGTTGTCTGATATTTATTTATTTATACGCGTGACAAGTAGAAAAAAGCTTACAGAACACGACATAACATACATTAAATCAATTTTCAATAGGTACCTATACTAGCCGCATGCTCACTAAAATGTAAAATTCTAAATCATCATTTACATTTTGATTAAAACGCGGAGTGCCGCCGGTACAAGCAGAAAATTTGCTACAACCTACAACTCTGAATAACTTTAAAACAATACAGCCTTGTACGAAGCCACCCTGTCCCGTACGGGAGAACAACATTCACTCTACGTGTATATACAATATTGATATACATATACATACACGTCACATACACAAATGTAAGACATACCTACTTAACTCCGGACATAATACCATGTGTAAAAGTCAATTTAAATGTTTTTAAATTAAAACATTACCATGTATAAACGTCTCTTATAAAATTTTGTTTCGAACATTAACATAATTAAGTGGTTCTCAAAGTTTTCCCATTATAAACTTAGCGAGAAATTTTATTTTTCCCTCAAGTCAGGCTTCCCTGTGTGCGCGTGTATACACGGCACAGCGAATTGGATTTTCTCTAGTGTGAGTAAACCTACTTTGATGGGAGAATAGGGGATCCGTGGAGAGCGTTCAAACATTTATTTAAAATAAGAGAAAAAAATATAAGAATGTAGTGAATTTACCAAACATGTAATGTCTAATTTTTTTAATGCGGGTAACACCACATTTTTTATATCAAACCATTGATACAAAGATCAAAACTCAAAGAAAAATTTACATGCGTAACCTGGTGCAAGAGACTGGGAATCGAACCCGGTACCTCTGGATTGCCAGTCCTCGCCTTGCCTCAGTCGCCTTAGACCTGCATTTAAATTTTTCTTTGAGCTTTGATCTTTGTATCAATGGTTTAAGAATGTAGTGTACAATATTTCGGCGCTGGCTGCACAGTTTTTACCTAAAAGTATTAAGTATAGCATCATTTTGCCATTTTTTTTGGTAGGTAAAGTTTATTGAAGACAATTGAATTATTATTATTTCCGCTAGTTTTTCCAGTTAGGTATCGGACCTATAGCAAGGACTATCGGATAAAAATAATAATATTGTTCAATAAACTTTATCGACACTATTGCCAATTTCAACAGCGTGGCCATATAATTGATAAGGTACCTATCTGCCACTCTCGAAATCATATGCTTGTCGGAAAGTGACAGCTGCTTTGTCATTTATCCATCGCGTGACATTGATTCAATCATGAGCCTGCGGACCCTTTAACGCGGGCACGTAATTATCTATCGGATAACGAATGTTAATATAAAATTCCCTTGGTAAAAAAAACAAAACCACCCACAGCGAAAGCCAAAGTGAATATGTTCCGCTATGTACGAGTAGTCCTCTTTCGCGGCGTAATTTAGTCATAAAAAGGGTTCCGACAGACAATTGTCTGTAGCGATAAGTCTAGACCGCATACATTCTAAAATATAGGTACATACTCAACGAGATCCTTTCAAAGTGTACCACTAAATGAACTGAGGCCGATTTTTACTGAAATGTACAAAATGCATTAAAAACTAATATACGTACAACTATTCTACCGATTCGCGTTTCAGTCATAACGTCTTCCCTCGATGCGAACTAAGAAATATAGATCCTCGCGAGCAAAACCTGTACTAAATCACTAGTCTGCATTATTACGTACGTATAATTTCACGATCGGTTGATACAATATTCGTGCTATTGCAACAGTTTAAAGGCTTATCCGCTTAACCTAGTAATTTAGTAATAAGGCGAATAAATCATAATTATACTGTTATTATACAGCCATTATTTGTGTACTCAGGTACTAGGTACTAGTAGAACATTGACAACAATGTTTGAAATATTTAACAAAAGATCAAAAGTTAATATGATGATTAGACCTTTAGACTTTGAAGATGTGTTAAATAATATTTGAACTGAATATGACCAGTACTTACGAGTATGTATTTCGAATAAACGTACTAATCTGGTAGAGCAATGAAAGTAGATCAATATTTTACATTAGGGGCCGATGTTTTTATTAAAGTAAGACCAAATGTAGGAAACCGAATATCTTTCGGATGTTTGTGTGGCGTTTGTCAGAACAGGTATACACATACATTTATGATATATAATAAAACATGTTACTTACTTCCATAAACATTAAGCTCCAAAAATAATCATAAGTTAACTATTAAGAATAGCCAAATACTATCCCTATCTAAAAACTGCACATTTTTAATTGATTTTTCATCACACCTGCTCGTAAATCAAGGGTTTACATGCTAGAAACCCGAGCGGTAAGTCGTAAATTACGCCCTAGGGCAATAAGTATTTTTTTTTAATATGATTTAGGGCAAAAAGTTTTTATTAAAAAGTTATTATCTTTCTAATTTAATGTCTTAAATGCTTGTTTGAAGAAAAGAGTAAGTAGATACTTATTATTATAAAAGTATATAAACACGTGTTTCCATGATATTAATTAATATATTTTCATTTGTTTTATTGTATTTTGTAAATTTTCAATTTACTCTGCTACGAGAAAGTCGTTTTGCTTAACCTATGTATATAAAATATATTATTCCTCAATTCAAAAAGGTACAACTGCCGCACTTAATAAAAGCATTATCACTATGAGCTGGTCAATTTTTAGATTGTATTAAATATAATATTTACATAGTTTTGTTTTATAAATATTTTGGTATTGACTGCTGTTTATTACTTTTGTTTTATTTCCTCCCAAGTGTGATGAAAAACGTCGTACGTGACTCTGCTGGGTAATGGAATTCCAAACTCGTGTCATTAAAGCCCTTGCCTTCGGCTTCGGGCTTCTAATAGACACTCGTTTGTAATTCCTCGTTTACCACCCTTGTTACGTAATGTACCTACTATATCGTACTTAATCGTTACGAGATACAATTTGTACCGGAGAATGGCACACATTGTATCCTGGAAAATTTAATAAGTGCCCGATCCCGAAGGATAAGCTAAATACTCCTAAATCATATTTTATTTGTTAGTACCTAAACATAACGTATGTTATGATGAGTTGGTAAGTTAAACTCGCAACAATTTATGGATTGTTAATCTTTCATTTCTGTGTTTGTTTTACATTCCCATGATCAATGTTTGTAGACATGAACATAAACTAATAGATTTCGTTTATTTGCTTAATGAACCGCCCGCATTCGACGTCGAGTCCAATAAGTGATTAGTACAAATAGTATCTACTAGCTATCGAGTATTGTATATTGTTCGGATCTCCCTTGCGATCCCTAACAACGTTTGTCCTAAAGTCACTGGCCCTGTTTTGTCCTAATGTGCATTAGCCCTAACGATCAATTGTCATAACAATTATTTTCAATAATGTATTGGTTGCCCTAAAACTCATTTGACCGAAGTATGTTACCCTAAATGTCAGTATCCCTAATGTTTTTTGCTATAACGACTTATTGGGATTTGAAGCCGGAATCTCAAGCTTCGTAGGCAGGGTTACTGCCGACTACGAAACAGAGGCTGTACCGTAAAGGAATCTGAAACGTGTACCTTTTTGGCTCTTAAGTATTGTTATTGTGATAAAAGCGAAGAAGGCACGTATTTAATTTCCTTGACTGTACATTAGAATAATTGGGACGACGATATACATACTTATATAAAAACAAGAATACGGCTTTCCATCCAGAATCATATATCTAGTTTCGGTACACTTCGTAAGTTAGGTATTTAATAGTAATTCGATAACCGTAGTGGATCAAGGGGGAGGCGATCTAATACTGCAGAGACGAAGGCCTCGTTATCCACTCAACAACAACGGGCCCATTTCGGAATGCCAGTCTATCACTGCTGCAATACGATTTGCAACATTAATTTCTCAACTGCAGGATATCCAGTGCTTTAGTTATAAAGGTCTAGCCTTTCAGAGACATTGACAACTAGAATATATGATACCTATTTAGAAACTGTTGTGAGATTGACGTAACGATGCATGGATGGATGGCCTAAACCTAAACCATTAAAGAATTTAAAATTAGTAACGTGTTAAGAATCCTGAAGTTATTATTAAAGTTTAAAGAACTTTAGTCTAAAACCGTCAATAAATGAGGTAAATTTGGGGATGATTGTATTACAAATTCCACGCCGACGTCGTTAATATTTTTTACAATTTTCATCTAATAACTTTTAAAAGAAGTTTAATGAAAATATGCAAATTATTCATTACATGTCTAGAAAACATGGCACAATAGGGGACACTTCCCCCGCTTCCCTCTCGCCCCCACTCCCACCCGCCATTAATGGAATGCCCATTGTCCCTCGATATGATGTTATGGCAAGCCACTTATGTCAATACTTTTGTCCGCGTGAACTCTGAACTATGTATACAACGTTATTAGTGCTCACTGCTCAAACATATACAAATGAAATACTGACAATTTGTTACTTTACAAACGTTCTATTTTATTTATTCCTTGACAATCTGCAGCCCTGCTTTTCAGACAGAATAACAAATGGGAAGCGCGCATAAGAGACCCACTATCCTTTCGACAAACGAAGTCGTACGTTGTCCTTTTTCCAGCACTAATGAATGTCTACAAATCACGGTTTGACGACATAGTGATATAATATAACGCGCTCTTTTACGAGCGTGCAAGCGTGTTAATGTAATGTAACGCATAGTTGCAGCGAGAGCTTTTTATTTTAATGTTGTGAGGTGGTGGTTGAGTCAGAGAGTGGAGGCTCAGCGGTGGACGAGCGCAGCTGTCAAGGCCAACTGAGGTCACTCCTCCGACGCTCTCCGAGCCACGATACCGAGGACCGGTTCTAAAATTTTTAGTCTCTTTTTATTATTTTCATTTTTGTATAAGTACATGACGCTCAGACTAAACTAAACATTGTTTGTACGATTAGCTTTTGTTGCATGGTTACAAAGCTATAGCTGCGATGTACAAATAGATAGAACATGCCCATCTATAGGAGTAGCACTGCATAAGGAAATTGTTTTAGTTTTTTCATTTTTCGATAATCTTGTAGATTTGAGCCTGACCAGACGATCTCTTTACGGGACTAATGACCCCGTACCGTACTGCGTTTAATGTGAGCACTATTTTTAGATTTTTGTAACAAATGTCTCAATACTTATTATTTATTTACTACACAAAGAAAAACTGATGGTACAAATGGTGAATTTCATGCAATAAGGCATTCTTTACCAGCTGCCTGATCATAACGCTTATCTGAGCTGGAGGGCCTGGGTTCGAATCCCGGCAAGGACAAATATTTGTGTGATAAAATAATTCAAGAACAAATGTTGTTATTATAAGTGACATAAATAGAGCAAGTAAAGTTTTATCAAGTTAATATTTGAATAGAGCTATCATAATAAAGATGTGAGTATTGAGGTCGTGGGACCGGTTGTCTTAATACCGGCTTAAAACATTAATACCATTATTAAAATGTCGACGCATAAGTACCTACGGCTCAGGAAGTAAACTTTAACATACCTAGAAGTTCAAAATGAAATGTCAGTTTATGTAAACGAGCAGGGAATGTCTATTAATATATTATGTTTGTTTATTTTCACAGCGGGTTTATTTTTTCTGATTGGATGATGGCCACCAGATGGCGTTTCTACATGGCGTTCACACTGTAGTGTTGTGTATGGTTTCGGTTTATAAGGGTTGGTTTACATGATTCAAAATTTCCCCGCACGCTGAATAGTTCGAATGATTCGAGACATCGATTTGAACGAAGGAGTCATGTGAGTACAGATATGGTTAAAATTCCATGATGATAAAGTTACCTACTTAATTTCGAAACCCTTAAGAAAAATCCAGCTAAGTCTAAAATGTGATATTTTTTTATTTACCTACTCTGTTCATTCCGTTTAACATCCCATTCCCTCGTCTTTCAAGTTCATGGCCATAATGAGACGCTAAAAATGAGGAGGAAATTAAACTTATTATATTTAAATGATTGAATCCTTTGTTGTCCCTTATATTTTTACATCAAAAAAATTTACAATGCCGCGCAGGTATGTTTGTAATGTGGGCACTACTTTTATTTATATGCGTTAAGGTAAAATGAAACACTCGACATTATTACATCCTTCGTCTCGACATAAAGCCTCAGCAAAACGTATCGAGCGAGCACAACTGTAAAGTAAGTGTTCGTATGTTGCTCTAAAATCCAGACAGCCTCGTAAAAACACCGCAATCAAAACGCAAAAGACGTTTCATTTACAGCCTGACAAGTTGCGGGTGAACCCAGGAATAGTGGCGCTAAAAACAGCTTTCATATGGTCATAATCGTAATGTACATACGTCATGTAATAAGAAAGAAAGAATGATGTCAGTAGTACATACGATGTCAGTAGGGAATACAAGTAGACGTGCTGTACTTCGATTTCAACAACTGCCCACAGGGTGGAGTTATATCACCACTCCTGTGGAACCTCGTAGTGGACGGATTAATCCGGAAGCTCAACGAGGCGGGCTTCTATACTGTAGGCTATGCAGACGATGTAGCAATCCTCGTGAGAGGAAAGTTTGAGGCAACCCTCTGTGACCTTATGCAAGAGGCACTCAAAATCGTCGAACTATGGTGTTCTGACCAAGGCTTGTCAGTCAACCCAGCCAAAACAGAACTAGTCTTGTTCACTAAGAAGCGAAACATAAAAATCAGTCGCTTGCCAAAACTCCAAAACACAACTCTGACTCTCAGCAAAGAGGTAAAGTATCTGGGCGTCATCCTGGATGACAAATTACTATGGAACAAACACTTAGAAAACAAATTGAACAAAGCCTGCGTCGTATTCTGGCAGTGTAAAAGACTAATTGGTAGAACCTGGGGCTTACACCCCAGAATCACAATGTGGCTTTACACTGCGGTGATAAGACCTATTATCACCTACGGCGCTGTGGTTTGGTGGCCCAGAACCAAACTGACAACAGCCAAACATAAACTGCAGCAATTTCAAAGACTTGCTTGTGTAGCAACGACGGGCTGCATGAGAACAACACCCACAGCGGCAATGGAGATACTGCTAGGACTGCCGCCCCTTGAACTGTTCATTCAGCAAGAGGCGGCGTCAGCAGCTATCAGACTGAAGTCACTTAACCTCTGGGGTGTAACACACGGGGGTCATGCCGAAATACTTGAGGAGGCTATCAGACACGAGCCAATGATAGCTGCTCCCAACGACAAGATACCCAAACAGCATTACTTCAATAAGAGCTACGAAATCGAGCTAATTGGAGAACCTTACGATCGATCCGATATAAATGAAATACGCATATATACGGATGGGTCAAAGACACAAACAGGTACAGGAGCTGGAATATACTCACCTGAAATAAACGTAAACATATCAATAGCCTTAGGAAAATATAGCTCCATCTTCCAATGTGAATGTCTTGCCATCACACAGGCTGCCAAGGCAGTTGCTACGCGAGGTATCAAAGACCAAAAGATACGTATTGTTTCCGACAGCGCTGCAGTTTTACGAGCTCTGGAGAATAAAACAATCAAATCCGGGCTCATACTAGAGTGTCACTCAGCATTGCAAACGATCGGCATGAATAATCGGATCACGTTGCAATGGATTAAAGGGCACAGTGGCTCTCTAGGTAACGATGCAGCCGACCAGCTGGCTAGGAGAGGATCCGATGATTTGGCAATTGGCCCAGATCCTATGCTCCCCTTGGCGTTTAATCAGCTGCGTACATGGCTTCGTCACAGAACACGATCACAACACGCCGATCAATGGGCAGAAACCAGTACATGCAGGCAGTCCCGGGAAGCAGTCCCATACCCAGACACACGCCTGACAAAGCGCCTGTTATCGCTAAGCAGGCCCGCTCTGCGAGTAGTAGTAGGCACTATCACTGGACACTGCACACTTAACAAGCATTTATATGTTCTAGGAATGACCGATAGCCCCCTGTGTAGGGGATGCCTGTCGGCCGAAGAAACAGCTACCCACGTGATCCTGGAATGCACTGCCGTAGCTAAGCAACGGGCTGAAATCCTCAAAGCACCGAGGTCACTTCGTGAAGCCTGTGGAGACACCAGGAGAATCCTGCGCTTCTGGACGGAGTTAGGCTGGCTAGACTATTAGCCGGCAAATCTGTACGCACAATGGCCCGAACATACACGGGCTAAGTGCGGAAAGCGGAGCCCATAACCATAACCATAACCATAACTTCGATTTCAAGAAAGCCTTTGATCGCGTAGATAATGACATACTTTTGAGCAAGTTATGCAATATTGGCTTTACACCCAAATTGCTTCGCTTCTTTGCGAGTTATCTACGCGATAGGCAGCAGTATGTGCAGCACGGATGCTAAATGTTGGAAGCTTATCACACGCGGTCCGGAGTTAGCCAGGGTTCTATCTTGGGCCCATTTCTGTTTGGCATCATGGTAAATGACTTGGCATCAGTTCCTCAATATGCCAAGTGTTTGCTATACGCCGATGATTTGAAGCTGGTTTATGGTGTATAGCAATCCTCAGACTGTGATTCTCTTCAGAGTGACATTGATAGGATTTATCAGTGGAGTGTTGAGAACAGGCTTCTTTTTAATGCTGAAAATTTTTCCGTAATGACCTTTAGCCGTGCTCGAAATCCTCAGTGAAGTATTTGCTAGGTGGAGGAGCCCATCGTTCGGGTACACTCCATTAAGGATTTAGGTGGCACTTTTGATACTCATCTCAACTTCCATGAGCATATGAAAAAACTTGCACTGGACTGCTACCGAAGGTTGGGATTTGTTATCCGTAATGCTCGTGAGTTTGACAATCCAAGAGCCATTAAGTTGGTTTACACGGCCTTAGTCAGGAGTAAACTTGAGGCGGCCTCTATTGTGTGGAACCCGCACGTGAGACCACTTACGCGTTACTCCTAGAGAAAATTCAGAAAGCCTTTTTGAGGTTCTTTTACAAGAAACTATGGGTACTATGCATTTCTGTACCCATCTCAGTTTTTACTAGGTGTCCTGGGATTAAATTCCCCAGAGGTAAGGAGTAACGTTGAGCTTTTGATGGGGGCGTGCAAGATTTTAAGAGGAGACTTGGATTGTCTGGACCTGGTGGCGCAACTGGTACGCCTCCTGCACTGCAACATTGCAATTTTATTTAAGTTTTGGTGGCACTTTTTTTTGTAGATTTTAAGTAGAAATAAAGTTATAATACTAAATATCTATTCACAATATTACATATTTTCATATTTCGCCAAGAATTTTAACAATAATTAATGAAATAGATAGATGGATAGATAGATTTTTTATTTGTAATAATCATACATTGTCAATCGCTATAACACAATCATAGCCATTATTATTATTACATATAGAATAAATTAAATTCGGTATTCTTATTTTACATTTGGTATACATATATGTCAAGTACCAACAAGTCAAGTGTTACAAATAATTTAATTTATATTAATAATTGAGATTAAGTAGGTAGTTAATTATATTGAATAAGATGTCAAAATGATGGTAAGATTTTAAAATTAAAAATTAGAGAATAATTATTATAAAATTTCAATAAAAATATTATTATTTAGTCATCCAAGAACTCATTTATAGAGTAATAAGCCTTCTTAGTGCATAACATTTTGAGTTTATGGGTTAACGCACGCTCATTTGGTGAAGCCCTAATCTCTTCAGGCAGTTATAAATACGCGCTCCCATAATGCCCAGAGATTTACCTGTCTTTTGTAGCACTGCACACAGAGGAACGGCAAGCCCTGGTTTCCTTCTGGCAGAGTAGCTCTTGCTGATAGGGAATTCGCTCAAGTTCTTCCTCACATATTTACTGACTTCAAATATGTAGAGAGAAGGCACTGTCACCACCCCCAGGTCAACAAAGAGCACCCAAACTTTTGGGTTGCCACCAAAACTAAAATTTGCCCACCTAATCTGAAATTACGCCACCAAAACTTAATCTTGCCCACCAAGAACTGAAAACTCCTTACTATTTGTATAAAAAATAATAAATAGCCACCTAAACTGAAAATTGACGAAAAAAAAAATGTTACAATTTAATGATTTATTTTAAGATTGTAATTATAGAATAGATTAAACTACATACCAAAATACTGTATACTTCCGACAGGAATAATAAAGAACAAGCGTACAATTCGAGCCACCTAAATCAAGAAATCGTTGAACAAAATGCCACCAAAGAGGTTACGTACGTTATGGCGGGAAATGCTCCGTCACAGTCACACCTCCACTCCGTGCAAGCGCTAGCGCACGACTGACCTAAGCGGGGTGTACCAACGCGACAAGTCCTGCGACATTTAATAACCAGCTACGACATGCTGAAATTTCGCCACCGTAACTTAAAATTTTGCCTGGACAAACTTTGATCAAGTCATGTGTATTTAAATAGGTAAAATGATGAAATTATGCCAACATAAAGAGGCTATGACTGCCTAAATTGTTAATTTGTCGCTTTACTTATATACATGCTTAAAACATAGCCATGCCGAGCGCTTGTTTCATAAGAAGTAAGTTGAGGACAAGCCACCTTGTTCCTAATTAATTTACTTTGTTATTTATTTTTCAATAAATAGTTATGTTTATTCAAATCTAATCTTGTAGCCAACTATTTTGTTATTCAAATAATAAACCATAAAAATCTTGGAAAAAAATATTCATTTTACACTGGGATTCTCAACCTGGTGCCCTATGATGGTTGCTTTTATCCTGCGATAAATAAGTGATAAAGCATCGGTCACGTTTTGACTAGATGCGAGTGTGAGTGACACATGCTTTGTCACTTATTTATCGCGTGATAATCGCAACCATCATAGGCCCCCTGGACGCGTAAAAAATGCTGTTGGGATATTCACACGTCCCTTCAATACAGAAGAAGGCTAACCTTCGCCCGCGCCAGTCCCTCCTGCTGACTGTGCCGGCGGCGCGCACCGTGTCGTACTGGAACTCTTCGCTTGTTCGAGCTTTGCAGAGCCTCAATGCTCTCCTCGCATCAGCACCTGACTGCGATGTTTTTGGGTGTAGCTGGGCGGTTGTTTGTGAGGAGTGTTTGAAGTTCTGTGAGGCGATGGATGTTTGAGAATCTTCTGTTTTTAAATAAATTGTTCACGTTTTCACCAATGTTAATTTTGTTTGTTATGTTATGTGTTTAAGTTACATTTTTTTGTCTGTTATTTTTGATACTCACAGTGCCTTAGTGTAAACTGTTATACTGTGTTTGTGTTTGATTAATAAATAAAAAAAAATACATATATGCGAACAACCTATTTCAATTTAGTGTAATTAGGTAAGGTTTTATTCATTGTAATTCCATATCTTTTAATGCCTAACGAAATGTTTCCTTAATTCCATTTTAAAACATTGTTGATCAGAATGCTACTCAATTCTGAGTTCATCTTTTGAAATAATGATTGAAACGTATAAAGAAATTTTCTTGCATCGCTGTTAATATTTTTTTAACTTTATTAAGTATATAAATTTATGAAACATGCCTCGTTTATATGAATTTACCATTTTTTATATATTAAACCATTGATACAAGGTCAAAGCAGAAAGAAATGCGTAACCTAGCGGAATTAAGTACATAGGTACTGGTGGGATTAAGTATCCGAAAATTTATTAAAAATTTAAAATCTAATTGTAGCACTATCTTCTCTTTGTTTGCATCAGTGATATTCGATCGTAATGCCAATAAAATAAATTATTAGTATCACTGAAAATCTGTCACCATTATAGTTTATCTAAATATCTAGTTGATAAAAATCAGGGACCATTATAGTTTATCTAAATATCTAGTTGGTTTCTTTCGCATTCTGGCGTAAAAATATTTACAAAATGTGTTGCAAAAGAAGCCTTCCTAAACTTCAAAAGTTTTTTAAGTGCCAGTAAAAATTTCACCAAACCACCACGACGCTACCTATTATGTTATTTGTTCTTGCCCTAAAGAAAAAACTGAGAGTTAATTAGAACTTAATATATTGGGTAGGTAGGTACTTATATATCAAAATTATTTAATAAACCCAAATAAGGTTTTACCCAGTTTTATGAACAATATTTCCTTTTCCAACTCCATGTAGCCAAAGCCTAAGGACGCAGTGTAAACACGGCCACAAAACCCTCGTAGCTGCCCGCTACGGAATTACACACAAAAACTCATTTCGGTGCCTCGTTTGTGGCAAAAACACCGTTACATTTTCCAAGATATTAATTATTCATGTCGTTATTTACAGCCACTCAGACTTGACATGCTCGAAAGGAAAAAGTGCCCCTCAAATCTTTCAACTTAAATACTAGGATGAATCGCGGGTTTCATCTCAGAGACAAACATTCAATAGCACTGCATGAGAGTAAAACAAACTGTAGCCTTTGTCCTCTCTCTCCTCATTACTGAACCACATAAAAAGAAAAATTAACCAAATCGATGCAAAGGGTTTCTGAAATAAATCAGCGGCAAACAATGGTAGTGTGGTGCAGCCATATATATAATCTATAGACACACCTACTTATGTATTATAACTTTATTTCTAAATAGCAATTGTATTAAATATTTCTTGTTCCTAAATTATTTAAAGGTATTTTGGAATAATGTGTATTTCTAGCATACGATATCGGATTAATGTTACTTATGTAATATAGTACATTACATAACTAGGGCGCTGAATGTGTCAATGTCCCAGATCGCAGATGTTTGAGGCCCGAGCCGAAGGTCGAGTATAGTATAGTGTGGTAAGTAAAAGAGTGCAAGAATTATATGGGCCCACTGTATATCAAATCAATTAATACACCTTTATATTTATGATCGTATCAGTGTCCGATATCAAACATGCTGTCAAAACAAAAATTGATTGGAAAATGGACAGAATAAATAGCAGTGCAAATTACAGGATTTTCTCATTCACATGCCAGCTACGTTAAAGCGTAGCGTGGATGTAATCGTAGGTGCCAGCTACCCAGGATATGTACTCGTAGTTTATTGAATGATTAACAGCGGCGTGGCGCGCATAAAACTTGATTCCCACCGGCTTGCTCATTGTTTTTGAAAAAAGTAAGCTAAGTCGGTCCCTGCTTGCCATAATGTTTGTAGGCAGGTAGCAAATATAAGTTTGGAAAAAAAACGGAAACGAGATAGCTTGTACCGTAAAACGGGGTTACTTTAAAATGCAGGGGCTACTTTGGAAAGTGTTTTTCGCCATACCCTTTATTTTTTTTACCATCTGTGGCAATGTAATAGGTACCTATCTTCAACAATTACCTAACCTTTTACTTCATTTGCTCTATGAATATTTGCGTTTTTATAACCATTTTAAATCTATCAAAGTAGCCCCAAATTTTCCTAAAGTAACCCCGTTTTATGGTATTTTGATTCTATGAAGTCAACTAACGAGAAGATAAGAGACGGGGAAGAATATATTAGAGCAAAAAAAACATACATACGATGTGAGGGAAACCAAAACTAGGCATAGGAGTGTTAGGACAAATGATAATTATGACAAACTGTATTTTACGACGCGTTTGGCTCGGTTTGTAGACACCTGCCTACTGAGCCAGCGGTCCTGGGTTCGAATCCCGGCCAGGGCAAATATTTGTGTGATGAACTCGAATATTTGTGCTTGGGTCATGGTTTTTCTATGTATTTAAGTATATATTTATCTATATAAGTACGTATATCGTCGTCTAGTACCCATAACACAAGCCTTCTTGAGCTTAATTTGGGACTAGATCCATTTGTGTGAGGTTGTCCGATATTTATTTATTATTATTATTTATTAGAGAATGCAAAAATAGGATAAATACCTTTAGGAATTCCGATACAGATCCTGTATTCTGCTTCCTTAAACCAAGAAAAGTTTCTAATGATATCCTTTGATATATCTTGGATCTATATCGGAATCCCAAAACTATTTGTTCTTTTTTTGTTTTCCTTAATATCTTTTATACTAATGCATGTGCCCTAATATTTTTTGCCCTAATTTATATTTTAATTTTTAAGGGCAAATGATTTTAGGACAAACAGTGTCAGGGATTTCGATGATGACCCATATTTCTTGCCCAGTTTTTCTCTTTGCTTTTATATTAATTAGCAATTCGTGTACTTATGCCTCCTTATGCTAGAATGTAGCAGCTATTCCTGTTCAAAATGTATCTAAACCTGTCCCTCCGTTTTACATGGCGACTACTATGGTAAGTAAATACATAAGTACTTACTATCAAACATTAAGGGCCGATTGTTCAATCACCAGATATATTTATCTGCCAGTTAAAATGATTGCTATCATTTTCTCCCGTCATATAAAAGAAAAGTGTCAGCCAACATTTATCTGACAGATATGTTGTATCTGGTGATAGAACAATCGGCCCTAAGCAGAAAATCTAAAATAAATGAAGTTTTTATCTGAGACCTATCGAATGGACCATACAATTAGTGATTGTAGAAATGTTATGTACCTATGATTACGACAAAGTATAGCAAATGACGCCTCGTGATACAGACATGAACTGTAACAACTTATGGTACCTATGCATGGATCGCTAGGCACGTGTATCACTTAAGTAAGTAGCGGCCAACCGTTGAAAATGTTGGAGAAATATCAACGAACTGAAGAACAATGGAGTATTATGTGGTAATAGTGGAAATATATTCGTTTGCCGATGGTGGAAAAAGTGACTAAACAAATAACGGACGCTGTAAACCAATAAAGATAAATTAGGTTTAAGAACCACGGGCGTGGTTCTTACCACGGACGATTATAAATACTCGTAGAGTAGGTGGAGAATTATTTTTCTATTGAAGTACATACTTTGGGCACACAATACTAGTACTAAGGTACCTGCGGGTATTAAAGCCTGTCGGCCATTAAGGCCTAAGTGACCAAAAACGTGTTAAATGCGAGAGCTCGCGCTCAAGGCCACGCGTCCCTGACGCCAAGCGGACCAACAAGGAACTACAAGTTTGAACTGGCTCGATGCCCCGCTCCCCGCCGCCAGTGTTGCGTCATACATTTCAGCAGGTGAGCGCGCAGCGCGTGATACAAAAATCGGTCCGAAACAAACGTGAATAATTATTATAGTATTACATTAATCATGACAATTTGCACACAGTTGTTCTCCCTAATTAACGCTTTTAATGTGATACAGGTTTCAATAACGTATTGTGATGCCAATATTTTATATTCTGTTTTATTTATCCATATTAGGGTTCGAATCCCGGCCGGGGCAAACATTTGTGCAAATATTTGTTCTTGGGTCATGGATGTTATCTATATATGTATTTATATATTATGTATATCGTCGTCTAGTATCCATAGTACAAGCTTTGCTTAGTTTGGGACTAGGTCGATTTGTGTATGATTGTCCCTTAATATTTATTTTAATATTTATTTATTTATATTTATCCACGATGTCGGCGGTGAATATGGCCTACACAATTTATCTACAGGCCTTATTGCTCTCTATAACTTGAAGTTCGTTTTAGGCTTTATTATCCTCCTACTCCATATATCGTTTTTTTTTTAGTTTTTATAGTGTATTTCGGTATTTTAAGTTATTCTATTAATTTAATTGGAAATTAATTACCTATTTGTTATATTTTCAGTTTTCGATCTCGATGCCTCCCAAGAAGCCTCTCGATGCCTCTAGTGTGATTTAGAATGCCCAAATTGGTGCTAGGCGATGGGATGGTATTTTTTGTATTTATTAGTTAACGTTTAATTGTGTTATATTTATGTTATTAACGTAGTAGGCCTTCTTACACTACCTGTAGTATAAAATGGCCTATAGTAAAATAAGGCCTTTAGGACAAAACTTAAAAAATACTAAATTTCATTTTATTTTATAGCAAGAATTACTATTTTTCGCTATTTTTTATGTTGGTTAAAGTTTGAGACTGATTATCTCCATACATGTTAATTAATTGCTAGCGGAGATAACGGAATATGTTGATGTATTTTTGTACTAAATAGCCATACAATGAGCAATATTCTATCTCAATTAAAGAACATAAAGGTCTTTGTTGTAATTAAGTGATTTTTGATCTCGACAACATTTTTCTTTAATGATTTAAGCAAGTTAAGGTCTTAGGCCTTTTTATACTACCATATTTAAATAAGGCCTAATGGTAGGGTTTTAAAAAACCTGTCACTGTGTGTCTCTTAATGGCAATTTATGCAAAATTTCACGTTTATTGTATACTACTTGAAATGAATGACTGGTTAAAATACAAATACGTTGATTAAATGTGCTATTTTTAATGTTATTTACATTCTCTAAAAATTTGTCCTGTCACACTTGAGTTGTCTGATCGATCATTCTTGCACATCGAAACTCAAATGAATTCAGTAAGAAATAAATCCTATCCATTCCAACTACACAATTTTTTTGTAATATATACAAGTAATACGGTGAATAGAGACTAAAGTACTATGTGTGACCTTACAAACGGTCCGGTAGTTTTGAATTTTTGATATGTTGTCTAGGATGGTTAGTCAGTGCTTAAAATGCAAAATGCACAATTCCCCCCCCCTCCGCGCCCGCCGCCATATTGAAAAAACCGGCACTTTCTTCATATTTTTGCTCATATCTTCCTTTAGGAGCATTTTAGCAAGAAAAAAGCTTCAACAATGTTATAGAGAGTTAAATTTACTACATTCTTCATTTTATATTTTTTTTCTAGGACAGATAGTTACGGAGATAACCATATTTAAACAAACGTAAAAAATCGTAATTTCCTACTAAAAAACAAACTTCTGGATTATATCTTCGTTTAGGAGCATTTTAGCTACAACAAAGCTTGGGCAATGTTGTAGAGAATTAAATTTACTATAATTTACATTTCAAATTTTGTTTCAAGGACGGTTAGTTACGGAGATATGCACATTTAAAAAACAGGAAAAGTCGAATTTTCCGAAAATTTCTCAAAATTCTTGGTTTAGAACGATGTCATTCAGTTACGGACTAGTCTAGGACAAATTAAAACATGTAGGAAATATAATTGCTTATAAAACTCATGTCCATTTTTACATACATTTTCGGAAAATGTGACTTTATTTTTTACATATATCCGTAATTATCTGTCCTAGAAACAAAATTTTAAATGTAAATTATAGTAAATTTAATTCTCTACAAAATTGCCCAAGCACTGTTCTAGCTAAAATGCTCATAAACGAAGATATAATCCAGAAGTTTGTTTTTGAGTTGGAAATTACAATTTCTTAAGTTTTTTTAAATGTGCATATCTCCGTAACTATCTGTCCTAGAAACAAAATATAAAATGGAAAATGTAGTAAATTTAACTCTCTATAACATTGTCGAAGCTTTCTTCTAGCTAAAATGCTCTTAAAGGAAGATATGAGCAAAAATATGAAGAGAGTGCCGGTTTTTTCAATATGGCGGCGGGCGCGGAGGGCGGGGAATTGTGCATTTTGCATTTTAAACACTGACTAACCATCCTAGACAACATATCAAAAATTCAAAACTACCGGACCGTTTGTAAGGTCAAAATCCTTTATTCACTTAATTAAAGGGAGAGTATTAGAAGGCCAGGTCAGGGGTTAGAGGGATCGTTGATGAGGAAAGTGACTACGAAATAAGTGGCGACGTGTATCACAGTGACATGTGACACTTTGTATAGAGATTATAGAGTGTACCAAAGAAGAAGTACTGGTCCATAAAACAGAGGTACTAAATAATGGTTCTATGAGTGGAAGACCTCGCGAGTTTGTTTTGAAATTACTGAAATTGCTTTACGTTTCCATCACCAATATTACCACGATTTTGAAAAACTAACAACTGAATCGACCATCACCATCACCATCATCGCCACATTCATCACCACACCACCACCATCACCACCATAGCCGCAACCACCACCTCAAAAACCGCCACCACCACAACAACCATAAACCCCGCCTCGCCTTTACCATCCACCACCACCATCATCATAACCACCACCACCATCACTACCATCATCATGACCACCTATCACAAAACTTTTTTTGGGTACCTATAAAGTGGGGGTGAATTTATTTTTCGTTCCAACACTAGCGTGTGGGATGTCGTTGAATAGGTCTTTAAAAACATCATTTTTTGATAAAGTCAGCAGTTTTGTAATTATTCGCTCAGGAAATCCAAAAAATAGCTCGCCCCCGCTTAAAACCGCTGTTTTAAGCCCGTCTATTTTGAACGGTCGGCAACTACGAAACCCTACACTGAGCGTGGCCCGACGTGCTCCTGGGGGGTTTTTATGATTTTCAGACACAGATATATTTTATTTTATCATTTAGTGGAACGTAATTAATTTGTTTCTCCTTGTCAAATTATTAGTTCAATAAAATTAGCTAAAAATTTGGCAAAATTAATGGACAACTTTTATCCATCAGGATATGTAGGTTATAGAGCAAAGTTAAGTCCTAGCCGCGGACGGACGGACAGACGGACATGGCGTAACTATAAGGGTTCCTAGTTGACTACGGAACCCTAAAAAAAGATGAATTATTAAAAACGTTACTATTTGGTAACAGATTGCGCAGAATTTATAAATGATATCGCTTTTGTATGTATCAAAGGTTTATAGTAAATTTATCAAGGATTATTTTGTTCCTACACACTTTGTATGTATCGTTCACTGTTTTCCAAAAATGGAAAATTTCGCGCTCCGGGACACATTCGAGGGCGCGGAGGGGTGACACTCGCCCCGGAGAGGGGGGGAGAGTATATAAAATTTAACTTTGCTCTATAACCTACATATCCTGATGGATAAAAGTTGTCTATTCATTTTGCCAAATTTTTCATACATTTCAATCTAATTTTCTTTAACTATATGGCCTTGCAATAGGTGCAACTCTGAGCTAACCTAGGAACAAGTGTACGGACGACATTGCAACACTACAATGGATTTCTCGTCGACTAAAAAGATTTTCTTCAAATAAAGTGAGGTATTGACCTACACTGAGCCGTTTTATCCAAACACGAGAAACCTAAAGTCACAGGACGTCAAAACATTATTTTATGTTATCCTGGTTCGGGACAGGCCGGCGAGCGCTAGCCGGGCCGGAATATCCGCCCTGCCCCGCGGGGCCCGCGCCACAAGTGTTACTCTTTAGGGGACCTCCCGGCCTCCGGGGGCCTTTCTCGGTGGTCACGTTCGGAGCCTCGGACAAGTAACTTGTCGGGGTCATAACCTGTTTGTGACCCCTCCCCCGAGACCGCGGCTGCGGCTGTCTCGCAGTGACCCGAGCCCTTGACTCGCTTGACTGATGAACATTCGAACATACTTTCCCTATATAATGCTTGGAAAGTTTTCTTAGGAAAAATCAAAACGTTTATCTTTTTATGATTTACTATGATTTTATTGCTTTCATCTCATTATTTTTATTTATATGTAAGTAAAAAAAACTAATACAAATAGTTTAATATAAACTAAAATATAAAATAATGAGATGAAAGCAATAAAAATCTGAATAGAGCTTATTTCAATAATTTAATAGAAATAGTTTTTCTCGCCTCGGCTTTTAATTAGGAAAACTTAAGAAGAAGTTTTGAAATGGCTCTTCTTCGTAACCCATTTCAAATATTCCTTCCATTTACACGGCTCGGCAAGTTTTTTTTCTTATTGTGGCAAATATTTAAAACACATGCCTGCAGTTGGATGTATTCGTTTCTCAACGATATAAACTAAACGATATGAACTGAAGTCTCATAGTACCTATATCTGCTTGGTTTGTTTCAACGTCGTATATATTTATGTATGTATCTATTTATATATATTATATATGTCTATTATCTATATGTATGTACCTAGTATGAGTATTTTAATTATATGTAATTATGTTGTTTGATGCACCGCCTACAATTTCTCCGCTTTGCCCTAAGGTTGACTGGTAGAGAATGCCTCATGGCATTAAATCCGCCTTTTGTACGTTAAGTTTTTCTGCTAAAATAAATAAATAAATAACGATACAAATTATAAGTAAGTAGTTATAGGTTATTAATTATTACTCAAGTATTTTCAATTTGTATGAAAATTGAATGGTTAACTCTCCATGACCTATATAAAAAAATACAAATAAATAGTGGATACTTTAGGCATGTTTTCGTTTTTTAAATACAAAAACACTATCTTCATCCTAAGTAAGATAGGTTCTAGATACCTAGGTACCTACCTACCGTAAAGATTTCAGAATCGGAACATTTTAAATTCCAAGATACAATGTTTCATTTCATGTAGCTACATGATATTTCATTCTGAGTTTTATGGAAGTAGTCCGACAAACGAAGGCTCATTTATTTACTCATTTAAAATATACTTTAATTATTCTTGAAAATAAATTGTAATCAAATTTAATACAAGTTTACTATTCCAGTGTCAGTATAGTCGCAGTGAACATGCTATTTCCATCCGGTTGCATATTACATCCAGAGAAGGGCACAACGGCACAACATTGAAATTGGCTGGAATAGTCGATTTGAGATTGTTTGCCTGGATATTTGATTTGTAGGAATGACGTTGGTGCGTTGTGTTTGTTGTGTTGTGATGTCGTCTCGTGGATATTGTTAAGGCGCACAATGCGACTGCGGGCCGTTGAGCCTTGTGAAATGTTGCGCGACTACTTTTTTCGTCTGGATTTTATACTCACAATACTCGTTTTTTAAGACGCAAGCCCGAGATGTACAGGTTTATCTGTTTAAAATTTATTAACATCGAGAAACAATTTAAAACCTTTAGTTAGCCCATAAGAGTTTTGATGTATGGAAATGTATGCTATTATAGCTTATTGTGTTCGGAGAGAGTTATTATATTTTGAATTGTCTGTATATAGTTGCTTTTATAGTATAGTAGTATATACGAGTATAGTATGACAATATCGACTTTCAAGCAGTTCAAGCTTGTAATGCTAATTTATATTAACCTCGTAAGGCCTAAGGCAGTTTTCGTGTTACTAAAATTAGACCCTTTACTTTTATTTTAAGAATGTTTAAAATGGCTTTGAGATTTGTACATTGAAGTGTACAGTGGTCCTTACGAGGTTAAGTTAGTTGGTAGAGTTTTATTGAACAGCTTTTAGGTAATACTCTATGAAATAATTGAAACTAAGTGCTTCTCAATCTCATTTAGAAACCGACCAAATGCATTAAAAAAATAAACGTAAATTTGGTAAACAAGAAATCTATGCCAATGAAAGAATACTATATAAACGGGAAAGTAACTCTGTCTGTTTTTTTTTTCAAACTTTTGGACCAGTTTTGATGAAACTCTTTGGCATATGAAAAGGAAAAAAGACCCTGAGTACAGCTAAAAAATCTGTTTTTCTAGTTATTCTATCTATCGCAAGATTCCAGCCCTTGAACTGTTGTAATAAGGAGGTTACTTAAATTTTCATAAAATTGAATTAACCACTGTGGTCGATTTCACACCAAATTAAACTTTAAAACATTAAAACGAGAAATGTGTTTTTCCGCTTTTTTAATTTAAAACTGTAAAACCTATTGGACCGTAAAATTCATACTAAATTTGACATATAGTGTGTAGGCATAGTGTACACTAAAAGTATATTAACAAAATAAAAATTAAATATCCCTGTTTCGTCCAATCGTTGGCTGCAGCCATGGAAGAGAATGCCGTGAGGAATTATACTCTCGAGTTTTATGCACCTAAGACTTATTTACTATAAAATGCAACAATAACCTAATCATTTTTTTTAACTCTAACTAACGAAACAACACAACAAGCAAGTATAAAATCGTTTATTAATAAAACTTCAAGTAATACTGCTATTACTTTTACTAATCGTGATTAAAAAGCAACACTTGAATTTGAAGTTTGCTCGAGATCTCACCCGCCAGGAGAGCGCCTCCCCCATGGGAACCTTTCTGCGGAAATTTTCCGAACCCACGGGCAAGTTATCTGTGCGTATCACATCATTTATACCTATTTCGAAATGTAATCACTTCGAATATTTAATTAGTTAATACTGACTTTACTGACATTTTTGGGGTTCCTTACCTCAATCGGCAAAACGAAAACGTTATCACTTTGTTGTCCATCTGTCTGCCTGTTTGTCCGTCTGTTAAAACATTTTTCTCAGGAACGTGTGGAAGTATCAAGCTGAAATTTATATCAAACTAGCTGCGCCATCCCGCGACAACAGACAATTTTCGGGATAAAAAGTAGTCATGTGTTAATCCAGAGTGTCCTTACCTTCCCATACCTTCATAAAATTTATCTAAATTGACAAAGCGACCAGTTTTCATAAAATTCGGTATTGAGGTAGCTGACACCTTGTTTTAACACATACCTAGGCTACTTTTTATCCCGAACGCGGGTAACAGTAACACAGTGGGCGGCAGCTAGTTTATCATAAAACCCATTTCGGAAGTAAACAAAGTCCATCGGCCACGTGGCCAATACCGAGAAAACAATCAATACATAAGTAACTGCTTATTTTTTTTTCTTCATTATGTAAATTTAATAACTTTCATGCATGTATCCAAATATTATATCTATACATGGCGCAAGTTTCGTCATAAATACAAAATGGGCCCCCGTAGCAAGTAGCAACCATTGTCAAAATCACACATTTATTATACTTATCAGCAACAAGCTTCGTCCAAGTTATATAAGATAATGATCCGCAAGACGCTTTATCAATTACACATTAATTTATTTATATTCATATGAAATGACAGTGTATAAACATAATATTTGTACATACATATATACATATATCGTAAAGGAGATCAATGAGCAGATGTATTTTATTCGAAGAGATAGAGACATTGTAAGAATCTGTAAAATTCGTAGTTTATTCTTTTATACTCATGGATGCAGTTTAACAATACCTTCCCTATAAAGTTCTCTAATGTGTAACTTCAAACATTACAAACTGTGGAGTCGGTTAACTAACTTATAATTACTCATTAATAGTTATGAAGAAATACTCGCTCTTAAAACTAAAAGTATTAATTGCGTTAGAGTAAACGTTATACTTATAACAAGCTATCGTAGACGAACTTTCGTGTTGTCTCAACTAGCGCCGTCTCTCTCTGCTTCCCCTGTATTTTATTGAAGTTTTTAGGGTTCGGTGTCTTTTCCTCAATCTGTGAGATGACATTGTTTGTTTTTGTCATCCGGCGGATGAAGTCCGGTCATAAATGTCAATAAGACGAATCCGTAATCATCGTCAATGTCAGATTGACGATAAATGAAGAGGTTCCTTAATAATTGTATGACTTTGGTACATATGATAGTTGGAATATTTTTCTAGTGTGTAAGGATTAACATCATATCACAGATGCGATCATATAAGAAGCTGAAGATCAAAAAAAAAAGGATTGAGTGTAAGATGATATGAATATAAGAAGGAAGTAAACGGCGAGATGACAATTAATATTTGACGACGCGGTTGGCGCAGTTTGTAGTACACAAGCCTACTGAGCCGGCGGCCCTCTGGGTTCAAATCGCAGCCAGGGCAAATATTTGTGTGATGAACTCGAATATTTGTTCTTGGGTCATAGATGTTTTATATATGTATATATTATGCATATCGTCGTCTAGTGCCTATAGTGCAAGCTTTGCTTAGTTTGAGACTAGGTCGATCTTTGTAAGATTGTCCCTTAATATTTATTTATATAAAAAAAATTGTAATCAAAAAATAAAAATGTTGAAGAATGGAGGAACAAAACATGCTGCGCCGGCCCCAAATAAATGGGATGGGAAGGGCCAGGGAATGATGATGATGATCACAGATGCTATCATCATACCAAGTGCCAACCAACAGTTAACAACAAATCATCATCATACCAACCCAAAGAAATCCATTCCATGAGATAAGGATTTTGTTTATAGAATCGCATTCCAAAATAACCATCTAATATGCTTGATTTAATTAATTTCGTCGTAACATAAATCACGAACATTGTAAAGGAATGTAAATAAAAAACATAATTAATTACAAAACAAAAAGCTCTTAAAAGCTTTCCATTTCAAACTCAGTAGGGTTGGGGTGGCACCCCTCGTTGTTACGTATTACAAACTAAATTTCGCTCTAGATACATTTTCGTACGTACTGTCATTTACGTAATCAATGTATTTTTATGAAACCATGGGAGTGTTTTTACAGGAACGTATATTCCAGACGATGTTTACGATATTGTTTTTGCTTAATTATACACCACTTGTACATTTAATAATGGACAAGTCACAGTTAATCAAGATTACTCAAAAAGTGTTTTAATAATTTCATAACCTGAAAATAATTAAAATACGTATTAACAGATTTACATGTATATTTAAATGAGTGCTCCGGTTACGTTCTCTTTTGAGAGCAAAAAGTCAAATTACACATTAGATTTAATTTAGGAAATGTTTGTTTGAATTTTTTCAGTTGTAAATTGGAGTTGGATGAAGGAGCGTCCCGCGCAGAGAATAACACATGGGGTGCAGCGGAGGGTGCGGCGGGCGCCCACTGAAAAGTGCGCGGGTGGGGCTGAACAAACTCGCGGGGACTACCAACTGCGCGCACACAGTTTTCCCGTTTTCCTTCCGCGGTACTTGCGCTAAAATTATTAGTATGATTGCATTAGAAAAATGAAAGATTACTTAAATGATTGCGTTTACTTCAAAATATAATCATTTAGTCCCTACATATTGTATACCCGTAGTCGTAAGCATACATTTTATTAAATTAGGTAAGGTAAAAAGTAATAAAAATGTATGTTCCTTTTACAACACGAAAAGTAGGCGATAGAAATAAAACATGACAAATTG
Organism: Apotomis betuletana; assembly: GCA_932273695.1. NCBI lineage: Eukaryota > Metazoa > Arthropoda > Insecta > Lepidoptera > Tortricidae > Apotomis > Apotomis betuletana. Next base: position 13,394,395 of record OW026305.1, on the reverse strand, counting down.
CCAGTAAACTAGTTGTTAAAAACACAATAAGTGAGAGATAAGAATGTAACAACAATAGAAAGTGTGTCACATTCACGTTTGAATGAAGACGCATCCGGTCGTAAATCTTACGTAAACTGTTCATGATAAGTAAAGTAGAAAGAAAAGTGGTAATGATGTTGAAATGAGAAAAACTTACTTGAAAAATTTAAATACGATTGAACGTAGTACACAAAGATGTAATAAACAAATAATGAATACTTGGAAAAACAACAATGTCATCTTGGGTATTTTAAGTGAATTTCAAAGAATAAATGCGAGACAAAATGATAATTACCGATTGCACCGATAAATTAAATTAATAAAAGTTAAATCATCTAGTAACAATTACCCTGCAACAGTCCGTTTCTACTTTGAGATCTACTTAGTTAACATAAGCTGTGTAGACATATAATTATAAATCACCAACTAAATAAATTCTCGTTAGGAAAAGAAAATACAGTAGTACGCAGTTGAGCGTCCCCGCAGCATGTACTCTCAAATAGGGGAACAAGCATTTTAGCATTACCCCCGTGCAACTCTTCCCGCGGGGGAGGCGGCCCACGGCGACGTAAAAATCAATATGCCGGAGTTGTTAAATCACGCTTATAAACGAGCACTCGTCTTCGTTTCATTCCTGAAACTGCTCAAGCATTTTAAACGACGTATGTTTCGAATAACGCGGGACAACTTAAATACAACTATGAGATTGAGTTTTCGTGCCAATTTGCTCTAGCTAATTCCTGGGTTCAGTAATGAACCATAATGAGTTCAATGGTGTGATTAAAATGAGGTTTTTTATAGACCTTATTAAAACAAGTTCTGTTACTCGGTTGACTAATGCTATTATTGTTACGTTATATTTTATTGAATATTAAATGAAATGAAGTTTAATTTTTTTTATTATTTTTTCCATTTCCTGTCTTACTCTATTTAGCTACTAATATTTTGTGAGTAAACCATTGGATCTAATATATTAATATAGCAAAATAAGAAATGAGTCGGGATACCAAAACCCGCCGGATGTCCCGACCGGAGGTACCCGGTTTATGGGAAGGGCGGTTGGTAGTGAACAACTGTACAGTTAATGGGGTATTTTCCGGTTATTCGACCAATCTCGGATTTGATTTTTCGAATAAAAGTACTTATTGGTAGGACACAAATCAACGAAAATATGAATCTAATTGGTTCTTAACGAGTAACAGTGTAATAAAATATAGACTGTTTCATTATTTTTATTAAATCGGAAAATGTAATTGAATTATTATTAATAATGGCTGCTTAAATTGTTTAAAAAGGAACGTACCATAAGGCGGCGCATCATCACCATTTTTCAAACGGTAAAATATTAGCATTTCTATTTACAATAATTCAAACATTCAACTCGGCTTAAGCCCGACCCCTTAACTGCCCAAGGGCTTCCCACCTTTCGCAATAAAAAATACATCAAACACATATGATAGCCACTTAAATAGCCATCCATAACCATTACGCTTATTTATGACGAATGTTATCTGCATCGGGAAGAAAAAATAGGAACAACCTTTTAAATTAACCCCGTAGCAAGTCCATGTTCAACGGTATTCTCTAATTTACAAACTTGACACGGAAGAGAAAATTTACTTATGAAAACTCATTAACTGTTCTTAATTGACGACGTTTAATCTACATCTTCAAAACACTTTACTAGTATATGTGAGGAAATTAAATACGAAACGGTTCTATGTAATTCCAGTTATGGATCCTTGCAAAACTGTAACACAATATAAAGTAGGCGAGAATAATTAATTCAAACAAATATGCGCTTACAAAATAAGTGGGGTAGAATGAAAACAATCAACACACGTACACGTACAGCTACAGCGGTACCAGCTACTCCTCCGCGTCAATAAAATAGAAATGTTACGTATAAACATACATAGAATACGTTTCGCTGTATACAAGTATACTCGTACATACGTATCATTAATAAAAAAAAATCTACAGTTGTTCGCTTCTCGCAATTTGAGCATGATCGTCAACTCCTCGTTTGCTGCCAAAACTTATTCGGATTTTAGTATAATATACATTTAGAGATATAATATTCATGAAACCAAATACGAAAAGTTTACACATATAATTTATTTATCCCTTCGAGGTCTTATCACAATAATATTATATAGGTGGAAGAAGGCTTTTTGTTGGTACTTCTTCACGCGCAATCGGCTACTGGACCAATTTTGATGATATTTGGTATGGAGGTAGCTGTGGCTCGCTTATCACAAGAACATGTAGTTTTACCGTGTTGCGTTACGTTGCGTTATGTTACCTTCAATTCGACCAAACCTTCAATCTCCTACTCTCACAAAACATCCGTATGAGATTAATGAAGATCAGTTAAATGTTAAGAACCAAGTGTGAAAAAAATATATAATTACTCACGTGCTCTGAACGGTTTAGCCAAAGCCGTGGGTAGAGAGGGAAATAGTTATTTGTGCAACAGGAGAGCAAAGTTGTTTTTTGTTGCGAGTGCTGATTTTGAGTCCCGAGCAAGCGAAGGATTCTATGTTTGAAACACAAGCGTAGCGAGTGATTCTAATTTAGAATCCTGAGTGTAGTCTCGGACTCAACAGCACGAATGCAAAAAACTTTGCTCTCGTGTAGGACACACAACTTTTCACCTCGACAGCGAGAACATATTCGACTTTTTGTACTTTTTCTTCCAACCATTCAGGTGTTGGTATGTTATAGTCTTTGTTGCAAATTTCAATGATATTATTAATTAGAAAATACGCGGATGCGGTGGTAGCCTAGTGGTTAGGACATGCGACTTTCAATCCGGAGGTCGCGGGTTCGAACCCGGCCCGTACCAATGAGTTTTTAGGAACTTATGTACGGAATGTCATTTGATATTTACCACTCGCTTTTCGGTGAAGGAAAACATCGTGAGGAAACCACCTAAGCTCAATAAGGCCTAGTTTCCCCTCTGGGTTGGAAGGTCAGATGGCAGTCGCTTGCGTAAAAACTAGTGCCTACGCCACATCTTGCGATTTAGGTAGCCGACCCCGATTGAGAATTCATTCTCAAAAGTGGGACAAAGGCTAGGAGGATGATGATGATATTAATTAGAAAATACATACCTGCTGCTTGAAATGGAATAAAAATATATAAAAATTTAAATTATACGTTCTAACACTGTGCCAGTCCCTCATGACCACCCATGGTTGTCATTTTTGATCAAATGGGAAGATTGAATAGAATAGAATATATTTATTTGTCAAACATAGTAAAAGTAGTTGTTACATTAGGCAGAAGTTCTCTATGCCTTTGAGCAGATACATTACGTGACTGTTTATAGTTTAATTGAAGACGCGTTTGGCTCGGTTTGTAGACACCTGCCTACTGAGCCGGCGGTCCCGGGTTCGAATCCCGACCGGGGAAAATATTTGTGTGATGAACTCGAATATTTGTGCTTGGGTCATGGTTGTTCTATGTGTTTAAGTATATAATTATCTATATAAGTACGTATATCGTCGTCTAGTACCCATAACACAAGCCTTCTTGACCTTAATTTGGGACTAGATCGATTTGTGTGAGGTTGTCCGATATTTATTTAATTAATATTTTTACTCGTAAAGCACCAAAGAAAGTAAAATACAAAAGTAAATAACAATTTGTACTCGATATTTTTAGGGTTCCGTACCCAAAGGGTAAAAACGGGACCCTATTACTGAGACTTCGCTGTCCGTCCGTCCGTCTGTCACCAGGCTGTATCTCAAGAACGGGGATAGCTAGACAGATGAAATTTTCACAGATGATGTATTTCTATTGCCGCTATAACAACAAATACTAAATATAAAATTAAATAAATATTTAAGGGGAGCTCCCATACAACAAACTTGTTTTATGGTACGGAACCCTTCATGCGCGAGTCGGACTCGCACTTGCCCAATTTTTTTAAAGTACGTTTCGAAACTGCGTCTATGATAAATTGGTGAAGTTATCAATTATTGGTACAGGTAGGTATTTACAGTAAAAAGTTGAAAAATCTTCTTATTTGAACAATAATCTATTTGATTTATATATAAAAAAAAAACACAATTATTTAAACATTCAGTCGTTAAAAACAATTATGTGGAGTTAGGGGAGCATTGGGCACTTTTTTACTTAAGTCTTAATAAAAATGCAATTTTTTAACAAAATCAACTTTTTACTCCTTATATTAGTAGCACATATATTTGGCTTCAATTATTACGAAGAACACTTATACAATAATAATCGGTCTCCAAATTGCAAGAGATTTTCTGAACACTGTCAAAAGTGCGCAAACCTCCCAATGGTCGGGTGGTTTGGGCACCTCAATGGGAGGTTTGGGCACGCCAATACGCCTCTTAATGGTAAATTATGTAGCACAAAATAAGTTCTGCCGAATTTATTGCGGCATAATTGTACCATAGCATACCCACAGAACCGAATCGCTGCCAGAAAACTAGGTTAGGTTAGGTTGAAACTGCGTCCCTCACAGAAACGAAGGCAAGGCAGGTAAGTAAGGCAGGTCCGACTTGGCTTAGGTTAGGTACGACGACGAGCGAAGCGAGGAGGAGTGTTAGGTTGAACTGCGACCCTAACGAGCGAGCGAAGCGAGCGAGCCGCGCAGGTCCGACTTGGCTTACGATTCCTAACATTACCAATTTCACCTTAAGGCAGATCCGACTTGGCTTAGGTTAGGTACGACGACGAGCGAAGCGAGGAGGAGTGTTAGGTTGAACTGCGACCCTAACGAGCGAGCGAAGCGAGCGAGCCACGCAGGTCCGACTTGGCTTACGATTCCTAACATTACCTATTTCACCTTAAGGGCCTTATCACACTTGCGATTTGCGAGCGTATTTTCTATACAAATAAGCGACGCGGCGTACACGCTGCGCGATCGCCTTCATACAAAATACGCTCGCAAATCGCAAGTGTGATAAGGCTCTAAGGCAGATCCAACTCGGCTTAGGTTAGGTACGACGACGAGCGAAGCGAGGAGGAGTGTTAGGTTGAACTATGACCCTAACGAGTGAGCGAAGCGAGCGAGCCGCGCAGGTCCGACTTTGCTTAGATTAGGTAGGTATTTGTTTGTTTCGTATTAATATTGAGTCGGACTTTTAATTTTTCGGTGTATTACAATTATCATGCAAACGGAATATTATGCTATATACATTTCGGCGACACAATTATTCGACCATAGGAGTATTGTTCTAATCAACATTATGCCAATGTACTATTCTGCCAAAGAAACGTGTGCGAAATGATAGTATGCCAAGAAATTTAGGCAAAAAGCAATTGTGCGAAATGATGATTGTGCCAATAGTTGCTATGCGAAACGAAAATATGCCAATCAATTTTGTGCAACACATTAGTAACCCGCCCGAACCTCCCGACTGCCCAATGCTCCCCTATCTCCCCTACCTATAAATATTTCTTGGGGTCATCATCCTCCTAGCCTTTGTCCCATTTTTTTTTTTTTTTTGAGAATGAATTCTCAATCGGGGTCGGCTACCTAAAATCCCAAGATGTGGCGTAGGCACTAGTTTTTACGAAAGCGACTGCCATCTGACCTTCCAAACCCAGAGGGGAAACTAGGCCTTATTGGGCTTAGGTGGTTTCCTCACGATGTTTTCCTTCACCGAAAAGCGAGTGGTAAATATCAAATGACATTCCGTACATAAGTTCCGAAAAACTCATTGGTACGGGCCGGGTTCGAACCCGCGACCTCCGGATTGAAAGTCGCATGCTCTAACCACTAGGCTACCACCGCTTCATTTTTTTTTTTTTTTTTTTTTTTTTTTTTTTTTTTTTTTTTATTTTTTTTTTTTTTTTTTTAAATAAATATTTCTTGGGGTATTTTTATTTTATTTTAAGAGCTAACACGTATCGGAACGTGTTCTTATTCGAGGTCGGATTCGAAAAACGAAATTCTAATTGATATGTTTTCTTCACTCACTTTTTCGTATAGATATGAAAGAGAAAGGGTGCATCGAAATTCGAATGATTCGAATTTTACAATTAACCTGTGACTGAGAAATGACAATTCGTAGTGAACAATTGAAAAAATTAAAATAGTTATTTGTTATGCAAGGCTGCAAAGTTGTTATTTGGCGCGAGTGTTGAAATTGAAAGCTGAGCGAGCGAAGGAATCTAAGATTGAACCATGAGCGAAGCGAATGGTTCAAAGATAGATTCCTGAGTGTAGCGAGGCTTTCAAGACACGAGAAGCTAAATAATTTTGCAGCCATGCGGAACACACAATTTTTCACCTCACTACAGCGAGGAAAATGCAAGATTCAAGAAAAACAATTAAAACATAAAAATAATCATATTTAATTTTGCCTTCTATTTAACACATCAAATTTAAAACATAACACACTCAAATCTAAACCAAATACCTAAATACGAGAGAAGCACGTCATATAAAAAATGAAAAGTAATGGCCGTAATTTGTATTATCGTCGTGTATATTTTATCGTTGAGTTTTTCTTAAGCACTGTTATATTATATTTGTATTTGAAACTACTTGACACATTCGTTGTGAATGTGGGAGAATGGCATTCTGGGAAGCATTAGTTGGCCACTCGGAAGTATTTTCCATAACACTTGCTTTGGAAGTTATTGGACGATGGGATCCGAACAATATTATTTCGGCTTTATCTTCTTTAAAAACGCCAATAGTTTCGGTAAATTACTTATCGCCTCCAAATATTTATAACAAATCCTTTTTCGTTTTAATGCAGGGTTTCAGCATTGAATAAATACTCCACATTTGGCTTAACTTTCTTGTTTTCGATATTTCTATAAAGTAAGACAACAGTATGTATTTTCCACGGAACAAATTTACGTTGTTTACGTGAATTGTGAAAGCGTCCAACTTTTTAATTATTATTTTTTTCTCGGTTGCGTTCAGAAATTACACTCTTATGTTCCAACTTTTATAAATAATAAATATTAAAATTTGTGTTGTATTTAATATATTTACTAGTCAAAATATGTAAATGAAACTGAAATACTTACTATTAATATATATAAACATATTCAACATAAAATAAAGTGTAGAGAAAATAAAAACTTAAAAATCTGTAACCACAAACCAGGTTTCTGGACGTGATATTGTACGTGTATTTTTTTTTTAAAGAAGTATTCAAACGTACATATGATTTTAGCCGGCCTGACCAGATCGCCCTTTATTAGCGTGCGTTGATTGGTTATTCGAAGATTTATCGACTGATGAAATCAGTCACGCGTTGGAGGAGTCTTAAATATAAAAAAGTTACATGCACCACAGAGAATCAAAATCGTCGTGTTCGAAATTCAAATGACTTTTGCACGCTAGCGGATAAAATTGACTTTTGCACGCAGATTTCGCCCTATAAACGGAGGTTTTCCGAGCGAGTGAGGTGAAAAGTTACTTTCTACTCACGCTCGAAACAAAATTGCATTTTGTTCCCTGTTATCTCGCAGCAAAATCGCCATGTTTGAACTGGTGAAGTGAAAACAACAATTCCACGTGTCTCAAACTTAATATTCTAATACATTGCAAGAAAATAACAACATGGATGAAATTAATAACGTTTTGTCATCGTAAGTTTAAAAATCTATGTAAACACTGTAAAAATTAAACTGAAAATATTACCAACGAACGCCTAATATTTTGCCAAGAAACCCCAATAGGTCATCAGATCGCGCGACCTGGACCGGCCTTAGAAGGGATCCTTACCATATACCTAGCAAACCTTAGAATGAATCCCACAAGCCAAAAAGAAGCGTGGCTGTCCCAAGGAATCCTGGTGGCACTCAGTGGCATCCTAAATGAAGGCAACTAGGTAAGGGGACATAGGACTTTATGTCAAGTAAGTCAATTCGGCGTTTAAGCTCATATTTTATGTTTTTAACCGACTTCAAGAAAATTAGATTCTCAGTTTGTCTTCTAAGTACGTATGTATGTGTGTTTGTCCGCAATAATCTCGCGTTTGGCCGAACCGATTTTGATACGGTTTTCAGAAAAGTATTTGTTACTCTCAAAAAAACAGGTTCTCAGTTTGACCTGTACGTAGGTATGTATGCTTGTCCGCGATTATAAAGTTGTTCATGAACAACTTCATAATATTGCACAACCTAATCTTGAGCAACTTTTTAATTTGCGTCTGATAGTCATCGTAAATGCCAAATAGTAACTAACTAAATAACTACTTCATGCGTGGCATCTATTTTCATAGTAATAATGAATCCATACTAATATTATAAATGCGAAAGTGTGTCTGTCTGTCTGTTACCTCTTCACGCTTAAACCGCTGAATCGATTTTGATGAAATTTGGCATGGAGATAGTTTAAGATCCGAGGAAAGACATAGGATAGTTTTCATCCTGGAAATTATCCCTAAAAATATAAAAACTTAAATCAAAGTATAAAAACTTTGACACTTGTAAAAGGGGCACTTTTACAAGTCTATGGGCATGCGGTTAAGTTACGAGTATAAAAGTGGATACATACTCGAATTACGCTTGCGATTATTTAGAAATCCACCTAGCAAATTATTCGTGCAAGTGAACTAGAAATATTTTTTTAGGTTGCTGTATCAGCAACAATAGAACCCATGTAGGATCACTTTGTTGTCCACCTGTATGTCTGTCTATCTGTCGCACTTATCGTTCGGAGGGCAGACATACACAACCCTACTTCCCGTAGACCCACAATCATTAAATTTGGCAAGAAACATCATGTAGCACAACCAATTAGGAACGTCCGAAAACCGTAAATTCGTAGTTACATAAATAAGCATACATATTTTTGCGTGACAACAGTTTTTCAGCGGCAAAGTTTTAAGTTTGTGTCTAAAACCAGTTAACTTTTCGTCAGAGCAATATTAATTGCTTTTATAGTTTGTACGGAACCCTCGAGGCGCGAGTCCGATTTGCACTTGACTGGCTAATTTCAGCTTGCATTCGACTGCATAGTCTGCAGTCACAGGTACGTATTTAGTAGGCGAAAACAGCACCTGAAATGACTGAATCGGATGGCGGAGAAAAGATTGGCCTCTAGAGACCGCATCGTGAAGGTTCAGGATCAGGTTCAAGTTAGCTTGGCCTCTGGAAATATTATTGTAGAAGATATTTGTTAGTTTTTAACCAATTTCTAAATAGAAGGATATATTTTCTTAATACATTTATAATAATAAAAAAATTAGAGTGTCGGTGTTTTGGTTATGTATACAGCGTGTATATTTGATATAACCGCAAATTGAAGCCATACGGAGATTTTAGTGCTATAATCTAATATTTATAACAATTATTAATTTAGCATTAACTGCCATAGCTTAATTAATTTTTGATAATTTTCTGAGCAGCAATGTATGGCGTACACTTATTAAAAGTGATTACTAGTGACAGTTGTGACATCACGATGTTAAGTGTCAACAAACAACAACAAACAAATACATTACGTGCTGAATTATTTCATATGAAAAGAAAGGTCGATTATTTTAATAATTTACGGATCAATACATTAAATAAGTGCCTATACTAAGACCCCGTAAAGTTTGCGGCTATATCAAATACCTATACACGCTCTATAAATATTTTGTTTCTGATTTCGTTTTATTTGTCATAATAAAAAAATGCATAGTAGTATATCCAAGGAGCTTTTATGATAGGTCCATGAGTATATCCGTACTAGTATCAAATTCATAGCCAGCCGAAGTTAAATTTTGAAAATTTTCTGTAAGTTATTAAGCCAAAAGAAAAAAAAAACTTTTTTTTTAATCTATGAAGAACCCTTCTCTAATTACTTTTTCTCACTCAGTCAGGACTTTTTATTCATATAATAAATTATATGATTTTAACACTAATAATAAAAACAGGTTAAAAAGTGGTCATAAAACAGCCACATTGAGAAATATTTGAGCTTTTATAAAGAAAGAGGGATTCTATTTTTTCCTGTTGGGATTCAACTAAATTAAACGCGAAAATAAAATACTCATACCAGTGTAGCCCAAACATAAGCCCATTAAGCGCGGAACTACATTTATGTCCGGAGCCTTAAAGCAATTTAGCCAAATAGGAAAGTTATGTATTCGTATGTAGTAATATAATCGCGATAAAATATGAAATAGTTACCTAAAAGTAAAAAGTAATATTACTTGTCCCGTTAAAGTGGGTCACCCCCTGCGCCCCCGCCCGGCGCTCCCTGCCCCCTCCCCCTCCCCCGGCACCGTCTCTCGTCCGCCCCTCTGTCCCCACTACCCCACTTTACCCCCCAACATTCATTGTGCCGCAATATATTTCTTTTTATGTGCAAACAGAAAAGTTATTTATTTAAATTTTCTCACGAATTCGCATCGCAATTTTATTTTATTATATTATCCGTATCGCATTTAGAATGCCGTATAAGTACTACTCGTATCAGCACTTTGTATTCATAAAGAAAATCTATCGGAGAAATGTACATTTAGGCTCTAATGACATTTGTAATTGTGTGTACATTTTGTAGACGCTTCAGACGTAACTCGTATAACCTAATCAAGTGCCTGCGTTACTGGAATACATACCATACCAACATGGCTAACAAAAATCTTTAACCGCGTCAGCATTCTATCTACTCTACGCCATCGCTATTATGTCCCTAAATAATTAAATTTAAAGCGCTCGACGTAGTAGGGCATAATATTAAATTGAATAATAAAACTCAATTGCATTGCAAAGATCACAATTTCCTGACATCAGACTGGAGAAAGGCAGTGAGCGAGCAATTTTAGAACGAATTTTCGTCGCTATAGGGATTAAGTTTTAGTGAACGACGACATATTGCGCGCTATAGACCGTTTGTTTGGTTTACTTCTTGTAATATTTACGCAATATTTCTACTTATTGAACGCAGATAGAGAGCAAAGTAACCTTACCTGTGACGTTAATGATTGTGTGAAAGTTGTAATCGAAACACTGAATCCCTGCCAAATACTACTAAGGTAAAATTAACTATTGGCGTGCTTAAAACTGTCGTAGAGTAGTAGTAATTGAACACAGTCATGTTATTCTTAGTAAGATAAGATAAGATAAGATATCATTTATTTGCTAGAATCATGGTATACATTAGGGTGTTAGTTACATACATTTTGAGTAGATCGTTAACACCAATTTCGTGATATGTAAACATTCGGACTCAAGTATTTCAGACATTCTGTATGGACACAGCATGATAAGTGACATGCTGACTTAGTATCTGCGTCCATCACATCAAGACTTTATACTATACTTTGGTCAGTCAGGTTAACTAAAATCTGAAACACTAAAAACGTAAATCTGATTTTCGTTTCGACAAAAACTATTCGACAAATATCATTTTAACTTTTTATCATTTGACCGAAAATTCAATTCGATATTTTACGATTAGGCATGAATTGTTTACTGGGCTCGCGCGTTGTTGTGGTCGTAGTTCTAACCTAACCCAGCCAGGTCGGTTTTGGCGCTTTGCCGGCTGCTGCCGCGGCACGCTAGCTTCGCTCGATCGGCTCGCGCGCTGTTGTGGTCGCAGTTCTAACCTAACCTAACCCAGCCAGGTCGGTTTTGGCGCTTTGCCAACTGCTGCCGCGGCACGCTAGCTTCACTCGCTCGGCTCGCACACTGTTGTGGTCGCAGTTCTAACCTAACCTAACCTAACCCAGCCAGGTCGGTTTTCGCACTTTGCCGGCTGCTGCCGCGGTACGCTAGCTTCGCTCGCTCGGCTCGCGCGTTGTTGTGGTCACAGTTCTAACCTAACCTAACCTAACCCAGCCAGGTCGGTTTTGGCACTTTGCCGGCTGCTGCCGTGGCACGCTAGGTTCACTCGCTCGGCTCGCGCGCTGTTGTGGTCGCAGTTCTTATGTAATGCCAAAAATATCATTGGGTAAATGAAAAAAAGGGTATTAAACAAAAGACGTCTCATTTCAGAGGGCAAGTGGATGGGGCGGGAAAAGTTAAAAGGTAAACTGAAAATTCGTTTAAATGTATGCAGTGCAAAAGTATCATTGGGTAAATTAAAAATGGGCTACGAAACAAAATATGTAGCAACTCATAGGGCAAGTAAAGGGGACGGGAAAAGTTTTTCGGACAAACGATACTTCTACCAAATGTAAAATGGTAAAAAGAAAAATGTATGAAACCTGTCATCGGACAAACGATAAAAATTCGAATAGTTTTCGGACAAATGAAATTCGGTCAATGGTTTTAAGTGTTTGAGATAACTTAGATTTAGTAAGGTAACCTTACCTTACTAACAAAACATTGCTAAGAAAAAATATATGAAATGTACCTATAAGTACCATTTTTTTTAATTCTTTGTACGGATTAATACGTACGTTTGATTCAGAGGCCATATTATTAAAGTAGCAGGTGCCAGCGAAAAAGTCATGTCATAATTATAATCTTCTTTTTTGCTTCTGCGTAGTCGGGTAAAAAAGTATTCTATAACCATCTGAGGATGCGCAGGTACTAGTATACCAATAATCGTTGAAATCAGTCCAGCCGTCTAGACGTGAAGAAATGTCAAAGAGATCATTTATACAATTTAATAATATTATATAGATAGATGTGCATATACAGTATACACGCACATACGTAACGTCCTAAGTAAATGAAGGGTAGTTGGCATTTAATGAATGCAAACACTTTACGACTTTCATTATGGTACTTTCTTTGTGGCCGGGCCTATTTTTCAAAATAAGTTTCGTAATGAGTCCAACAAAAGCCATAAAATAATTTTCCGCTATGCGAGTCGGTACTTCAGGCGGCCAAACGAAAAGTTTCGCAGAACTCTGAAATTAAACTGAAATATGTAAAATAGGTTTATTGCTTTAAAAGTATTCCCTTAATCCTGTTAACTTTATATATACCTACGCATTCGAATAAAGCTGGTTATCCCTGGCTTGTTTAAAATATGATAAATCTCAATTAATATTTTAATTTCCACTGGAAAGCTTTCCACGTGAGCAAAGCCGGATTAATGAATTATATAAGATTATTTTAAATGAATACTTCTTTCGAAGACCTTCAATAACGCCGACCGATCAGCCTATGAAACAACACCGATTCGAAGACGATGACGATGCTGGTGTAATTACACCAGCATCATCATCAGCAGGGATAAGGGGAGAAGTACCCTCTTATCCCTCATTAGGGAGTTTAGGGACATAGGGCATAGACATAGAGTCTTCCATTTTGTGGCGTTTGCAGCGTCTTCCAGCTCTTTTTAGCCGAGACCAGTTGATTCAGCCTCCTTTTCAACTGAGCGTCTCCATGCGCTTTTATTTGCTTTTTATTTTCTGCATGTGCATGAGCGCGGGTGCCTCAGGCATCTCTTGGTAGTCGTGACAAGAGATGCCTGCCAAAGCCTTGGCTTGGCTTGAGCCCTTGGGCTTAGCTCGCCAGCCACCTTTGCTTGAACGGATGGTTGTCCAGTCACCCAAACTCATGACCAAGCCATTTTCTTCGGCAGGTTTCTTCATGTATAGGCTTTTGCCACAGTCTTGCAACAGAGATGATTCATGGCCAGTAAATCCCCAAACTGTGCGACAAGCATCTCATCATTATGAAACTGATTTAGTATCAAACTATAGGTAGCTGCGCTCCACGGTGTTATCTGTTCATCCCACCGGAATACTATTTATTTTTTGTGATAGAAAGTAGCCTATGCCTTAATCCAGGGTATCAACTACCTCCATACCAAATCTTATCAAAATTGGTCCAGCCGTTTAAGCACGAAGAAGTAATAAACATACAAACACACAAACACACTCACAAACTTTCGCTTTTATATAATTAGTAGAGGAAGTCACAAAATAGCACCGATTAGGGAGAAGCTCCAAGCTAACCGACTATCATGGTATGGGCACGTGATGCGAAGAGAGGTAAGCCACGTAACCAGAAAAGCGTTAAGCATGAATGTGGACGGATATAGAAGAAGAGGAAGACCAAATAAAAGATGGATGGATTGTGTGAAAGATGATATGAATAAGAAGGAAGTATACGACGAAATGACGAGTAATAGGGAAGAATGGAGGAAGAAAACATGCTGCGCCGACCCCAAATAAATGGCATAAGGGCAAACGAATGATGATGATATACCTATTACTCGCAGTTTGATTAGAAAAACTGCACATAACTTATTTTTAGTTTTAGTTTATGGGAGAATATGTAGTTTCATTAAAATCAGATTTGAAGAATCGCTATGGGAGATGTGTATTTTGGCTAAGCCCGTTAGATGACATCAGTTGCTATGGAGCCATGGCTTACTAGGAATACATTAAGTTTGACATTGCTATCATTAATTCATTATGGAGAGATGTAACATAATGAATTGATAATAAAACACCATAAATATATACATATAAATGGCAAATTTAATGTAGGAAAAATTACATAAGTCGTGGTGAGGCTTTGAGTATTTAAAATGACAGAAGATGCAATGCACGGGCACCCCCTCCGGCTAAATAATTGGTGGTCAACTGGTCAAGCACGTTATATAAAAATAAAACTACTTGAAGTCGCTTCACCGCCATTTTGCATCGATCCGTAACGCGTGACACTTCTCTCTAAAAATTGTGAATTGTGGATATTTTCTTGTAAAAGGCGATCTGACAGCTCAAATTCGCAACAACAACATAATAAGTATTTATAACACAATTCAGTTCATTCATCAAACTGATTTGACTCATTCTTCAGATGTGTCCCATCACTATTTTATTCGTAAGTACCTATGCTGCATAGTTACGCGAAAACGGTGTAATTTTTGATATTGTCTTGAATTTTTCTGTAGTGCCATTATGACACGCAGATAAATTTGTCCTCGCTTACTTCGTTCGCTCGTCCAAATAATCACTTTGGTGTCATAATGGTTTATTTTAGCCCCTTGTCAAACAATCTACTATTTGTCACTATTCGGTAAACATATAAAGCACGTAGCAACTATTATAAAATAAAAGAATAATAGGTACCTAGGTATCACTCGATTAACTGTTTGTGTGATTTATGAACCTGATTTCGTTACGTTTGCTTCTGTGTATGTTTTCCTTATCTGTCTTGTGTAACTATGTTTATATTTAAGTATGTATATGTAGGTTTATGTACTTATGTATGTGTATAGGGTGATCAATCCAAATGGGTCAGTAAGGAGAAAACGAACCTGGTTAAAATTCGGTAAGTAATCGGATGTCGTTCTTTACATTCTTTACAGCATTTTGACGGTTCTCTTATTTTTCGCAAAAAATTGTTACGCCGATTATCACTTCCCAACTCCCGTTTCGCGGAATTTTATTTCGCCGATCTTTCATTTCCCAACTTATCAATTGCCAACTTATTATTTGCCAACCTCACCGTTACCAACTTAACTTTTGGTCTGTGATTTATTACGTAAATTTTTAAAATGCCACCTTTCATGTAGCAGAATGTTTTAGTTGGCATAATATGCACTTAGTTGTTTATTGGTTACCAAATGTTTTATTAAGTAGCGTGGTATTATTAGTAAATTCTTGCTAAAAAATAAATGAAAAGAAAGAAGTTGTGTTTTTCAGAGAAATAAGTAACAAAAATATGTAGGTATGGGTATGTGGTAAATTTACCAATTACAAACTAATATTTAAAAAAGTAAATTATAAATATATGTATAATATGTTGTTTATCCATGGTCATAAAACAAACCTAACCTAACCTACAGTTTTTGGTTTTTGACCCATGTTCCATTTTGTCGCAGTTACTCTTAGGTACTTGCCAGAGTTTCGGTCAACCAAAAAATATGTAAGTATTGGTATGTATCTTTTTCTTATTTGTAACTTGCCTAATGTATGAAAAGGGAACTGTTGTATCAACGAAACGTTAATCGTCCAAAAGTTGTTCGACCAAGTGAAAGATTTGACTAAAGATTAGTCAGCCAAAAGTTTAGAGGCATAATAATAATCTGCTTTACAATAATTCTACCAAGTGAAAACTTGTCAAATAAAAATTTGGTAATCGTTAGTTGTCAAAGTGAACCGTCGGCGAAACGTTGGTTGGCAAATGAAATTCGGCCAAACATAGTTCTGCGAAAAGGCAGAACACCATTTTGACCGGGTTATGTATGAGATTTATAAAAAGAAAATGCAGTTTTTATTAAATCTAAAATCACGCCATGGTTCCTAAGAACAGATAGTATCACTTATATAGGTCCTATTATCTATTCTGTGCTTATAGTTTATGTATTCTCCCTGCTAACCTGTTTGTATTTATTTTGTGCTCCCATCGCCCTGCATGACCTACTAATTGTATGGTTTATTCTGATAGTGAACTACCCAAAGGTTGTCTGGAAGAGTATTAGAGTTCCTTACGCTTACATTTCGTTTTACCCTTTTACCAATACTCCTAGAATTCAAAAGCACTAAGTGTTAAAATACCTAAATCCAAGAATGCCTATTTTATTCTAACAAAACTGGATTCTTAATTTAATATAGCCTAATTTTAAAATGTCCTGTAGTATAATCATAAATGCCTAAAGTTCACAACACCTTTATCTCAAAAATTAAAAATACTTAAGAATGACATTAAATTATTAATTAACAATTAAAACTCAAAAATATAATAAAAAATGTAGTTAAACTTGTTACATCTCAATTGTCTCATTTACCTATTTGAAATGTACTTACTAATCATAGTTTTGGACAAAAAATTGGTATTCAATAACGACGTGTCGAAAACTTCATTATTCACCCATTCATAATCACTGGAACAATTAAATCTAGATAAATGCTAGTAAAAAATAATGTAGGCATTTTGACGCTGTGATATTTCGCCATTCCGTTGTTTTTGGATTGAGTAGTTTTGAATTTTCACTATCGTATTTGAAAGAAATTTACTATTTATTAAATTTTATTTAACTTGCAATGTATGTAGGTATGTAAGTATGTTTGTTCGGGTGGAATCTTTGAACTCAATTTTGAGGTAGATATCTTCAACCGATTGAGCTATTATTATTATGAATTTTAAGTTAAAGTTATTATAACACTAGCTTTTGCCCGCGACTTCGTACGCGTAGAACTCGTTAATTGATATGGACAATAAAAAAAAAAAATTAGACTTTCAACCCTTTCAGGTATTCAATACTCGAATGGAATCTAGTTAGTAGTTTAGTTCTGGGCTATTGGGTGAAAGCCATGGACAAAATGCAAAACATCCTTTTTTTAATATTTTTGGAGTTGCAAGGCTAAGTCCCATTCGATTCAATAAGTTATCCGAGGCTAAGTCCAATTCGATTCCATAAGCTATGCTCAGAAATGGCTCGAGATGGTGACGGTCCATAATCAACTAACGAAGAAGGTATGGTTCTATTCACCAAAGAATTTTGTCACATTATGAAATTGGGACAAAATAATTATTAGGTAGCTACTATTATTTTTCTAACTTGGTTTTTACAACTTAGTTTATTGAAGTTTAGTTCAATAAATTATCCTAAATGATTTATTTAGGTCAGTAAAAACATGTAATTTTTTTGATTTGGAGACATGACCAAGCTACATACTGTTCATGAGAAAAACATTTCGTGCCCAAATGTATTCCTGCTACTTTTCATGTTCGCCCCTGTGATTTATTAATAGTCATAGAAAATGTTAAAAACTTTTAATGGAAACTGTAGACGTTTAAAATTAAATGGTAAATTATTCGGTATAATTGGAACACGTGGTATAAGTACACTTTGTCCCTTGGCTTCTCCCGTTAAAATCGTGCCCTTCACAATGTATTTCCCTAATTAGGTGATTCTCAATCTAGCGCCGTTGCCAAATTTGGGTGCGTCTAAGTTGCGCATTAACAAAACTGGTACTTTTTTTGTTGATTTTGAAAACAATATCATTTTTGATGCCCTTTCACATAGCCAGTTTTCGTCATGAATATAAGTGTGCCTATAAACCGACCATGAAAAAATGCTCGGTCGGTGATAGAGCCAAAAAATTGCACTTTTTCTATTTCCTCTTATAAGTATCATAATAAGGTTATCCTTCTCCATCAAAGCGTGTCAGGCCCTTGACTTAAGCACGTCGATTATGTAGCATAATAATTGATTGACAATTCGGGTCTTGTCGAGTATCCGAGTCTAAGATCCGAAAAATACAAAAACTTTATGCACTAAATAATACTGTACTCGGCGATAAATATTGCACATCGGTCTTTAGCCCTTAATTTGACAAAAGATGACGAAGGTCAAAAAAGGCTGGTTCAAGCCTCGTTATGGTAAAATAGAGCAAAATATTCTGGTTCGAAAATAATAATATGGAAAGAGATGGTCAAAGAATTTGTTCACCCTGCCATACACGCCAAATTATGGGTTAGAAAGAGGCAATTCAGCAATTGGCTGTTTATTTACGACGATTTCCGAACACTGGCGACCTTCCATCAATCATTGTTTAAAATTAAGATGAATGAAATGGGAATGAACGTAAATACTTTCTCGTTTATAATATTATTAGGATTATTTATATATGTTAAGTATCGTATCTTTGCATACTGAGTTATTTACTACTTTATTTATACTCAGTTACCAAGCGGAGGTACATAATCAAAGCTCGTAGGCACTATTTTCAGATGATGTGCGTATCGGAACGTGATACCTACCTGAAGGGCTACTCCGATGTTCGAAATTTTACTTTCGTATAGTGCTATTCCATTCACTCAAATATACCTTGACAGGAGATCGAGAGGGATGGCACTATTCGACACTCAAATTTTGAACATCGGAGTAGCCCTTCTGCAATCACTGGTTTGACATGTCTTGCCAGATGGGTGTGTGACGTTTGTCAAATCAAATGTGATTGATTCAAATTTGTAAAATTTTATGTATTTGATTCTTGAAATTACGCGATTAATCGAATTTTGCGGATACATGTTCCCATATCAGAATTTATTGTTTTTTTACAAAGAATAGTTTGGTATGCGTTTGGTGAAGGTCTATCTTAGGTAGATTAGTTTACGTCAAAACGATGACATGTAGGGAGTTGTTGCAACTACAATGATTTGCTCTCCATACAAAGTTTAATCCCGTTTTTCACGGGAACACTACATTTATTCGGGATGAAAATTATCCTATGTCCTTCCCCGGGACTGAAACTATCTATATACCAAATTTCATCTAAATCGGTTCAGCGGTTTAAGCGTGAAGAGGTAACAGACAGACAGACAGACAGACAGACAGACAGACAGACACACTTTAACATTTATAATATTAGTATGGATTTCTGCATTTTATTAAGTTTCTGTCAAAATTTCATTTTTGTGACAAGTTTATGGCCTACTGTACTTTTCTTCGAATATCCATCAATTGTTCACTGAGACGATTCTAAAGACACCAATAACATGAGGATTGCTTTATCTATTACAGAGTTTCTTCAGATGACCTTCGGGCTCCATCATCAGACCTGCCTCAGGTGCCATATCTATATATATAAAACTCAAAGGTGACTGACTGACTGACTGACATAGTGATCTATCAACGCACAGCCCAAACCACTGGACGGATCGGGCTGAAATTTGGCATGCAGGTAGATGTTATGACGTAGGCATCCGCTAAGGAAGGATTTTTCAAAATTCACCCCCTAAAGGGGTGAAATGGGGGTCCAAAGTTTGTATGGGGAAACAAGATTAGTTAGACTATTTTATTCGAAACTTCACAGGAGTATTCCTAACGATAAATGAGTAAACACGTGTTTCAGGTTTTTTGAAAATTCAACCCCTAAAAGGGAGAAATGTGGTGACAAAGTCTGAAAATCAGCATGGGTATTGTTTTTATAGTTTATCGGGTCGCTGATTACAAAAACCGCAACGATTTTAAAATCCAACGTGGCGGACGTGAGTTACCATCTCCCCTGTTGGAGTGAAATGGGGTTGAAATGTCTAAATACTAAACCGCTGGTTCTAGAGAGTTCAAATTTGGCACGTAGGTTCCTTATAAGGTGTAGGGGTGCACTAAGAAAGGATTTTTCAAAATTTACCCCCTAAAGGGGTGAAATGGGGGTCCAAAGTTTGTATGGCGAAAGAAGATTAGTTAGACTATTTTATTCGAAACTTCACAGGAGTATTTCTAACAATAAATGAGTTAACACGTGTTTCAGGTTTTTTTTTAATTCATCCCCTAAAAGGGAGAAATGTGGTGACAAAGTCTGAAAATCCATTGGTAATGCTTTAATGGTTTATCGGGTCGGGTCGCCTTTTGGGGTGCGATGGGGTTAAAATGACTAAATATGAGTACGGGTGTAATTTTTATGGTTTGTTGGGACGTTAATTACGAAAATGCCACCGATTTTGAAATTTTATTTGTGGTCATGAAAATTCTTGAAAGCATTTGCGCCAAATTAATAGGTCCAGTAGTTTTGCAGCAAATCGATTGTAACAGACGGACTGAAAGACAGCTACACGTGATCCTATAAGGGGGTTCTTTTTTTGATTTTGAGGTATGGATGGGTCTCTATCCTAATAGATTAAAAAAGTAGTATTTGGTGGCATCTCGATCGTCGTCAATTGGTACCTATAGGCGGGCGGCGCGTTGGGACGGGATGAGTAATGATCGGGAAACTTCCTGCATCCGTAATAAATACATTCAAGCTTTTCAATAATAATAATAAATTTCAGAATTCTGAATTACGTTTATCTGGCTCAGAATAATACATTTTTTATTCATCAACGAAGAGAACCTCAATATCTTACAATAGAACATGACGTAACTTATAACATGGCTTAGAATCATTAAACCAATCTCGAATAACAAGTCTCAGGGGCAAACTCTCAAATTTGCGGGTATTGACTTGAGAGAACATTGCTTCTCTCATGGACAGTTTTATGTTGCTTGCTCTCGAGTAAGTTCACCCAGTAGCTTGATAGTTTTAGCGCCTAATGACAGATTAGTCAAGAATATTGTGTACAAAGAAGTTTTGTAGGCCCTATTTTTTTACACACGCTAAACAAAAGTAAAGCCGCAAAAACTATACATAATTAATAATAATACTTCTTAACGCGAGCGAAGCCGCGGGCACAAGCTAGTTTGTCATAAAAGTTAAGTAATTAAGCATATTTTAGCATAATTTCATCTCAATCGGTTGTATAGATATCTGCTTCAAAAATGAGTTGCAAGATTTCACCCGAACAAACATATAGTTACACCCTACCCGCCTGCTAGCTGGTTTGTGGATGAAATTTCTGATTATGGTGAATTAAAATATTTTCTAGGTATGCTTTATATATTTTTATCAATTCGACTCGTTATTCAAACAATTTGATCTGAATCTTGTGAATTCAAATTTAACTTAGATTCAAATATTGTTACGGCGGCGCTACCTGAAAGCTCAAACAATCCCCGCCCATTTACATTAAAACGGTTGATAAATCCCACACTAGGTCAGCGTGGGCCCGTCGCCCGGTTAGCCGAGTGAAGATAAATATCATCGGCACGCGTCTCAGTCTCGAGGCGGCAAATTACAGTCGGAATCGTCGCGTCACTTCCAACAAAGTGGTGATAATGATAAAACGCAAGTCCATTCATGCCGTGCCGGCGCGCCGGCCGCCGGCCGCACGCTGACAGCTGATACTTTGTTTACCTTTGTTATGCCTACTCGGTTTACTACAATGACACCTCGCATCAGGTGTAGTGTTACGTAATTGGGACTTCCGATGCTTAATGCTGAACGTTGATCTGTTAAGAGTTAGTAGCTTTACCAAGGAAAATGTATCGTCCTTGATATTACTGACCTAGCGAGCTACATCTTATGCCCTCATATTGCAGCCTATCAGATAATACTAGGATATCGATATCGACTCATGTTCTCAATAAAAAAGATACGGACCTCAGAAATCTTAAAAACTATCACGCATCAACCTAACTCAATGACGTCTTAAACAAAAATCACGTATCTAAGCAACTCGTCGTATGTACGAACGCGTTTCAGTCAGCTGTTCGCATAGTTATAGTGCGCTAGGACACGTTCACGCAATCTTGAGGTTAGGTGTGACGTGACGTATTTCATTGAGCCGGGATGTAAAGCAGGCGGGCGGGGTCACCGTTAAAGTTAGTGTCGGCTCATAAACGTATCGGCCGGGCGGGGGCGAGTGGCCGCCCCCGCGGCGACCGCACTCGGCACGCTGCCGGCTGCCGGCAGCCGCACGTCGCCGACGCGCTGAATCGCACCCATTCATACAATAACACTATAATGGATATTCCCACTATTTCTGAATATTTTTATTCAGATTTTCGTAACAACAATTTTTGTTTTAAATTGAGCCGTGAGTTCGAGCAATATAACTGTAATTGATTAGATACAAAACTGTGTAGGTATTGTATATTTAGAAAAAAAACTGTATTTTTTTGTTTTGGCAACCGGACTAATTATCGAATCTAGTAGGCTATCCAAATAGAACATAATATAGCCTACTTATGTAACCGCGATAATTTTTACAACATTCCGAAATATATTTTAATATTAATTATAATATGATAACACATACCCTATGATACTCCGAAGAGCAAAGACCCATAGTCTTTCTCTATGCAAATAAAAACACCACCTCTCCATCCTCCACTAATGGTAGTTATAGCAGAACAAACCCACCAATAGACAAGCAAAAACGTTCACATTATTTAAGGATTACACTGACCTTACTTACCCGTAGCAAGTTGGCATTTTAATTGTTAAATTGTTAGCAAACTTATCTGTCACAGTGACCTATTGTTAAATATTTTCCTGATCAGATAGCAAGGTTCTTTAAATGCCTCTCTCTATGAATGTTAGTCGGTACATTACTAAATGCCTTCAACCTTGCTGAGATTAGAAAGTAGTTTGTTATTACGTCACATTATAAAATTTTAAAGAAAAATAATGATATTTGACGAGGATTTTCACATAACTTTGTCGACGAAAGAAGGACTAACCACAAATCAAACTTTCGCATTTATAATTCTGGTAGGGAATCGCATAGGATATACAGAATCGTGTGGAATAGAATGCTGGCCGATATTTTCGTGTCCGCAATATCAATGTCGGTTAATCTGGCGGCGTATCCACAATAGCTCCCCTGGGAAAGGCGGCGGCGGCGTTCCGACAACAGACAGCGGGTGTCAGCCGCCACGTGCTACCCAAGGCCACTCGCTTAGTGTCAAGGTCATTGCCACTCCAGCTCAGTACACGCGGCGCCCACGCTTCTCCTGTCACCACAAATAGACCGACCCACTCGGCTCCATCCGCAGCGCAACTACACCAGCCCGTAACTGTCGCGCTTCCAGACCTTTTTTGCGTCAGGCCGATGCACGGTGAGGTAGTCCCTCTTAGTGCATTGACACCACACAGTGAAGCTTGTTACGCTTCTGACGATTGACACCTCTACTCAGGGAGCTAGACTGCTAGACGTAGATGACGAGCTACAAGAAGTATGCGCCTAACATGGATATCAAACCAGCAGAATAGATATCGAACCGAACCCTACCAAGTCACAGACTTCACCCTCCAAAAACAATTGAAACAATTTAAAAGAGATTGACACGGATACTTTTAAACAGAAGGGGACAAATTGAATACGCTCTACAAGCAGGGGAAGCGGCCACCCTAATTAGTGGATGTTTTGTCAAGGTACCGTCCGGCCACTAAACACCTCTCGAAGTCTCGACATTACAGCCCCGTTTTACGCTCAATTAATTACTGTTTGCAACCATTTTCTTATTCTACACCATTACAGTCGTTATAATAAAGTAAAGCTTTCACTCTTTAATTGCTCTAAGGCACCTAATAAAACAGGCGCTGAATAACTCAATGCTTCCTTCCAGGTATCGAGCGGTGTCGGGAAATTTACGTTCTTAGATACGTTATCTCATTAAACGAAACATCTAAGTAGAGATGTTGCATGCTCGTATGTACGACGAGGGGTTTTCTTATCGACATTTTAATACCTACAATAACATGTGTAAAGTGTAATTGAGAAAAATATTACATTAGTAGTTTATATATCCGTTATAATTGATTGATTGATCAATCCTCGCCTGGATTGATATATGTTGGGTTGACCAATCGGAATAATTATGAATACCAATTTTCTTCTTAGAGGCTGAGAACGAAATTCGAGCTTGAGGGAATGACGTCAAACGTAAGTCCTGCAGTTTAATAGAAAACATTGGTGGAACCCTTAATTTGCGATTAAGGCAAACATGGTAGTGGGGTGGTGTGGAGACGAAGGCCGCGGAGTCAGTGCATGTCGGGTGTGTGCGGGGGTGCGGTGCGGAGGGCACACGGCGCGGGGGGCGGAGGCGCGGGGCGGCGCGCCGCGGGCCGCCACTTCTCTGTGCTCGAGGAGCCCCGGTACACCTCGGTTTCCGGCGGGCGCTCCCTCGACGATTCGCAAGTATCCCGCCGCGGTCGCGAGGACCCGCGTGCCGCCCACGTGGCCTCTTGCTTAAAAGACGAAACTCCAGTTTTTTTACGCACTCCCCATTGATAATCCACGTAATTATAAACCGGCGATTAAGTTAATACGTGCCTTTTGCTTGCGTGCGGCGCTCGCGTTCGTCTTTGATTTGAATTTCCACGCGAAGACGTTAAAGTTTGGACGTTTACATTTGTAATTTATGACTGTCGTCATATGATTAAATCGATTTAACAATACAGGTTTCCTCCTAACTATTAATGTCATATTTGTAAATAGGTACTTATCCGACATTAATAGAATAATATTTACCGTCTTCCTAACTATTAACGTTTACCACGCTTTCTTATCATGATTAGGGAGGCCGTCTAATACAAATAAAAAACTCTAAATGACCTCTAAACTTATACGAATCAGACTGCCGACGGCGGTTTCCAAGTACTTCCTACAAAATGTTGACAGATCATAATTTCTCTAAAGGGTCTCATTACTCAAGTTAAAGGCATGTCTTATTATTATTACAGTGATGTTCGTAATCAATCAATAGCCAGCGTTTATCTATCGTTGTCTAACCGATAAAATTGAATGAATCTGTCAAATGGACCGTAATATTTTAAAGACAGATTATAAATTCTATGAAGTGGATATTTCAAGATGGAGCCCATCCAGGCACTCCGCGACCAGGAGAGAGCGTATAAAATGTATATGTACACGGTAAGTCATAATTAATATTTCATGAAAGTCGGGAACATAAGTGAAGAGAGTAGGAAAGCAGACAGGAATGATGGGTACGTATGACATAAAGTTAAAATACATATGTTCAAAATATCTAAAATCATAAAACATACTTAATGTTTCTAAGGCATAATAATAAATCTCATAAAGTACGTTATTCACAATGATCGATATACATACTGACAAAATGCATAATAAGTTTACAACGCCTAAGTTAAAAATACATAATAGTTATCGGTACGAGTGTGAGGAATAACAATCAAAAGCTGAAAGAACCTTTATCATAATGGTCCAAATACCTACCTAACTTCGAATTATTTTATAGAACCTGGTGCTGAACACACATGTTCTTTTTCGATTGCCTGTTGTGGTCACAAAGTCAGAAGTTAACCTAATACGCTCCTCCTGGCTTCGCTCCTCGTCGCACCTAACCATACAGTCAGGACTACACGTTAAAATATTCACATTTCACGTTTCTGAATAATATAGAAAAAAAAAAGGGATTGAGTGAGTAATCGGAATGCAAAAATTAGATGCGATGACGAGCGAAGCAAGGAGGAAAGTGTTAGGTTCACTTGCGTCCAAAACACGCCACACCTGAATTAAGTATACATTTTATTCAAATTCACATGATTTATTTTTCACAGAAACACTGGATCGGTAAAAAATTATCAAATGCGTTTTTCATTTTATGCGATGCATGCAAACAATGAAGCAAGTATGATTTGTTGGCTGTTCAAAAATAGGTGTAACCTTAAAGTACAGCCTTAAGGGCTTTAATCTCCCTTCGCAACACAACCTAAAACGTACCTGCGTCGCTTTTGCTCCAAACCGTCTTTTCAGTTAGCTTATATATTTTGACCATTATGTTGGGAGTTTAGACCCATTATGAAATGTGACTGTTATGTATTTTTACCATTATGTATTACAAACTTAGGAGTTTCCAACTGTTTGTATTCTAAATATACGCGGAAGTAATTTAATCCAAAGTAATTCAAAGTGTTATTTATTCTATATCCATCACTGTTCTTTTTCTCTTTACTCTCTTGGACTCTAGTATAAGGATGGGTAAGTACATTCTCAAAATTCAACGGTCACCTAAGATTCAATTAGCAACAACTTTTTAGTTTTCAGTATTTAAGTTATCTACATGCATGCGTATTAAGGCCATTTTATATTTAAAATTATCAACATCATACTCATCGTGAAGACTGTTATCTATATGTAGTTACCAATTCGTACCTACTTCCTCCTTACATAACCCATAAGAAAGAAATACGAATTCGACTCTACCACTCTACCAAAACCAACCCGCCCGGCCTGCTAGTGTACCGGTCGTAAGTACCAAACTGTCAAGATTTTCAAATCCTGTAGATAGCCAATTTATATATGATTAACGGTTTCTTAGATTCCTGACGTCATGACTAAAAACGTATAAATTAGGAACGTCTTATAATGACTCAGTTATTCCTTTTATTAGTGCGAAAAGATGGGTACGAAGAAGAGCGTCCTAGGCGACGACATGCAATACATACTTATATATAGAGATAAATATATACTTAAATACATATAAAATCCATGACCAAGGCACAAATTCGTGTTCATCACACAAATATTTGCCCTTGCACTTCGAACCCATTTCGATTCGATTCGAACTCAGGACCGCCGTCCCAGTAGGCAGCTGCTTAGCCACTGCGCCAACCGCATCGTCATAACAATACGATAATCGATAATTGATTGACGTTTCCGTCACTAAAACTAAACTAATCGTAATTTTCCTGATGAGAAAATTAATTGATTATTCACTACACCAGCCGACCTAGCGCTTCTTGTCGCAACTTCGCTTGTCGCTTGGCTCAACATTATCCGTCTTGCTTGCATGGTATTGAAAGGACAGCGACAGAGAATATTTGTCACGCGAGTGCCACATTTGTGTTAGGATGTGTATATTTGACGTGCTAGCGTTAATTCCTCCATTAGATATTATACAGGGTGGCCCATTTAGATCGGTCTGTATGGGAAAGTCTGAAACTATAAGACATACGAAGATCTGTTCTTAGGAACCATGTCATCGATTTTAATAATAAGAAGAACTACATTCATACATTTCAAAAAACCTTTACTCAGCTCGGGAATCTAACCCGGACGTTTTGAAAACAACACTAACATAATTTCTACTTAGATATCAATTGTGTAGGTCTCAAGCAGTTAATTATACTATGAAACATGATGTCTAAATTAAATAAATGCATTGTTTTCATATTCTTTAATTTATTTTAGTACTTTAGTTTTCGAAATGACTACCATTTTTTCAATACAATATTCAACACGTTTCGGTGCGTAAAATTCACTCAATGGTTGTTTGTAGCTCTTTGCTGGTGTCGCAACTTGTTACATGATGAAGTGTACAAAAGAACGGTATCGTTGAAGACCTAAAAGCACCACATGAAGATACAAAATGCAATTGTAATATCGTTACCTAAACGTGTTGAATATTGTATTGAAAAAGGCGGTGGTCATTTCATTTCGAACACTTACTAAAATAAATTAAAGAATATGTAAACAATGCATTCGATTAATTTAATTGAACCAGTTACAATTAAGGGTAATTATATAGAGCGAGTAGAAAAATATAAATACCTGGGGTGCTGGGTAAACCAATCATGGGACCCAGATAAAGAAATTAAAATTAGAATCGAAATTGCTAGAACAACTTTTATGAAAATGAAATCTTTCTTCTTAAACAAAGATATAAACTTAAAATTAAGATGGCGAATGGTTAAATGTTACATACTATCAGTACTACTTTATGGATCGGAGAGTTGGACTCTATCAAAAACGATTATCAACAAACTGAATGCCTTCGAAATGTGGCTATATAGACGTATGCTTAAGATATCGTGGAGACATAAAATAACGAATGTAGAAGTACTACAAAGAATGAAAAAGAAAGAAGAGTTAGTACTTACAATAATGAAAAAGAAAACCGCTTATTTTGGACATGTATATAGACATGATAAATATAATATAGTCAAAAACATAATAGAAGGTAAAATCGAAGGTAAAAGGGGTAGAGGGCGAAATAGGCTAACATGGATGGACAACCTGAGGAGTTGGACGGGAGTTGACGCTGCCTCATTGGGTAGAAAAACTACGAATAGAGAAGAGTTCCGGACTGTGGTCGCCGACATCCGTGGAGGATATGGCACTTAAAGAAGAAGAAGAGAATGTATATATATATGTATGTCGGAGACGGTCATTAGTATGGACGCTCAACGAAAAGGCGCGCCATTGGAAGGCGACAGTAGCGCCCCCTTGAACCTGTTTTGGCGCGCTAGACAGAGTCTTGGTGGTTCACTCAGCAAACGACCACACTTCACTTCACTTTGGGTCACCGTCGAGTGCACTACTGCCTTGGAACTGTCCCGTTTCGTTGTGCTATGCCAAGTTGTATAGAGTCAGTGTTATAACTCAACAATCTAGTGTTCATTTAATAAAGACTATTCTGTTCGAGACTTAGCTTACAGACCTCTGTGCCAGGAACAGTTATTTTGTGCTTCATTGTATAAGGAATAAATCAAGTTAATTGTATCTGAAGTGTTTCATCTCGCTCGAACTACCTCCTCGTCCACAACTATATAGAACAGAACAGCTCAACTAAGGTGACACACACCACACACCGGCCATCCGACCCCTGTCCCCGACATCAGAAGTGGGATGGTACCTACGGGCCCAAGAGCGAACACGAAGAATGATGGAACACGAAGCGAATAAAACTGAAGAAAAAAGTTTGTGGTTACTCTTTGAAATACAACGAACTTGACATCACTAAAGCAGGAGTTACAAGCGTTTGCGTTATTGAAACTCAAGCTAACACCGTCACGGAGACCTACAAAACCGTATGAAAACAAATGAAGATTGCACTGTTTAAATTGTTTACATTGCGAGAGAAACGGACATGAAAAATTCGATTGTTTACTTCGTATAAAAGAGAAATCATCGGGGCTACAACTTACCACCTCTGCCATAAAAGCGAGCAGTCAACAGCAAACCACATCGAAGTTCATTGTTTGCTTCAAGAACAGCGGGACACATCGTCAGTCGTTGCACCAGTGGAAGTGACCCAGAAGCGACGGTCAACTACGACCGACGCGTGCACGTAGGCACAATGGCCCCACAGACAGATTTTAAAAACACATCAGGTCAGTCGTTAACTTGTCACTACGATTCCGATATAGTGTTCACTAAAAGAAAGTGTAGCTAGATGCTAGGGTAGACTTGAGTTACACTTATTCAGTTTAGTGGGTATTTGTCAAAAGAAGTATTACCGGGTACTGGTAATAGCGACCCTCCAAGTAAAAGTTGAATATTGCGTGCTAGAAATTAATAATCATTTGAAAGAAAATTCATTGCACGTTTTTGTAACTATTGTTTTCGTAGTGATATAATATGACCGGACGCGAAATTTTGCTACAGAGATTTAGTGTTGGGTAATATGACCTATACGCAGTTTTTCTTATTAAATTTAGGATGTAAACATTGCGCCATTGAGGGTGCATCAATCATACACCAGTAGTCGTGGCCGCGGTAAAAATCTACCCTCTGTTTATGATTTTCCAATCGTTCGGTAGAATTGAATTTGTTTACGTCTGAAATAATTTCTTACTCAGTGTACTTTAGCTGGTGTATAGTTTAGCCCTATACCTTCCGTAAGAACTGGTGAGCTTGAGATTTATTTAAACGATCCTAATGTAACTTTTAATTGTGGTGATCGCTATAGCCTAAAATATTTAAACTGGAGACACTAATAGGATTAGGAAAATATTAGGACACAAGAATTTGAAATTGAAGTTTGATTTTTATCATTAATGTTTCATAATCGGTAAAGCCTTGGTAATCCAAAAAATACCGTACAAAGTAAAGTTTGTTATGAAAGTGCAAATAATGATTTAATTTAAACCTTTTCTTGTATCTACGTCGTGGATTAGATGTTGACATTAACGTATCCTAATTAAAGTGTAACTTTGTTAGATTGATTTGAATTTCCTTTTTTATGTTGGATTTAAAGTAAGAATGACCGCCTTAAAAATATGCCCGAGGGGCAAGTGCCCATTAAGTTTCTAGATTCTGAGAATTCTGAATTGGTCGAGTCAGATTGGTAACTGTACCATGTTGGTAAGTGTCCTCTAGAGTCGCAGCTATGAAATCACAGGGCTGATTTCATGTCTCACATAAAACCACAGGGATGGTTATATGTCGAGTGACCACAGGGATGGTTGTATAGGCTACAGGGATAGCCGGACAAAGGAGGCACTGTATCCAATATTTTTAATTATTGTAAAAAAGGTGTGATTTGTATTAAGGGGTGCTTGTTCTTGAACTATTGATTTGTATCAGATGTATTCTTTACATATGATGTAACATTTTATTTGTTGCTTGGGATACTGTGCTTGGTGTTTTTGTTTCAGGAAAAGATACGCGACCTCAGCAGCTAACAGCGAAGCCATGAGTCGTATGCTTCAACTGCCACGGTACGAGTCGTGACGGAAAGAATTGCCCGACTGCCAGCGACAGGGTGACTTTACTGAGAAGAGAGTTGACGTGTATGGCACCACACCACACCATATGAGGCAATCTGGTGAGGAGTTCTCATTTTAATGTGATTTGGTTGCCGAGTGATCGCTTATGGAAGAGTTGATTTCCAATAAGTTCCGTGGCAATTGCTTGTATAATTCAGTGACTATGTATGACTTGTATCAGTCTAACTAAAATTGTTAGTACTGTGCAATAAATAAAGTTGCTGAAGCGAGCCTATTAGAAGTGTTGACAAGTAGTATTGTAAATTGCAAGACCATTTACCAAACTTGACTTCCAAACATGCGCGTACTTGCACGATAGGTTGAGGGAAATGCCCGGGAGCTACGTACCATTTGAAGTAGACAAACAAGATAGTGAGACTGATAGGGAGGTTCTCAGTCCGGCTGGAGACCGTACCAGTCACTTCATCGTAGCCGTAGTCCGGTAGAAGTCGGCATCTGCTCTAAGGAGTCCGTGGATACGCGGTGCGCGGTAAGTGCTGGCGGAGGTCGGGTCGCTCTCGAAGAGACCGTAGAGTCATAGGGTTGACTCGGCGATCCCGTGGGGATGCGCGTATTGGGTGGCTAAATTAGCCCTAGGCTACGAATGAGATACCTGTTTTGTTGAACGGATTTTCGTTGATTTAATTGTTTTGATATTGTCAATAAGGCAAGCCAAAAGGAAATTATATGGTGGTACATGGTTCCTAATGTGTTTTCTGAGTTAGAAGTGGAAAATAGCTAGTTTGTTCCACAACTAGTAACATTGTAGTACAATCTCATTTAAAACGTATTGCACTATCGAAAGAATAAGTAATGTTACAATTGGTAATTGGGTGGTATCCTACATACCATAATTCGATTTGTATCTTTTGAACTATTGCGGTTATAAAACAAAAACTTTCACTTAGTTGTCAAAATGATTTATGTGATATTTTTAGTTTTGGTGTCAGTAACTATTTGATGCGAAAGGAAATATGAAGTTTTTGTTTTGTCTTACCATTTTGACGTGTTTGTCAGGATTGACCGAGAGGATACTGTTTTGGTTGTTGATTGTTTCAGAGCAACACACGAGGACATGTGTCATCGCAGGATGGCCGTGTCGGAGACGGTCATTAGTATGGACGCTCAACGAAAAGGCGCGCCATTGGAAGGCGACAGTAGCGCCCCCTTGAACCTGTTTTGGCGCGCTAGACAGAGTCTTGGTGGTTCACTCAGCAAACGACCACACTTCACTTCACTTTGGGTCACCGTCGAGTGCACTACTGCCTTGGAACTGTCCCGTTTCGTTGTGCTATGCCAAGTTGTATAGAGTCAGTGTTATAACTCAACAATCTAGTGTTCATTTAATAAAGACTATTCTGTTCGAGACTTAGCTTACAGACCTCTGTGCCAGGAACAGTTATTTTGTGCTTCATTGTATAAGGAATAAATCAAGTTAATTGTATCTGAAGTGTTTCATCTCGCTCGAACTACCTCCTCGTCCACAACTATATAGAACAGAACAGCTCAACTAAGGTGACACACACCACACACCGGCCATCCGACCCCTGTCCCCGACATGTATATATTATACCGGTTTTTTTTTTTCAATCTCTACAGTAACTGCAGAAACTCCTTAGTTTGTTTTTAATTATCTGCATTTTGGCTGATCTGGAACACTCATGCCCCAGGATAAAATATTCGGGTGCATCACGCAGCCATGCCCTTGCCGAGATTCAAACTAAGGACCGCAGGCTCAGTCAGCAGCTGTCACTGCGCCAACCCCGTCGTGCAAAACGCATTAAGAGGAAATATCACGAATCTTTTTCCATACAAATCGAGGTTTCGTTCTCGTCTGTTTCCTCCTCCAAAAATTTTCCAATATTTACGAAAATTTAGGAACTGAATGGAGAATAAATGCTCTGTGTTGGACCGTTTAGATTTTTGCACCAATTATTATAGAATTAATAGGTAATAGGTGTCGGTTTTAGCCAAAATTTTGCCGTAAACGAACGTCTAGGGCTCTAATTCTATAATAATTTACGCAAAAATCGAAACGGTCCGACACAGAACATTACCATCCCATTCAGTTCCTAAAATTTTGAAAAGGAAGCTGACAAGACCAAAACTTCGATTTGTATAAGTTGGTTACGTTAAGTTTAGACCTCATTTGTATCCGACGCCACCTGTGTGACGAGGTGCAAACATAACGTAAATTGATAGTATGGGAAAAGTAGCAGTGATATATCCTCTTAAAATATCTGAATCAAGATTTGTTTGTCCATATTTCCGTAGTCTTCAAGTTACCTACTTAGCACTTTTTTTTTTTCATTACGACGGTGGCAAACAAGCATGCGGCCCGCCTGATATTACTTTGTCAGTTTTCAAGCTTTGTTTACCAAATTTATCCCGGAGGACAGAATTTCTCGGTCGGTATAAAAAAAATACGATTATAAAATAACATTTACATGACAAAAAATTAAGTTCTCTAAAAAGTGATCAATCAAATAAAGAGAGCCGTTCTGAGATACCTACCCAATTTTAAGTACTTAGGTCTAAATAAGAATTACTGGTTAAACAGTACTCAATAGGAAAGAGAAATACTTCTCTACTTTTATTCTCGGATACACATAATTTCACATCATATTTGGTCTGAGAAACGCGTTAAAAACAAAACTCCTCTTTGCTGACGCGCAGTCGGGTAAAACGTAGGTAATGATTCATTCTGATGTCGAAATTTGAAATGAGTTCCATGTCGGAACATGGTGGTTTGATTAAGCCTGGGTGCCTGGTTGTGAGTATTGGTAGTTGTGGTATGTTGGTTTGGCTGGCACTGGCAGGGCTAGCGCCCTCAGCGTCGACGGCCGCCGGCGGTACTAAGCCCCCCGGCCCGCGGCGGACCGCCACGCAGTCTTACAGCGCGACTCGCACGTGCTACAGCCTGCATTCCACGTGAAACCCAACTTTAACCGTAGCTTCAAATAACTAAGTACACTCGAGTGCAAAAATACCGGACTAGTGCAACTTGTGCTTTAATGTGATCAATTACCTCATTTACTCTTAATAGGGTACTGTGTAATGACTTTAGTGCTCTATTAATTAAAGTTGCTCGTAATTGCATCGCTCTTTTTACTTCCAATACATTAATTAAGATCTTACGTGGGACCGGAACGCATTATTAATGTATGGAATTTATGAAGCCCTCTACTGGATGGAATATGTTGCTGTAATTGAATTTTAAATGGTAGGTAAACTTTTGATAACTTACAGCTTACGTGTAAATGTAAACTATTTATAAGTTACAGACACTTATTTTAATAGTTGACATAGTGTCTAATGTATTATATTATTTGATATATGTATAGTAATGTGATATCATAGCTATTTTAAGTGTTGTAAATTGAATGTAATCATTAATTAAGAACGTTTAACATCGGTCTTGACTACCACTCTACCTACCCACATTTATTGTAGAGAACCTAGTGCTGGTCTAATTTAAATGGGTACAAAACCCAAAATATGTGTAAATCAGTCACTAATAACATAATTACAAATTTTAGTAGTTTTAATAAATTATATCAGCGCTTATCTAACTCGTCGCGTATGACACGAAAGATATTGATACAAAGATAAGAGTCCGCGTTTCTTAATGAAATTATTTATCTTCATAAAGACCTACTTACTATAATACTACACATTACTAGGGGCAGTTAGTTATACTGAATCACATAACAAATTAATATTTTACTACATGTAAGTGGCTCCACCTCATTTGTATTCTATTAAGGATCGGGTAAGTGAACCGTCCAATTGAAATTTTAACTTCCACTTGTCTACTATTCACTGTCCACTTTCATCTCGCTCTTTGTTACTGGGCCTTTTAAAGAATGTAAATAAAAATTCTTAACTGTCATTCCTTTTGAAATATTTCGAGGGTTCCGTAGCATTTCATATATAGGATTATTAAAAGTTGGTAAACTTATTTCAAACCAAACAACCTAATATTTACATCGTTTTATAAAATTGTTTCTTTTGATAGTCGGTGTTACATACTAAATAAAAAAGCTTTACTTTTAGCGGTCTATTCAAATCACTATACAGTATAAAAAAAAGTCGCTTCCTGCTGTCTGTCTGTCTGTCTGTCCCTATGAATGCTTAAACCTTTAAAACTACGCAACGGATTTTGATGCGTTTTTTTTAATAGATAGAGTGATTCAGGAGGCAGGTTTATATGTATAATACGTGCATAATATAGCATTGCACCCGTGCGAAGCCGGCCGGGTCGCGAGTAGATTATATACGTTTTTTAACTTGTACCTATACAACCTAAGCTATTTATTAATTAAATTGTTATAATACCGGTTTATGATCAAATGATCGGAACTCAAATCGTACTAAATCTCGACGTAACTTCTAACAATAGTGTAACAATAAAGTTCAAAGTTCACCTTCGTGCCGCTTTAAATAATCATATAACACTAAGCCTATGTTATCTACTTTATTATTTGTTTAGCTTTAGCCACTAGCGTAAAAATACGCGTGGCCTGCGTAATTTTTCGATATTCTCTATTAGATATTATATTTATTCTCAAACTTTTCGGGGATAATTCAATCTTCGTGCTCTGGATATAAACTATGAGGTGTGTTTGTACATCACTAATTAGTATTATTTTATGTACAAAAAGGACAAACTAATCAACACTTTATAATTTATCATATTAGGTACCTACCCCAATAAATGAATATATTGAAATTTTACATTATTAACCCCACTTGAGGTTTAAGTTAACCAATAAGCGAACAATTCTGTAGACAAAATCCTACATAAATTTATAAAATGAAATAACATCCATCCCACTTACTAAATTTGGTTAAATTTAGATAAGTAGAGACAAATCAATCAAAAAATACGCCTCTTCCCTATCGCCCCTCTCTCTCTCCCTAAAATATGATATTCTTATAAAATAATAATTATTCTAAAAAATTATTAATAAATTAAGTAACTAGTATTTTGTTATACTTAGTGAATCTTTAATAAACTAATGTATCTGATTATTTAGGTACCTACGTAAACATGTTGGAAGCGATCAATCAAAGCGAGCAATCTCCCAACATTTAAAAATATTTGAACGAAAAAATCAAAACACTTGAAAGGATACTATGACGTTCCCTCGAGTCCCTAAAAACTGGTAAAGCAGGTCCGTGTTTGCTGGCAAAGAAATGAGTCTCTACTAAAATGTTACGATAGATGGCAGCTCCGTCGAACGTTTCCCATATAAAAACCTCTTACATCAACTTTATTGAGCCTGATAATGGATTTTTTATGTGTGTACTGTTTTATAGTTGTATGAAATTAAACACATAAAATTAGGTTTTACGTGTTCAATAAAATTAGGACATCGATTTAGTATCTTATACTCTGTATCTATCTATACAGAATATTTATGGCACATCTTTTTTTTTTTCAATAATGAATAGGTACTAGGTAGACAATTATCTAGTCTACGAGTAGCGAATCGAATAAGTTAAATGTAACTTTTATAATCTCTGCCATTACCACAAAAAATATTAAACTAGTTACACAACACAACAAACACACTCGTTTATTTTCATGTGGTAGCTGTTTATAACAATATATAGCTATTAACTCCAAAAATGTGAGCGCGCTACGATGTTGATGAAAGACACGTTCCATTTGTAATAATAACATCAATTGATTTAACGCTCTTACAGTGGGAGGAGCAAAACGAGGTCACCGACCGGCAATTATAATGTCCTCCTCCTAGAGAACTCCACCATCCACTCTGTTGATCGTATACTCGAACCTTTTGCCGTAACACTCGACTTTTGAACTTTAAACAATCATAATATACTTTTATATATTCTATATACCTACTCATAAACTTGCACAATAAATCATAAATTACCTCTTAAATTCACTTAACCTTATAGATAGCCTACTTTTCGAATGGTTTAATCTAACTTACCTACTTATTACGAAACTTTCTACTTTCCACGCTCTAAAAACGTATTAGAAACATCGTATCATTATGGATGCCAGATTTAATTGACAATTATTGAGATATATCGGTTAGAAAAATAGCTCGGCTTGTTATCATAATATCTCCTTTCAAGTTAACGTTTATTATAATGTAGGTTACTTGATGTTGAGTAATTGTAGCAATTACGACGACGAATAAGCGTTTTTATAAAGGATATAATTATGTACAGGCCTTTAAAACTCGATATTTTCTGAGTATCAGTTGGAAACGATTATTTTACCTATGATACAAATAATACAGAAACAATGATCAGCATGTCCTTTCACTCGGTTATTGATAAGTAATGTTGTATTTTGTGCTTGTGCTCGTAGCCCGCTGGGAACGCAGCCGGTGAGCTACAAAACCGGTCCGAAAGGAATGAGACCAACTTGTGGCTCAAGGTACCACTATTACAATGTTGATCAATCGTATTTTGAATCGGCTGAAACATTTGCTTCGCTTATATTTACCTCTTTTGATACGGCGGGGATTAAATTTTAATCTAATCTACACTTACACTATTTGATTGTGTAGGTATATACTTTTTTTTTCTTTAAAATGGCCATCTACTGAAAATAAAAAGCTATGCGTTATTCTTATAGAGGCTCTTTAAACTGAAATAAGATAATGGTAACAAAAATCATCTTCACTTCTCCTACTCAAAAAGTACATTATTTTTGCTCGGTGAAGCGGGGCTAAAATGGTACTTTTAGCTTATTTTAGGCTTTGTCTAATTTTAGCTCGTTGTCAAACAATCTTCTATTACATATTTAATAGAAAATGGCTTTTAACTGTTTACACAATTTAACAGGCGTTTTCACTTGAAACCCGTTTGTCACGTGTCTCCACCGGCCTGGCTGACAAGCACTAAGAATGCGTACACCTGTGGTGTACACTTTTTATCTGACTCTACATTGCAGCAGCTTAATGCTTTAATAATAACAAAAAGTATTCTATATTATTACTAGTCGAATAAGAAGTGAAATTTATTGAATGAATATTATGCCATTATTATAGAATTGTAAATATATATGAATATACAGGGTGGCCCATTTAGATCGGTCTGTATGGGAAAGTCTGAAACTATAAGTACATACGAAAATCTGTTCTTAGAAACCATCTAAGTAGAAATAATGTATCTGCATCTAAACTAAAAATACATTCAAATAGCACTTACGTCATGGCCATAAAAATTTATAATAATTTACCAAATTCACTGACCAATGAAATTTCTGACATAAAATTTATGAAAATATTGAAACAGTTACTACACTCGAAATGCTAACTACGCTGTCCGAGATTATTTAAATGATAAATTAAAATAAGCTTTTTGTAATTTAATTATTATTCTTCTAATTATTATATAGTAATGTAACGCCGAATAATTTCTAATTTAAATTAATACTTAGTTACCCAGAAGTTACGATATTTAAAACGCATATGTATGTTTGAAGTGTAATTAATATTGCTGCATTGTTAAATTAATAATATCAACATTTTATAGTTATGTAAAATAGTTGTACATAATTATTTAAATTAAATTCTATTAATAATGTTTTAGTCTGTAAGAAATTGCAATTACCTAACAGGGTTTGATGTACCTACATTATAATTACCATACCATCCATTGTAAAATGAACATGATTCGCAATAAACGATATGAACGATATGAATGTTAGTGTTATTTTTCAAAACGTCCGGGTTCGATTCCCGGGCTGAGTACAGGGTTTTTTTTAATGTATGAATGCAGTTTTTCTTGTTATTAAAATCGATGACATGGTTCCTAAGAACAGATCTTCGTATGTCTTACAGTTTTAGACTTTCTCATACAGACCGATCTAAATTTTCCACCCTGTATACTCACGTATTTCATTGAATAGCTGAGAAGCCACAGAAAGTATAGAAAAGGGAAATATTAAAAAGGTACTTTTTAATATCAAAAATATATAAATTATTTATTTTAATTTCGTTTAATAGGTTAACAGAGAGTTTTTGTATGCAAAATAGAACAATTGACTATGTTACACGTTTTGAGCTACAACCACGGTTATTTCTCCGCGTAATTCAATAAACAGTTACAGAAGTCACAAAAATACAAAAATATTTAACAAGCGACATACTTAGATAAAATATCTACTCTAGATTTACACTACACTACATACTTAGACACAATACAATGTAAAAATGTGAAGTTCCCAGCGATACCTAATTGCCTATCTAGTAGCCAGTCCGCGTAAAACGCGAAAATTATACAACCGATTTTGATGCGTTTTTTTATAAGCAACATGTAGTTTAGCCTGATTATATATTTAAACACTTTATTTCACATAAAAAAAAACATATGTAAACACTTTATACTCTTTGTAGCACATAAAAACAATACTGTCAAAAACTCAAAAACAATACATGAGCACAAAGTCGAACTTATCCCTATAAGAGATTTCTTCTAGTTAAACTTTGAGCAAACTAAAATAAAAACTAGACAAATAATGATACCTACAGATGAAGTAGCAAATAAATAAAACGTATAACCATAAGATATATGAACCTAGATAAATATAATAGTATGCCTACTTGTAGGTATTTATATTTGAACTTTATTGCACGAAACAAAAGTCAGTACAAATAGCGAACTTAATGACAAATGGTACTATCTACCAGTCAACCATAGGGCAAAACAGAGGTACTAGAGCATCTAGGCTCGTTTACTTCCCAGCATGATTTTAGCTTTTACTTTATACCTACTATCAGGGAACCGAGTTCCCTCAATCTTCCGCGGGAAAATTGCTGCTTAGATCCAACTTTCGGTGGACACAAGAGCAAATTATTCGATCCTAGTTGTAGTCATTTACTCTGATTGATGGAGGAGTTTTGAATGTATACTTAATAAAAATAAATAAGTTATTGATGCAAATATCTCACTTAACATTTAAATTTAATTTAGTATAAATATATTAATATATCAGTGGAATGAATATAGACAATAAAACTTGATGTCGGTACAGAACATGGGATCGAAGCGTAACCGAGCTATAAACTGCGGCTGTAATAATAAATGTATCGAACTTAAACCAAATGCTGCGAGGCAGAATGCCATTTAAGATCGGCTATATACGCCATTCAATATCGCAATCTTTAGAAATTCTCGTACAAACTAGATCGAGAATAAAATATTACTAGTGCCGCTTTGGACATGCAGTATAGAACTCAAAAATAAAGTTATATTTATTTATTTATTAAATAAATTGACTGGTTTAATAAATAAATATAATTTAGTTCGGTAATTTTTAAATACGAAAATTTAAACGTGATAACATATCCGTACCATAAAATGACTACCGACCTAGTTTATTTTCCATTGAGGCTAATTTTTATTAAATAAAAACTCGACATCAATTTAACATGAAACTTAACATGATTAGTTAGACACTAGCGTGATTCACACCAAAACACAACACATAACCGTAGACTCTATCTTACTTGTAGTTCAAAATACTTATAATTCTACAGTATATAGATTTTCTGAGCAATTTTAACTCCGTTATCTACAATTAAAACAAATGCTCCACGGAACATCGGGCAGGGCGGGGGCGGCAGCAGAGGCGGCCGAAAAATTAAAAATTTATAAATATAGGGGTCTCGGTCCCGAATATAATTTTGTTCCTTTTGGGGTCGAGACCTTAGGTCCGTGGGGTCCCAGTGCCCACAAACTAGTAAATGAAATTAGTAAAAGGCTCATTGAGTCCACTGGTGATCGAAGAGCTGGCAGCTTCCTCGCACAACGCATCAGCATTGCGATTCAGCGAGGAAATGCTGCCAGCGTCTTCGGGACTATGCCGCGGAGGCACAGTTTTGTAGATTTATTTTAGCATAATTTAATTTACTTTATTTTAGTTCTTTAGTTTTAATTTGAATTTAATTGTCTATTTATATATTTTGTTATAATGAAATTAAACAAATGCTTACATAATGACATTAATGGCTAAGATTTTCACGACTGTGCTAGTACCGTATTAACTATTCGTAGATAACACACAAAATAGACAAAAATGTCATTAGTTGCACATATTAATCAAAGTCAATGCGGTAGGTGAATCTTCCGCAGACTCCATTTAATTAACATTGCATTATACTTACGTATATCTAAACTGAATTCAACGATGGATTCAATCACGCAATTCTCAATCAAGCAGAGTAAATAACTAGGATCGAATAATTTGCTCTTGTATCCGCCGAACGTTAGATCTAATCAGCAATTTTCCCGGGAAAGATAGAGGGAACTCGGTTCCCTGATAGTATAAAAATAAAAAGTAAAAACTAACGTAAAATTGATCGTAACTATCATGCTGGGAAGTTAACGAGCCTTGTTGTAAGCGATTATAAGCAATGACGACGCGGTTGGCGCGGTTTGTAGAGACCTGCCTACTGAGCCGGCGGTCCCGGGTTCGAATCCCGTTTGTGCTTGGGTCATGGTTGTTCTATGTATTTAAGTATATATTTATCCATATAAGTATGTATATCGTCGTCTAGTACCCATAACACAAGCCTGCTTGAGCTTAATTTAGGACTAGGTCGATTTGTGTGAGGTTGTCTGAATTTTTTTCTTATAAGCAATCAGTGCCAGCTATTGCAGACAAACCCCTAGACTACCTACCGATTTATAAAAAATAATATTATTCTCTATTCACATACACTCTAGATATCCCATTTTTGAAGGATACATTTTAAAAAAATTCTTTGATTGACTGGTCAACCAAATTGTGTAACAAGAAAGGCATCCAATGATTTCGAATTTACTACTCTAATAAAAGAGTAGATACTCTTTTATATTTATGTGTTACAGCTACTTGAGCTACTAAAACTTAATAATTGAAGTATTAAAAAAAAAGGTAAATTTGTACGAAAAATTCTAACTAAAGCGTCCAACAGCTCTTCCCTTTTTAAACCCATTTTCGTTTATATCGCTACGAGTTTTCTGTCTTGATGGGTAGCTTTAACTTTCATATTCATAAAATCTAGGTTCTAGATATGTTATGTCTGACTCTAGTCACAAACAAAAGGTAAAATTTTGTTGACCAGTGTTTCAGGAGATTTAGAAATAACTTGCGACCAAAAGTTCACGCTTCTAAATATATATAGACTGTTAATTAAACTCCCTTAACTATTGTTAGTCTTCAGAAAGTCACTATTTTTTTAGTGTGCCTGTGTAGTTATTGACTTTATTTTTATCTTTGTTGCAGAGACCAGACAATCTTGATTTGCCGCTGTCAGTTCCACGTGACACGAAATCTAGTGTGTACGCTATGAATGATCAGGTAAGTTAAAGCTACTTGTATTATAGGTTTTTTACATAGCGTAAGGTTTTATACATACGTTTTTCTTCTAATTAATAAATATGAATACGAATTAAATATAATTATAAAGAAAGTATTTTGTAAAGTACCTAAATTAAGTTACTCGCACACCTAGGTATGTAGGTAACTACGTACTATCATATACTTCACCGAATAGATATAGTTAAATATTTTCCGTAAGTCGTAACTTTAAAAGTAAGTGCTTTAAATTTTCGTACGGGTATACTTACGTAGATAAGGTTAGTGTTTTAGTGCGTGTCACTGTTAAAATAGATGGTAACATCAATCATAATTCAATGGTAATAGAGATATCAAACAGGGTGCTAACAACTGGAATTAGCCTAAGTATTTACTTATCGAACATTGGGACATTTGCCTGTAGCTATTCATAATTTTGTTTAGACGCCATGCCATGCCTAAGTTTAGATTTAGATAGACTTATTTTATTGGGTGATTGTTAATTTGTTTATAAGTATATTATGAAGTTATTCAATAATACTAAATATTTAGACGCCTTCCTTTATAGAAATGTGGTTGTGGCAAAATATGTATGTTCTATACTACTCCACGTAAAACAGAATCACTGCATTGACCCTTATTTTCCAATTTAGTGCCTAATAGTCGACTTTATACCATATTTAAGGTTATAGCAAGTAATGAACTCCGCAAGAAATTCCGAATTCCTACCCCTTTTCTGTATGTATAGGTAGCTCCACACCATTAGTCGAAGTAGGGCTGGCAGTTTTTAACCGACTTCAAAAAGGGAGGAGAGATGTTTCATTATACATATATATATATATGTACTTTTTTGTCATAGATATACATCTACATAAATATTTAAAAAGAAAAAAAAACGATGTTGCTTACAATGAGTTAAATAAGTAAAGCATAATATCCCCATTTCGTGCGCCTTTCGTTCCAACTTTGAAATATTAATTTTCATAAGTTTCGTTATGATACGTTGTTACGTTGATGAGTGAGGCTACTTTGCAG
The DNA here is from genome assembly GCA_932273695.1 of Apotomis betuletana. Taxonomy (NCBI): domain Eukaryota; kingdom Metazoa; phylum Arthropoda; class Insecta; order Lepidoptera; family Tortricidae; genus Apotomis; species Apotomis betuletana. Next base: position 13,351,297 of record OW026305.1, on the reverse strand, counting down.
TCTGCAAGGCGAGTACAAGTGTATTTATAATAGCCAACACTCACGATTTTCATGAGAAGTTTTCAACAATTTGGGAAAAGAAAAAAAAAACAAATTTTATCATACCTTACTTTCAACAAAATATAATTCGTCTTCGCTATACTTAGATAAACAACCCCACAATCAATATATTTTTACTATAATCTGTCAACTGTATATCAAAATTATACCGGGTGTGCCCTGTAATAGGGGCAATACATTAAAACATAAGAATAGTATAACTGAACGTAAATTATTAAAAAAAAAACACAATTATTAAAAATAATTTCTTTAAATAATAACTGGTAAAATAATGTTTATTCAAAGAAGCAATGTTTTGCAAAATATTTTATATGAGTATAGTGACAGCTATGTCTATGTCAACGCTAAGGGGATGTCAATGTTGGAAATAATATTGAATTAGTTTGAAAAAACAAAAAAACTAATGGAGAAAGTTAGAGGAGGCCTTTGTCGAGTGGCAGGCAGAGACCTAATTAAAAGTGAGTGTAAAATATCACATAATGTAAACGAAATGTCTGAAGAAAAGGGTTACATATATTTTTATTAGTACTTATAAAATACAACAGAGTCACATACGTGACAACCCTAGCACGAGGCCACCTTGATAAAATCCGCGCCAAGCACTGTTATTACACCGTTATATTTTAAGGATAACGATTATTTTTATGACTATGGAAATTATTAATCCAATGTAGACCACACATGGTAATATTTTATGATGTAGTACAAAAGGTAGTAGTTTTGTTTTTAGCTTTTCTGAGTTAGTAGAGTCGTATTTAAATACATAACTCCTATAGCTTAATGATTTTTGTAATGTTAAGCACATTTTTATATATGTAGTATGTTCTTACTATAAACAACCAAATTAACGTGCCGTACCGTATATTTACTATGGAGTATACTTTAAATAGGGAAATTATATAGGATAGGTACTTATACTGATTCCATCTGTGTAATGTAGAAACTTCCTATAAATATCTCTTTGAGTAATCTTTAATGCCAATTGTAGCCGTCAATAAAAAAAATGTCTACTAATAATAGCTTACTTTTCATTTGTTTTACACTAAGTGATAAAAAACCGGTCTAGTGGCTTAATCATAATATTTTGATTATACTTAATAGACTTTCATTTAATCCGACGAATCGAGGCACACGTTATCTGATTCACCGTAAATAATTAACCCAGGCATCGTTAATAACAAGTTAACTTTTAATTTGTTTTCCATTAAATCCGTATCTGTAATTGTACGGTATGAATTACATTTTTTCTTTTATGATTTTACTAAAAATTGCCGTCGCATGTTTCTGATATAAAAAAATCAAATCTGAGAACTACATACCTAATGATAAAACAGTGGAATTATTAGTTATTGAAACTTACCTACATATTCTTTTTAGCATAATCTTAGTTAACTTTATGTGGCACGCTACATTCCGAACCGAAAAAATCAAGGCTCTAAAGTTTTGTAAGCAGTTTTTCGTTTTTAGATTAAATTATGACCGACTGTCTGTAGTTCGTAATCCGTTAGACTGATATGGTTAAATACCTAGCAGATATCAAATCTATATTTCGGCAAGTATTCCTATTTTTTCGTAAAAATATATTCATAAAAAATACACTAAATTATTTTTTCACTTCTCCTGCTCAAAAAGTAAGTTATTTTAGCTTCGCTTCGCTCGCTCATCCAAATAGTCACAATGGCTTATTTGTATCATTAACAAAACACAATCTATATATATAAATGCAAGTGTCCTGACTGACTGACTGACTGACTCATCAACGCAGAGCCGAAACTACAAATGCTAGAGAGTTGAAATTTGCACAGTAGGTTGCATTTATAAAGTGTACAAGAGATAAAAAGCGATTTTGCAAAATTCAACCCCTAAGGGGGTTAAAAAGGGGATGAAAGGTTGTATGGGGTACAAGTTTTTTTTTAAGATAGGAACTTGAAACTTCGTAAAAAAGTATCAAAATAAAATGGAAGAAAATTAGTTTCAGCGTTTTTGAAAATTCATCCCCCAAGGTGGTAAAATAGGGGTTGAAAGTTTGTATGGAGATCAAATATTTTTTTGAGTGCGGGACTTGAATCTTTGTATAAAGGCATACTATTAGAATACAAGAAAAGTAATTTCAGCGTTTTCAAAAATTCATCCCCTAAAAGGGTTAAAAAGGGGTTTAAAGTTTAAATCCATTACAAATTCTTTGAAACTTCTTATAAAGGCATATATAAGAATAAAATAATAACATTAATTGATCGTTATTAAAAATTCAACCTCTAAGGGGGTTAAAAAGGGGATGAAAGTTTGTCTTGGGGTTCAAATTTAATTTTAAGCTAGGAACTTGAAACTACGTAAAAAGGTATTAAAATAAATTAAAAGAAAATAATTTCAGCGTTTTTGAAAATTCATCCCCTAAAAGGGTTAAAAAGGGGTTGAAAGTATGTATGACGATCAAAATTTTTTTTGAGTGCGGGACTTGAATCTTTACATAAAAACATATTATTAAAAAACAAGAAAAGTAATTTCAGCGTTTTTGAAAATTCAGCCCCGATGGTGGTGAAAAAGGGGTTGAAAATTTGTATGAAGATCAAAATTTTTTTTGATTGCGGGTTTTTAAACTTTGTATACAGGCATTTTATTAAATTACAAGAAAAGTAATTTCAGCGTTTTCGAAAATTCTACCCCTAAGGGGGTTAAAAAGGGGTTGAAAGTTTGTATGAAGATCAAAAATTTTTTTGAGTGCGGGATTTTAAACTTTGTATAAAGGCATATAATTAGAATACAAGAAAAGTAATTTCAGCGTTTTCGAAAATTCTACCCCTAAGGGGGTTAAAAAGAGGATGATAGGTTGTATCGGGTATAAATTGTATTTTAAGTTAGGAATTAGAAACTTTGTAAAAAGGTAATTTTATTAAAAGATTAGAAAACTCATTACAGCGTTTTTGAAAATTAAGCCCTGAAGGTGGTCTTCTTTTTTCGTGTCGAGGTTCCTCAAATATGTGATGCCCAAAAGGCAGCGGTGTCGACAGCCCTGACCGTCGCATCCCTCAGGTCAAAGAGCGAACAGGAATATGGGCATGCCGGACAAACCAGCAGATGCGCCATCGTTTGTGGTGCTGAGTTACAGACGCATTGAGTTGACTGCTCCCGAAGCAGACCCCATTGAGCCATGCTTTCCCTGCAGCGGCCAACTTGAAGGTGGTGAAAAAGGGGTTAAAATTTTTTATGTAGATCAAACATTTTTTTGAGTGCGGTACTTGAAACTTTGTGTTAAAGGCATTATTATTCGAATCAAAGAATTTATAAACGTCGTTCTTAAACTCATCGAATTTAGTAAAGCTATTCGTTCGTAGATGTACCTGATTTAATAATGATACCGCGTAATAAGAGCAAATTAGCCGAAAAAAAAGGCCAAGAGCGAGTCGGACTCGCGTACGAAGGGTTCGTTACTATTTCGTAAACAATTTTAAAAAAAAGCACGTTTAGCAATTTCAACATTACTTAGATCTGAAAATAATAAAGATGTAAAATTTTCAAGATAAAGGTTCCACGCGGACGAAGTCGCGGGCAACAGCTAGTGTACATATAGGTCCTTCGTTTGACACAACTATTTATGTTTTGAGTTGAAAATGGACTGTAGGTACTCACTACTTGTTTATATTGCATTGTCGTTATTACCCTTTTTATACCCGATTCAATTAAAAAAACAATAAAAACTAAAGTCTTAAAGCTCATTTCTTTGTTCTGCTGTGGCATTTCGTAGAGTATCTACTACAGAGAGTGTCGTAGAGTAGTATATTGGGTACGAACAAATCTTCAAAGGTCATCTTCAAAGTTAACAATGGTTGCATATTGTGTAAAGATTTGATTAAAATTTGAATGTGTTTATAATATAAGTACGTGTTCAGGATAATGAAGCAGTTTTTTACCAACAATAGCTAATTCTCCCAGCTGCAAATTAAATAGTTGAAGATGTATTCTCACCTCAAATAGGTATATGTATGTACATAGTACCTATACCTACGGTACTCGTTTGACAGTAAAATTATATTCCACAAGATTTACTTGAGATGTGGCCAGAGGCATAATAACAGTGCAACACCGTCCGAGATTTGGTGTAGAAATTGTAATGTGTAGGTACCTACATGATTATATATACTTAATATTTACTTTCCTGGAATATTGTTAAGAAAAATCTAATGAGGTTTATAGAATATAGCACTCAATAGATTTTTAATTACACCGTCACTGATAACGTGATATAACTGAAAACGCCGCAGAAATTTTGCAGGATTTTGACTACAATTAATATAACATTCCGACCCCTATTCGCCGCCATACTTTTGCACATATTCTGGAAGTCGACGACCGCTTGGATAAAGTACTCAGTACGTATATCCCGTACTGTAGGTTACTCAATTGCGTCATAGACTTCATGTAGTTTTTCTTACATTAATCATTATCAATAAAGTGAATGAATGGTATTGACTTTGTAGCTTGTCCCAAAAACCCATTTCAAACCAACCTATTTGTAACACCTACTAAAACAATAACAATAAATTACCTTATGTAATTATCTTTTGTTTGCTAGCTTGTATTGCGGAGATTATAATACACAACACGACAATAGAATTCTGCGTTGCTACTTATATAGCGTAACAATGGCACAATTATACGAGAGCTTTTTATTACCATTAACATTGTACAGAATTGCTAGTGTTATTCTCATCGGCTGACTTTCTTAAGTACATATGTATATATTCACCATACTTAGGGTGTAAATATATGTAAATAAAATGCTAAACTCTTCAACTTGATTTAGGTACTCTCGCCAGGCAGGATACAGCAAGTCACCTAGTACATATACAATTTAGAAAAATATAATTAAAACAAAAGCACGGTTTATGATCAAACGGAAACTGTTAAAAGGTATTAAGCCATATAATTTATGAATTGAAGACTTGATAAATCAACCCGTTACACCACTGTCCTCTTCGATAAGATATCCTGCAGTAGGTAATGTCCCTTTTTGACCTTATGGTTTCACTGGTAGATAATGCCATTTGTACTCATTTGTAATAACAACACAATATTATTATTATCTTGTATGTCGCACCCGCTCACAGGACAATAGTGTCCCGGACCTTTGGGAGGCGTGCGTATTTTATTATTACTATTATTATTATTGTGAGCCCGTGATGTCCCACTGCTGGGCAAAGGCCTCCCCACTCTTCTTCCATTGTTCCCGGTTTTGGGCTATTTCTGGCCATTCCTTTATAAAAGAGTCTAGCTCGTCCCGCCATCGCCGATGAGGTCTTCCACGTCTCCGTTTCTGGCTGCTGGGCTTCCACTCTGTAGCGATCTTGGCCCAAAGCTCATTCGGCATTCGACAAACGTGACCAGCCCAGTCCCACTTCAACTTGGCCGCTTTCTGAGCTACGTCGACTATCTGAGTCTTGGAACGCAGCGTGGTGTTCCGGATGCGATCCTTTAATTTTACACCTAATATGCTGCGCTCCATGGCTCGCTGGCAGACCCCGAGTTTGAACCTTTGAGATTCTGTCAAAGACCAAGTCTGAGCACCGTAGGTGAGAACTGGAAGGATGCACATGTCCATGAGCCTCCGTTTTAGTGATAAGGGGAGGTCACCCTTCATCAGGTGTTTCATGGACCAATAGCTCCTCCAGGCGTTTTCAGTCCTTCTTTCGATCTCTTTTTCTTGTCGCGCCTGGAAGGAGACTAATTGGCCCAAATAAAGGTAATCATGGACATATGCAATGGGTTCACCGTTTATCTCAACCCTACGTTTTGTGCTATTGGTCATAAGCTTAGTCTTTGACATGTTCATCATCAGTCCAACCTCGAGGCTTGCGTTGCTTAGGTCTTCAAGCATGAGTTGTAGCTCAGAAGCTGTCGAAGAGAAGAGGACAATGTCATCGGCGAATCGCAGATTTGTCAATCTGTTTTCTCCGACGACAAGGCCCTTTCCCTCCCAGCTCGGCACAAGTTTTCGGAAGACATGTTCTAATGTGCTGGTAAATAGTTTTGGCGATAGCGGGTCTCCTTGTTTGACTCCTCTTCGTATATCAAAGGCGGGACCAGTGGACTGTAATCTAATTGCAGCTGTACTATTTTTATAAACATTGCGTAGTAGTTTAATATAGCTAGTGTCTAGATGTTTTAACTTTGAAGTGCGGTGAGAATAGAATTATGTGATAAACTGTCGAATGCCTTTGAGTAGCCCACAAATGCGAGGTAAAGAGGCAGATACAATACAGTTTAGTTTATGTAATATTATAGATAAGTTGTCTATAAGGTGCTAACAAATTAGATGCCAATACTTAGAGATGTTAATTTACATAAAAATATTTAATTTAAATAGGAATTAAGAAAACTTTTTATACTACATTTTTGTTTTCATTTTCCGAAGAAAATAATTAAATTAAAATTCTGCCCAAACATAATCATTTTGTGCATTTAACTGACAAGGTGACATCACTTTCTGTCAGGTGAAAATCGTTGAATGCCATAAAATTACGAGAAAACTGTTAGGTAGTAGGTGTAAATCAACAACTAATCTTTGTTAATTATCAATAAGTATTAGCAAGTTAAAACTTATTTATACAAGAATTATCAAAAATAGCAACCGTCATTTTATTTAAGTGAATTGGCCAGGTCAAATCAAAGAGGCCTTAATTACAGACTATTGAACAACACATTAACAAGGTGTTTTTACTGAACAGTGTCCGTACGTAGTTCAGTACTTCCCCAGTTTTCTGTAAAAAATTACATAAACTTTTAAATGATTTATACCTACTTAAGTATACTCCCAAAGGCGAGTACCTACTATCAGTTCTGAAAGTATTGGCATCTAATTTGTTAGCACCTTATACCTATATAACTTGAGAACAAAGGAAATGTATTTATATACTCGTCTCGTAGGTTGCCTTTTTCTTTGAAACAGAAACATTTGTAGTTTCCATTATTAAGAGTACATACCTACCACTGCCCTTTTTCCTATACTACCAGTTTACGTTAAGTGGCACCTGGTAACTAGGTATGATCTCGGAAACAAATAAGGTCCAAACTTAACGTAACCAGATTATACAAATCGAGGTAACTTAACAAATCTTTAAGACATTTTATGAATTGAATAGGAAGGAAATATAAGTACGAAAATATAAGTACCTTATCTACCTATATCTATAATTAAGTTTTACAGTAAATTTTAACATAATATCCTATCCTATAAATAGGTACCTACCTAAGTAGTTGTTTTGTTACTAACCAGAGAACATTCCTTTTCAATCGGCTAAAACACTCTCGGAATTAAGCCTGTTTGTTTGTTTGTAAATGTTTGTTTGCATGCATTTACTTATTAACACATTATTTTGCACCTATACTCGTAATAGTGGAATTATCATAACTGCTATAAAACAAGAGCTCAAAAGGAAATAAATTATAACGGAAAGTCATCGATGTAAATAAATGTAAAAACATGCTTGACGTTGCTCTGTTCAAAACTAATAACAGTAATAACGTTGCATTTTAAGTATAACGCGTAGAATAAAGCAGCTATCGCACTCGCCGCAGACGATCAATATTATTGTCATCCCTGTCTGTCTGAGGATGGGCAAAACAGGGTGAAGGTAGTATGTGAGTGATTTAACTAGCGAGATGCACCAAGCCATACAAATAGATAGCCGACGCAAATATCGACTGATGAGTCTCTCGATTTTGCAGACGAGCGGGCTTGTTAAAACGTAGATAAGTGAAACACGAATATATGGCATAAACTTAAATATAGATAACCATTATTATCGTTTTATCTTAATGGTATATTGTTAAATGAATCTTCTGAAATATCTCAAAAAGGTATCCTGTTCTGGCTCACTCATTAATTTACGCCCCTAACCCACGAAGAGTTGTTAAAACGTTTATATTTTCAGTTTACTAGGTAGACTTTATGATGTAGATCACATAAAATAATTCCACATTTAGGAATTTCTATGGACCTAGTATAGGGCATAGAGTGGAAGAAAGGAAGGGCACAGCATATTTAACGGGATAGGTTATTTATCTAAAAAGCGGGCGTAATAGATACCTATTTAGCTATTCATTCAACCGTTAGAGTAAAAAAACATAGAAAGCCCTTAAAAACACGGTTTGTGGATGGGGATCCCTTTATTCATATATTTTTTCAGTAATAGTCTCTCTACGAAAATGTATTACGGTTGGAAAAATACAGTCCATGTGTAAGACGGTCGGACGAATGGATGGACGTACAGCGGGGACTTAGTAATAGGATGACGTTAGCACCCTTTGGGTACGGGACCCTAATAAGAAATACTTTTTTTATACTATGCCCGAGCTAAAGTTTCGCTGTGTCTAAGTTGTTCAACCGATGGTATGCTGGAACTTTTCTATCCGGATATCGCAGCATCTTAAATGATAATGAACTTTTTCTAATATGTATACTTACCTCATGAAGTTTAAGAAATTTAAACGAAAATTATGAAATAATGAAAAGTTGTATATTTTTAACATGTATAATCTTTAGCTACAAATCATTTGGAATATAAATTCCATCATGAGCGAAACCACGAATCTAAGTCCATTTTGTATTATTACTTACATATGTATACAGTCGGCTTTGGAGAGGTATACCTACACCCTGTTATGCTATACAAATATTCATGGCGGGATGCATTTGCATACTTACGTAGGTACTTATAAGTATATCACTCTACGACTGGACTGTACATTATGTATATAACTAGCGCAAAGTATATAGGTAATAACGAACTAGGTGTAATGTATGGGGTGATTGGGGAACATGGTATCTAACAGCAGTTTTTTTTTTTTTTTAGACATTTCATACACCATCATTTGGCGACGAAGAGTTCGACATCCCCTCGATTCACGGACAGCATACAAATGGAGGCCAACCACCACATATACAATATACGCAAATACATCACGCAGCGCCACAGGTAAACTTAAACTTTACTTATTATATCTATCTAGAATTCAAGAGCGACGCTCTAGGTGCTGCTAGGTATTGCACGCGGAATTTCTACCAAACCGAAGTACAAATATTGACACAAAGGTAAATTATTTAAGAAGAATGTAACTTGATTCACTGCAATGTAAGCAGGACTCGAACCTTACGTTTCCGGCGTAGTGCTCTACCAACTGAGCTATCTCATCGTTACATCAATCACATCAAATCTTTGATTCCATAATTCTACGCTACTGGAGCGCCCCGTGCGTCATATTTGTTTAAAATGCTTATGCGCATTAGCCATACCCTAGGATGTGCGTTTACACGCACGATCCCCAGTCCCCGTTGCTTTACAGCAAGTACCTACGAGGACCGCGAGAGAGATGGCGCTTTTCTGAACATTTTTTTAAAGAATCTTTGATTCAGGCAGGTTCGAGTCCTGCTTACATTGCAGTGGATCACATTACATTTTTCTTTCATAATTTATTCATAAATTTCCACATTAAAACGGAATCGATTAAAATTTATTAAAAAAAATCAAACCGAAGTATTCCATCGCCTACACCTATGGCCACGCAAATTAAGAGTAGGTACCTCGATGTGAAGAATTGGTCCACCGACACTAGGCCTCAAAAAGTGCGCTCACATACATATATAATTACTTATTACGCCACATAACTAGTTCATTCCTTGTGGCAGACTCGACTCGCGCGGCTACTAAAACGCTTAAGCATTGTAATTTATAATAAGTACTGATTTAAAAGAAAGATAAAAAAGTACGGCTTGATCACAGTAAAACTGTATTTCCTTTCGTAATTCGCGGTATTTTCTGGCAACGGATTCTTGAAATTTAGCCACGGAAGTATTAAATAATTATCCAATTTATTTGCACAATGATACATTTCAAAAGATTAAAGTTGTTAATAATACTAATGTTAATATTGTGCGTGCAATATACTTTCCGTATATGTATTATTAATCATTATTAAATATATTTCAATGTTCTGTGTAAATATAATAAACACTTGTCTCGAACAGCCCCTTATCTACTTGACAGGTGGCATGTGTTTTTGTTTCTCTTTCTATCTTCATGCTGATTCTATTGCTTACCCTTTCTGTCGCGTTTCATTTTGCTTCTTCGCTTTCGTTTGCAAAAGACCATTATATTTTTCGAGTTTTCGATTCTTATTCTGTTCCCTATCAGAAATATTGAATAAAAGTAATACAAATATATTTTTTTTGTTCTGAAACTACAGAACAATTTTTTCCATAATTCGATTCCGTCTAGTAAACAAGTGTTTTTTTTTTGTACTGAACTCTTTATTTATCTACTTCTCTACAAGTTTACAGGTTATTTAAATAAGTTTAGTGAAGTTTTATAATGTGCGCAACATAATTCGTAGGTGGGAATGATGAACCCTGCACAAGACGGGCTGGCGCCGCCGGGCGGTGCTCCGTCTTATCAACAACCTCTGTACCTTCAAGAGCCTCACACGCCAGTCACTTCACATAGGTAACGCATTATTTTTTGTTTGTAAATCAAATAAACTTTGAGTATACAGTAAAGTACACTCAAATGAACTAACAATTAAGTAAAGTAAAATAATTATTTGTATGTAATAGCACATTCGAATAAACTAACAATTAATTTATTTTCAGTGGTGCTGGTGCGCCTGCAGGCAACTATGTAATTCAGCAACAGCCTGGGGGCCAGCAGAGGCTACTGATGATGCAACCCTCTCAAGTAATGAATGGCCCGCCTACTCCAAACACCTCCACCCAGAATTCAGCCCCAGTCTACAGTTCTCCACAAAGGGCATCCCCGCCTGGAACTACTAGCGATGACTCAGATGACAGTGTGCCTTCTCACCATTCACAGGTACTCATAATATCATATTCATTTAACAGCTTTTTCAACGAACAATACTTGGAACTATATTTTTAATTGTCTAAGTTGCATTAATTAATAATGAACGTCTATGTTGTCAATTTACTTCAAAAGATCATCAGGTATTATTTAATTTACACTGCAATAATTTATGCAATTCTATGCATTGATCATTTTCCACTAAGTAATTTATCTTGAAACCATTGTTTTCTGGGTATCGTTTACCCTTTTTCACATCAATTTGAGATTATTTTAATCCATGTTTTTTTTAGTACTTGTGCTACATGTGTTTTGCCTCCCTTTTATTTTATATTTCAATATAGTTCATTGGCATATCAACTTCTTCATTCATAGAAATAATAAAATAAAATTTTATAATTTAAACGGAAATGGTAGAACATAGAAAATTCTAATGGATTGGTTGTTTGTTGGTAGTTGCCTGGTGATGCGGAAAGCCTTCTGCCTATCCATTATTGCTCAGCGAGCCGGCAGCAACAAACTACGCTTCATCAGGTATAGGCAGATTTTATCTCTTTACATACATATTTCTAGGAATATGTTTTTACATTGCCAATGAACTATATTTCAACTATTTAATATGTGTTTAGTTACATATTAAAAGTAATTATCTCAGCAGATTGGTGCCAGTAATATGGGTGTTAAACGATCATCGCCTGAACCTATGGACAATGGAATGAATCGTGGACAGATGCAAAAGAAACCTAAAGTACAAAAGAAAAAGAAAAAACGGGACCCTAATGAACCTCAAAAGTGAGTTACTGCATTGATCAATAAATAATCAAAAAAACTTTTACCTAAGAAGAATTCTTATTCATATAATTACATAAATCATAATAAATTATTTTTTTTACAGGCCTGTATCAGCATATGCATTATTCTTCAGAGATACCCAAGCTGCAATAAAAAGCCAAAATCCTAATGCAAGTTTTGGAGAAGTCTCAAAAATTGTAGCTTCTATGTGGGATGGTCTTGATTCTGAACATAAAAGTGTAAGTTATTTTGGTCACATTGTATTTAATTTACACAAAGTTCTTCTGAAAACAAGTAATTTAATCTGGAAGTAAATATTAAGTTACTTGCTTTCTGAATGATATAAGAAAATAAATTTAAATTATATTTAACAATTATTACTAACCTGCAAAAAGCTTCCATATTTTAATTCAAATATAAAGATCAATACTAATGATTCCTTATGATTATAGGTGTATAAACAGAAAACTGAAGTAGCCAAGAAAGAATACCTGAAAGCGCTTGCTGCATATAGAGCTAGCTTAGTATCAAAGGTAAGAATGATAGATTTTTTCCCACTGTTATTTCCAGTATTCTGTTCTATTATTGAATTGAATTGTTAATTTATTTTTAGTTTTGTGATTTTAGACATCCGAGGAAGGGAAACCCTGAAAGTGACCTGACACACAGGTTTTCCCTAGTTCAGGCACCAGTCTCCACCACGCAAGTCTGTTACTTTGTGGTGGAGTACATAAGTGCTTTTTATTATTAACTAGCGACCCGCCCCGGCTTCGCACGGGTGCAATGCTGATAAATTATGCATGTATTATACATATAAACCTTCCTCTTGAATCACTCTATATATTAAAAAAAAACCGCATTAAAATCCGTTGCGTAGTTTTAAAGATTTAAGCATACAAAGGGACATAGGGACAGAGAAAGCGACTGTTTTATACTATGTAGTGATAATATTGTATACATCAAACTCTATAGACATTAATTTTACATTATGTTTCATAATGAGGTTAATTTTAACGTTGACTTATCCCAACCGTAGCGTCATTTCATGTGTAGGCAATATGGGCAATATTGGGAGTTCTTATTTTCATGAGATAAATCGGAACATGCATGTCTGATGAACGGAAACAAGTTTTGCTCGACTCTTTGTCTCGCTCGGAATTACAAAATAACCGCCAAGACGCGCCGAGCGAGACATGAAATATCGTCCTGTCTCAGTCGTGCAGTGACGCCGCCGCCGTTGAGCCGATCAATGTTCGCTTGGCAACTTCGCTAGAATCCGAATACGACGCTATCCTTGAAATTAAAAAGTGAAGAAGCTCTCAAAGCGAAGTGTGTGCTGTGCCTGCTGTGAGCTTTTGTTTCATAAATATACGGTTTCGAAGTAATTTCAAGCTCTCATTATTTAAAGATTTTGTGAAAGTGTTTTGATCCATATATCCCGACGTACAATGAATATGGGTGTCCTTAAGTAGATTATATTTATACTTACGCGGCCAAAAACAAAGAAGCGGCATAATGTGACATATTTGAAAGGTTACAATTATATTTTGGACCCAATTAATTATTTATGCCGAAGTTAAATACAAATACACATTATTTGAATGTTAGACATTTGTAGAACACTGCTCAATTAATGAATAACTTGGTATCGCAAATTCATGTATTTTATTGCTGCCATAAGTGTATACTTTCGCTCATTCTGAATTTTCACATTTATTTGTTCTAGGGAGGTGAACAAGAAAGTCCAGCAATGTATAATCACGGCAATAATACTAACTCAACATACGGGAATTACTATCAAGGAGTTCAAGGACAGACTTATGGAAATGGTCACTCACCTCAAGCATACGTACCCAATGCAGCACCTCAGGGTTACACGCCCCAGAATTACCCTGGTGGCCAGTCGCAGACTGCATACACTGGCCAGCCAGCACAAGGATATGCACAAAACCCACAGCAGACGACACAGAATTATCAAGGGAGCATGGCACACAACCCTGCTACATACCAGGTACATATATATATACCGCAATAGTGTTTTAATTTGTTTGTTTGTCTGTCACTTCAATGTCTAGTTTTCTGTCTCATTTGCTCAAGGGTTAACTGGAAGAAATCCCTGTTTTTGAGTTTTAGTCAATATTGTTTTATGTGCAAAAGTGTTTACATTTGTATGTATTATGTACATAAAATAGCAAATTTAACAATTTATATTAATCAACTAACCAGTTCAATATATTTTTGGAATATTGCAGGGTGTCCCAGGGCAAAATCCTCAAGGTTACCAAGGCAGTGGTACAACACCACCTCAAGCCATCCAGCCTAATGTAGCTCAATCTCCAAGGAACTACCCACCTGCTCAGTCTCCCTCCCACTATGCTGCAACATCCGGCATGGCATCACCTCCGGGATACCGACAAGTGCCGTCCCAATCGCCACCAATGGGACAAGTTCATAATGCTATGCAATACCATCATTCTCAACAGGTAAACATTGTTAGATATATTGAATTTCTACACTTGTCCTTTCTGATATAATTTCATTTAGCTATAATTTATCTTCTAAACCTGTGTCAAGCAATGCTGCTAGAATGTTATTAAATCAGAAATATATGGAAACTTGTTATTTAGACGATGATTTTTAATCGGTGATCAGGAGTAGAAAAATATTATTATTTAGCTAAAATTAAACTTAATATGCGAGGTCCCGCACAATTACCTCACTGTTAAATAAATTAAAAGCTAAAACATAATTAAAACTAATAACCACTTGATACATGGTCATCCTACAATCCATACTAATATTATAAATGCGAAAGTGTGTCTGTCTGTCTGTTACCTCTTCACGCTTAAACCGCTGAATCGATTTTGATGAAATTTGGCATGGAGATAGTTTAAAATCCGAGGAAGGACATAGGATAGTTTTCATCCTGGAAATTATACCTAAAAAGATTGCAAAGTGAGTGAACATTTCTGTTGGGGAGCGGGTAGGAAATGTAATTATTAGACCAAAAGCAGAATTGCTCTCACATTTGTTTAGGCGCTTTTAATAATCCCTTTTATCAAGTTCCACGCGTACGTAGTTTCGGGCAAAAGCTATTCCTACATAAATTATTGAAGTACGATACCTACGTCAAGTGTCATCGCTTTGGCAGGAAATTTTACGAAATTTTCTACGACTTTGTTTATGTAATGACAATGACAAGTTATTACTCATAAATTGTCATTCCCATTAAATTATTAAAGAGGTTGTAAGCACACCGATACAGATTAGTTAGGTGACAAGGAATTTAAGACAAAATTGGTTTCAAAATAAAAATTATCATAGAAAAATAAAAGTTTGTTTTCATGTAATTACGACTTCAACGTGACCGCCATCAATTACTGAGTTAGAAAAGTTGTTCTAAAAATCATCGTGTATATACACGATGATTTGAAACTAAATTTGTTTTAAATTCCTTGTCACCCTACTAATCTGTACCTGTGAGCTTATAACCTCTTTAATAATTTATTGACAATGACAATTTATTAGTAATAACTTGTCATTCATTACAAAACGTCGTAGAAAATTTCGTCAAATTTCCCGCCAAAGCGATGGCACTTGACGTAGGTATCGCACTTCAATAATTTATGTAAGATGACCAAGTATCTAGTGGTTATTTGTTTTAATTATGTTTTAACTTTTAATTAATTAAACAGTGGTAATTTCGTGAGACCTCGCCTATTCACTTTAATTTTAGCTGGATATTAATATTTTTCTACTCCTGATCACCGATTAAGAATCATCGTGTATATATATGTTCTAAAACTTTTCAGCAAATACAACAGTCTCATCAACAAATGCAGTATCAACAACAGCAGCAACAGCACCAACAACAACAACAACAACAACAACAGCAGCAGCAGCAGCAACAACAACAGCAGCAACAAATTCAACAACAGCAGCAGCAAATACAACACCAGCAACTTCAACAGCAACAACACCAGCCGATCCAGCAACAAGCAGCACCTCCACAACAGACAAATCAAGCTCTGAAGCCGGAACCACATTCTCCTAATAGTAATGGAAGCTCTGGCATGCCGCAGCACTCTCCAGAGGTAATTCGTCAATTTTACCTTACGGCTCTGAAAGGATAGTGTACGTAAGACCAATGTCTTAAGTAAGAGCAGTCTTATATTCCACCCAAAAACATGTTATAGTATTAATTGACAATGCCTAGCAATCTTTTACCTTTATATGGCTAATTGGCTGTTATGTTAGATTTAAATAGGACATTGTATTGTCAGTATTTAAATTACATAGTTAAGGCCTTAATTAGTCTTAGACATTTGAAAAATGTGATCAATTGTCCGCAGCAAAATGAAAACAGAAGCACGCCATCGTGCATCCGTCAGGGTTGTACCAACCCAGCCATAGCCAATAGTGAATGGGAAGATGAATATTGCTCTAACGAATGTGTTGTCAGCCATTGCAGGTAAATACAAAGTGATTATTAGCACTTTCACAACCAACAACCCACCATGCGAGCTTGTTCAGATGCCTAGCTCGGTGGCGGGCTGTAGCTATGAACAAACTGTCCCGGCGAGCTTGTTCGGTTTCTGGGGTAGCGTTACATTTTTATTATTAGTACTTCCACAACCAACAACCCACCATGCGCGCTTGTTCAGATGCCTAGCTCGCTGGGCGGGCTGTAGCTATGAACAAACTGTCATGGCGAGCTTGTTCGGTTTCTGGGGTAGTGTTACATTTTTATTATCAGCACTTTCACAACCAACAACCCACCATGCGAGCTTGTTCAGATGCCTAGCTCGCTGGGCGGGCTGTAGCTATGAACAAACTGTCCTGGCGAGCTTGTTCGGTTTCTGGGGTAGTGTTACATTTTTATTATTAGCACTTTCACAACCAACAACCCACCATGCGAGCTTGTTCAGATGCCTAGCTCGCTGGGCGGGCTGTAGCTATGAACAAACTGTCCTGGCGAGCTTGTTCGGTTTCTGGGGTAGTGTTACATTTTTATTATTAGCACTTTCACAACCAACAACCCACCATGCGAGCTTGTTCAGATGCCTAGCTCGCTGGGCGGGCTGTAGCTATGAACAAACTGTCCTGGCGAGCTTGTTCGGTTTCTGGGGTAGTGTTACATTTTTTGCCTGATTGTGAAAGTGGTCTATTCTCAATCCATAGATTTTGATCCTTTTATAGAGAAAATAATTGTTATTACATTTCTCAAATACTTTTATATAAGAGGTACTTTAAAATGTGCAGGGTTTTATAAAAGACTTGTCTTATTTTCAGGGATGTCTTCAGTTCATGGGTGGCCTCTAATAGCAACAACCAAATGCAAAGCTTTTCAGCAGTGAAATAAAACATGAAATTTGTACATATCGTCATTAGGTAAACTAAGTCCACTCTTATAGGGGGTCACAATGAATCTTTTAGGAATACAAAATTATGTTAGTAGATTTTACTTTGTTTCGGTTATAGTTATTTATTATGAGCCTGTTTTATGTGATTACCCGTTGAGAATTTGTTTCATGTTAAAAGTTTGAGTTTGGGTTTAAATCTGCAGTCTCAACTTTATCCCTTTACTGCATACGAAGCCATTTATGGCCGTTTAAATTTATGACTTTATATGACAGTGTGTCAAAGTTGAAAGTTGAAAAAATATTAAGGTAAGTCATGCTGTAGAGGGTTAAATTCGGTACTCTTCAATTGTGGCCACCTAACTAAATAATATGTACTATTATTACGGGTGTATAGGTAGACGGTGAATTATACCAACCTCGTCAGACTTCTATATCCTAAGTTGCTTTGTAAGATATAATATTCAGTTGGGACATTCTATATATAAATGCCATAGAATTATCGAATGCCAGATACATGTGGATTATTTGTACTTTAGATACACATTGAATGAGGTATTAAACTAAGTTCCGCAAGAAATACAGAAATTGTTAGTCCTTTCCTTTGCATTTATTGCTTGTCCTAGATTGTTTCCTACTTTTTAATACATTCCGCAAACAATTTTCTTGTATTTTCTTTTTATAATATGTATTTTCAATCCTTTACTGCGTCTAGCTAAAATCAATAGCGTTATGGATATTTTTCTTGTATTTTGCAGAAAGCAAAGAAGCCACTAGTCATGTAAAAATAGCGTTATTGAGACTAGTGACTATCCGTATACCATTTTGTTAAATGCTTAAGTACACATCCTAAACTTTTTACGATAGGCCTCAACAAGTAGGTCGGATTCATTTATATCGTACAAAATTCAAGAAATCTCGTGTAGTCGAATTATGTTCCTATTCATTAATTATAAATACCAGACATGCAAAAAGCGACCAACAGTTTGAAATGGTCGTAAAACTTATTATAAGCTACATAGTCGTCAAAGCCTAAAACAAGAAATCATTTGTACGCTTTCTGATTTCATACTACTTTTGTAAGTAAATATTACAAATAATGTAATATATCTAGTTAGAACCTATTACTCACTAGTAGTCTGCAAGACACTTTGGTAGCAAATTTTTGTGTAGTAATTATCTGCTTGTCAAAATATTTTACATTAGGTCTCTATAAAGTACCTACTACGAAAAATTTGCTTGTTTTACCTTTTTGTAAATTAGCAAGTAGCATTTATCTGAGGCAATAAAAACCGATAGTGCGTTAACTAATGTTAGGTTGAAAAATACTTGAACTATTTTGCATTTGGTTTCTGTGTCGTTAGAAACAAACTTTCGTTAATTATGATAATTAATTTGGTCCAAATTCACTTGAATAAATTACATGTTAAGATATCAGTCCTCTAGTGTTTGGCTGCCATATTTAAATTTAATAAATTGATCATTGTTTAAAATGTGAGGACATGTACTTTAGACTATTATATGATACAATATAAGCCTAGAGCGCAATTCAATTAAATGATGAAGCATATTAGCGCTTGTACCTACCATCCCGCACACGCTCAAAACGCACGATGTCCTCGTGCATATTTCTAGAAGATGCAGTTCTCATATACGGTATAAAATTTTATCACAAATATATTCGATGTCATAGCACATGCAAAGGCGTAAAGTTACACTACTTGCCTCGGTCGTGCATACACTACATAGCTTAAACTTACTGCATACTTAGTTGAAGGCCCAGAGACCGAGCCCCAACGACATGTATTAACTCAGATTCCACCCCAAACGTTTGAGATTGCAATTTAATTACACGAGTCCTCTTTAGTAGCACTTATGTGCGTATCCTTTCCGTGCCTCGACAGCACTAAACTCGCGGTTTACTGTACGTACACTTACCTGGTTTTACATTAACAATACATGACCGGCTGACCGCACTTTATTCTATCGCGCGATCAGCGTTCATGCTGCTAGCGGTGATACACGACTTTGAGCGAGATCCGAGCCATACGAATGGGCGAGACGCACGTGCCGCGCACCGCTGCCGCTATCGCGCAAAGAGTTGTTTTTGTTTGGTGCGTGTCGCGCCCTAAAACGAATGTGTAAATTATGACTCGTTAATTTTCTTTTCTTCCCCTGTGGGGAAGTAAGTTTGTGCTTCCATGTTATTTTAGTTACGAATAAGTTGATACATACATTGTTGATCATATTCAAGAATGCCTATAATATAACTGCATTTCAACGGCACTATGTTTAATCTTAATTGGTTTAAGTCTGTTACAAATCTCTGCTTGCCAAAACTTTCTGTCAGATCGCATTCCGTGTTGTAAAATCATACATAGCGCATCGTATTATGTTTGTGTATTTAACTAAATTGTTGTTATAACCTATTTAATAATGTATTTAATACATTGTAAATGTTTCATAAATATTCATAATAATAATAAAGTTATAGCAATATCCGACAATTGTTCACTAGAAATTTGATTTTGTATAGAATTTAGCTGGACCAAAATTTTCTTTCAATTTGAAGGGTGATGATATTTATAAGGTTCTACAAATCAAATGTCTATTGTATAATATTCAATACAATTGTAAATAAAACCTGCAATAATAGAAGTAATAGAGAATAGATAAAGCATAATAATTATTCTAATTTTATCTTTTTTATTATATACCTAGTATTGTTAGAACTTAACTACTAGGAGCAAATTATCTTTATAAAATGTACCATATAACAGTGTATAAAATGTAATTAGAACAATTATTTCATTAAATTTCTTAAACAATAAGCCAAATTTGTCTTTGCCTTATAGGTGATTTTTTATTCTTGTGTATCACCAGAGTACAGGAGGTATCCTGTACTCTGTTCATCTACTAGGTAATTCGTCGAAAACAAATCTTTTATTGACATTAGTAACGATATCAAATAAAATAAAAATATTTCTAAAACAACCATTATTTTGTTGAAGGCCCTTACTTTATCACTACATAGTATAAAACGACCCGCTCTGGCTTCGCACAGGTGCAATGCTGATAAATTAGAATTATATATGCATGTATTATACACATAAACCTCCCTCTTGAATAACTTTATCTATCAAAAACAACCGCATCAAAATCCGTTGCGTAGTTTTAAAGATCTAAACATACATAGGGACAAACAGACAGTAGGAAGCGACTTTGTTTTATACTATACTAGCGACCCGCCCCGGCTTCGCACGGGTGCAATGCTGATAAATTATGCATGTATTATACATATAAACCTTCCTCTTGAATCACTCGTATCTATTTAAAAAAAACGCACTAAAATCCGTTGCGTAGTTTTAAAGATTTAAGCATACAAAGGGACATAGGGACAGAGAAAGCGACTTTGTTTTATACTATGTAGTGATGATGTAAGTGAGTAGAAGTTCGTCCGCGTATTTTTTTTACATACCAAAGTCGGGTAAAAAGATTCATATATAAGTAACTAACTGCGTGTCTAGCCATCTCTGAATCAAAATTGGTCAACATTCGTCCAGCCGTTTCGGCGCGATGAGAAGAAAGAGAAATTTTTACCAACAGATGGCGCTGTACGGCTAGCGACGCGCGCCTATACAAGAACCTGTTCTGCTGTTTAATCCAAAAAACCTGCAAAGAAATCCGATGGATTTGTTTGTGTTGTTACCATTTTCCCAAACAAATCCTATACAGTTGAGCGCGTTTACCATAAAATACTTAACAGTATTTAACAAGTTTTTATGTAGTTGAATATGACCCATAAAATGGTATGTTTGTGTGTACTAAAATTTTGCTAAGAAATTCTGCTGTTTCCAGATCTAGGCAGTTAACTATATGATATTAATAAAATAAACACTAAGTTTGGGGCTTCACGCCCAAGTCCGTATTGTGCGCTCTTGCTTTCCTATTAACTATACGTACAATATTTGAGCTAGCTGTACGGCACGCACCATACGATTTTATCAGTCGTAGTTGATTCGGCCTTGACTCAATACTGCGACGATACTTACGGCCCGGTCTCGACTTCGCGTGACAAGTTACGCCCCGTGCGGTCCTACCACACCGCGTCGCGTCGCGTAGTGCTCGCGCTGCTTAAATATTGAAGCAACGTATTAAGTATTCTGTGGCAACGTGTGAATACAATATTGTCTGTGGTATAGATGTAGTGACATAAAATAGAGAAGAAATGCCACGTAACCTTACGTGTTTTTGATTGGACATAGCTTTGAGGTACTACCAGAATAACGGTCTATGATTGGTTATTTATATTACAAGCAGACAAGCCTATCTTCCTTATATGTCACATTTGTGACTTGTCATTAAATATGTCATCATCATCATGGTCTTATCTGTGGGCCGACGGATTTCCTTCTGACCGATAAATTTATTCGGCTAGGAAATAAGATTTATGTTAATAATCGAAGTAATTTATTATTTAGTTTAGTGCAAATGTTTATTAATTAATACTATCATTTATAAATTCTAATTCATTAGTAATGAGTTTTATCTAGAAGAACAAATTCTTAGATCTTTCAACCGAGTGAAATTTGTCGATATGATGGATGGAAATGATTTAACGTCTGAAACTCCGAGAAAAGGTATTATTTCACAAGGATGGACGCGTATATCGCAGGTAATTAAACTTAATTCAACGACTCAAATATCTGGGTATAATAGAAAACATAATTCTGTTGTTGATATTTTCCGTTTTGTCGACATGATACCTAACCTACTTGTGGGACGGTAATTAAATCAAATCAAACAGCATACAACCAATATTAATTGACAAATGTACACGTCGTCCGTTTAACACTGACTATATGTTTTCTCTATTTAGATATATCAAGGAACACTAGATAGATGGACTCCATACGCAAGAGGAAGATGGATTGGAACTATACTTTTACTTGCAGTATTTATGCTTCGAATATTTGCGAAGCAAGTAAGTAAATGCAAGATTTTCTATTACAGTCCTATGACGTAATTTTTTTCTTTTAAGCCTGCTGTGACCAAAGCACATGATTACCCCAGGGCAATTGAAAACTATATTCTAACTTTGTTCTTTATTGAAATATTTTATAATTCCCACTGTATTAATCCTCTCGATTTTATAGTAAAAATATTTTCATCATATTATTCTATGTTTACAGGGTTGGTATATAGTTACTTATGCGCTTGGAATCTACCATTTAAATTTATTCATTGCATTCCTTACACCGAAGATAGATCCAGCAATGGATTTTGATGGTAAGTGTGTTTATACTTGGATTAGTAAATAAATTGTATATGTACATTACATTTAGATAAATTTTACTAAACATTTACAGTGTTGACATATGTAATGTTCACACTGTGTGAACCTTCTTGGTGCCAAATTGTTTTGATAACATAAACATAACACCAATTTATTATTAAAACAAGTTTTGGACTTGACCAAGTAATATTCTGTTGCAGGTGACGATGATAATGGCCCAGCCCTTCCAACTAGGTCCAGCGAAGAATTCAGACCGTTTATCAGAAGATTACCTGAATTTAAATTCTGGCTTTCTGTCACCAAGAGTACAATAATTGGATTCATCTGCACTTTCATTGATGCTTTCAATGTCCCAGTATTCTGGCCAATACTAGTTATGTACTTTATTACTCTATTTTGTATTACTATGAAGAGGCAAATTAAGGTGAGCAATTTGAACTTTTACATGTCATCTTTACATTATTGTATTAAGCATCTTTACATTCTATTGTTACATTCAATCTTTAGTGTCCATACACTGAAGTTGCATGTTACCATGATTTTCGCAATTTTAAGGTAAAATCAATCACTATTTTTTGTATATTCCAAAATACAAAGATAGAAACTGTGAAAACTTTTTAGACCCTGACCAGATTTAGGTTGACGGCATAATAAGCCGGTTAAATGCAAAAAGTACAAAAGTCTAAAAACAACATCTAGCAGTAACAAAATTCAAAGACGTATGTTGTTCCCAGTAGCTTAATTGGTCAGAGTTTATTGCCAAGATACCAGTACAAGACATGGCAAAGAAACCAGTTCAAGTTTGGTCTAGGTCTGAAATTTTTTCACTGTTTCTAGTTTTATATTTTGTAATATACAAGAGATAGTGATTAATTTACTTTAAAATTTCACAGTTTATATCTGTATTATGTAAAAATACGTCTGGGTGTGTTGTGACAAGACAGAATTTTGTTTTTTATTTTATTAGTGTAGGCATGGGGAGATCAAAAGTTTTATACAATATAGATATATCTTGTTTCAGCATATGATCAAGTACCGGTATTTACCCTTCACTCACAGCAAGCCAAAGTACAAAACTGTGGACCCCTCAGTTACTGTAAATTGACAGCAGTTCTTCGTACAAGCAAATACCATTGATAACAATTACAACAGCAAGATAGGCAAATTTAATTAAAAACTGTTGTACCCCCAGTATTTCAAGAAATACAGTTTTTATTATCATGTTTACACATTTTTAATTGACAATAATCAGTCTCGAGGAACATAAAATTATGTTCTGTGAATACACTGGTACTGGTATGGATTGATGAGTTTTAGCACATTAACGTCTATCAGCCACTCCTCTAAGATGCTATGAACATGTACTAAGGCGAATTCCAGATCACCTTGAAAATTTGCATTAGCAATACTAACGACGACGCGAAAACGCGGGAGTCCACCGGCCACAAGTTGACAATGGTGGAAAAAAGCCTGCAAGAATTTCAGATAGACGCAAACCTAATTCTGATCCCTGCGGAATGTCAGAAACGGACAGCAAAGGCCGCCCCAAATAAATGGGATAAGGTCTAGGATGATGATAATGATGATCTTATAGAAAACTATAAGCAATCATAATAGGTGTAGACCTTATTTGTTTTTGCGGATGTCAATTGATTCTATTTTTATTGGGATCAAATGCCTTTATAGCCTAACAACACATAGACTGCTCTAAGTCAGGAATGACCGTCGAAGTTCAACATTCCTACGGAGCGCTAAAATCGCTCCATACAAATGGCCGCCAACATATGACGTCATTTGTGTGTTTGTGTTGTCGAATGCTTATAACGCTGTCACTATACGACAGCCGAATTTGGAGCATCGGAGTAGCCCTCCTGTTTATGTACTCTGTATTCTACGTCACGCCACAGATAAGAAAGGAAAAAATGCCAGACGGCGTTTTTGTCTGTTCATGAAATGTCTATTTTCAATCAATATAATAGCTTTCTAATAGCTCTTACAAAAATGCAATACATGTTTTTGGAGCTAGTACAGTGCAACATAAAAGAGTAGAAAATAAATGAGGGCGCCACTTCCTTCGCAACTGCCACATTTTTGACGTAAAGTGCTTGAATATGGTAACAATTTTGTATGAAAAATTGTAGTTCCTTTATCATCCGTTTTCTACTCTTTTGTGTCGCACTGTATGATCATTATTAACCATTTCAAAAATGGGTCAAATAGCCTATTGCCTCACTAGTAGCGTTGCTAAGTCGCGAAATTGTGCGCATCGGGTTACAAGCATGAAATTTTTACCACACATAGAGCGTTCCACGGTGATTATTTTCAGATGTGGAGGGAAGTCAGATTCGTCCCCTGTGTGATGGGAGAGCGGGGTGAAGAGGACCAAGTACTGCTCTTTCTCTTTTTTTTATTACTGATCAGTAAAGGCTATTAGGGCTTGTGTGACATCGTTTTCGTGTAAAATAGATATCAAGTGTTAATTTTTTATGTTATTTAATAATAGTTTCATATTAAAATTTTGGTTTATTGCCGAAAAGGTAAAAATCACAACAAGTTTTTTTATTCAGAACGATAAATTAGTTATCTATCCTGAATATTTACAATTTAAAAAAATATTACTAAACAGCAAATTTAATCTTGTTTTTAAAAATTTAATAAATGTTGGGCGCATCTGATACAAAAATACCTTGAAAAAAATGTTGATGTTAAGCTTAGCCTGCGTGTTCTAGTACATTTTGCTAAGTCGCGAAATTGTGTACATCGGGATACAACCACAAAATTTCTACCACAAATAGAGTATTCTGCGGTGATTATTTTCAGATGTAGAGGGAAGTCAGGTTCGTCCTCTGTGCGGCGCGGCGGGAAAGCGGGGTAAATAGGACAAAGGAGTCCTCTTTTTCTTTTTATATTACTGATTAGATAACGCTACTAGGACTTGTGTGGTATCGTTTTCTTGTAAATCAGATATCAGCAATTAATTTTTCATGTTATTTATTCATAGTACCATATAAAAATATGGTTGTATTTCCGAAATTGTAAAAATCACAACAAGTTTTTTTTTATTCAGGGAGATAAATTAGTAATATTTCCTGAATATTTACAACAAAAATATTGAAAAATTACAAATTTAATCTAGTTTCTAAAAACATATACATATTGGGCACTTTTCATACAAACAGTAACTTAAATAAATTGTTGATGTTGAGATTAGCCCGTGTGTTCGTGATACATTAGCAAAAAAATATTTTGTTTTAATTGCATTAATTTGTTTTCTAGGATGTATATAGTAAATATTATATGTAAAAGCATGTTAATAATCATTATTTAATGTATTTAATGAAGCGAAATAGGATGCGTTCGGAGATTTACGATGGTTACGCCGACGTAAACATATATTTTAAGCTACTGTTTGTATGAGAAGTGCCCAACATGCATATATTTTTAGAAACTAGATTAAATGAGCTTTTTTAAATAATAATAATAATTTGAAAATTTAACTAATTTACCTCGCTGAATAAAAAAACTTGTTGTGATTTTTTACCTTTTCGGCCATACACCCATATTTTTATATAGAACTATACAAAAATAACATAAAAAAATAATTTCTGATATTTGTTTTACACGGAAACGATACCAAACACGTCCTGGTAGACTTAACTGACCAGCAATAAAGAAAGAAAAGAGGGATACTTGGCCCTATTCACTCCACCCTCCCGCCTCACAGGGGACGAATCTGACTTCCCTCCACATCTGAAAAGAATCACCGTGGAATACTCTATCTGTGGTAGAAATTTCATGCTTGTAACCCGCTGCGCACAATTATGTTAGAAAACAGCGGACTAACAACTCTACTACACCGCTTGGCATTCCAAAATAACTCCATAGGCCATCAACGGAGAAGAAAAAAACTCCATACTCTGGTGTTGATTGACGAAATAGCGGTCCGTTTTATAAGACCGCCTTCAAAATGAGGAGGTTCTCTAGTTAACCTGTAGGTACCTATATTTTTTTTTACCAACATAGATATGACGCTGTTCGGCTGGCCCCCCGTGCTCAAACAGTCTGCATCGCGCAGTAAAGATTTTTCCTCGCTGTTAAGAAATAATGATCCATCTCCATAGAAAAGTGAATTTCAATACAATGTTAGAATTTTACTATATAGTAGGTATATAAGCAATATTTATAGTCCCGCTCTTCTCAGAATTGAGAAGTGAACCGATCAGATCCATGAATAATCGACGGCAACAGCAAACAACGTAGTCCAGCAGTAGGTAAGTCTTATTCCATTTTCATTTGGGTACACCCACCATTGTCCAATCCATCTCAGTTCAATTTATAAGTACACAGATTAGTAAGTACATTTAGTACGTACTACATTAGATGTCACTTTTTTCTTTTCTCTAATTTCCTTATTTCTTAGCCTGGTTTGTCTCCTTCCTCCTAACAGTCCTAACACACTTCTATGGCTCTTTGAGCACACCTCGAGCTATTTAGATTTAGGTATATCTTTATTCAAGACACCTCAGAACCGAAGAGCACGTGCTTATTTCTAACCGATTTTAAACGCTTGCCCGCTCCGCTCAGCTCGTCGACGGAAAACTGTGTAAAACCAGGCGGGGCGCACTCCGCGATAAACTTTTCCCGCTACAAGTACATGCCGGTGGCCTCATGCATGGGGACTATTCAGTGGCTGCCATGCTGTGTCTCGGAACGCACGTACACGAAATTCGCGCGCACGCTCTTCCGATTTATGTACGTCGCAAGTGAACGTTCCTCATTCATCTGTTGATACCAGTGTTATATTATAATATAAAGTGTTTGAATGAGTAAAAAGACAGCGAAAAGATATTGTATCGCAGCGGGTTGTAGGAACAATGATCCCGCTTCGATTGTAGTAGATCGCATTCAATTTTTCTTTCTTAATTTACCTTTGTGTCATTATTTATAAAAATAAAAAATGTGGTATTACCACATAAAAAAATATGAATCGATAAAAAGATTCTATACAAATATATAATAAGTAGTTACTGAATAATAATAAAAAAACATATTGCAGGTGTATCTACTTCCATATTTAACACTGGTTACTCAGATCAATTTTAATTGTTAAGTACTTATGTAATTTTGAATTGATTATTTACTGATATTTGTCAATTTAAATTCTAGTAAAATAAGTATGTCTACTACTAAATCAACAATCATAGAGGTTTTTATAATAATATTTGATATGAAGTTTGTAAAATTACTAGTAATGAATAAACGATTGAGTGATAGTTTGATAAGTAAGTATATAAAATATATAAATAATGAGTTAAAATAAATGTATTGGAAGTGATCCCTAATAGGGATAAGTTCGCCTTTGTACATGTTTTATTTGTTACTAGCGACCCGCCCGGCTTCGCACGGCACGGCACGGTGCGTCCGTGCGTATTTTTAAAGATCGAAGCATACATAGGGGCAGACAGACAGACGAGGAAACGACTTTGTTTTATACTAGGTGTGTAGTGATGAATATATATATGAATAAATAAATAAATATCGGACAACTAAGCAAAAACAAAATGAAGCTCAAGAATTTAATTGCATGTTAAAGTAACGCATTCGTTGCATTATTTTATTATATTATACGTATTAAAATGTTTAAAAATAAAGCTAAAATGTTTTGCAGCCTGGTGGTGGATTCAATTCGTCCAAATTCTGAGATTGATTACTTTATAGTTGAATAATGAAATAATTAATATAATGTATGAAGAATATAAATATATTGCTCTCTATATTGAATGCAAGAAATAAATAGGAAATACATTTTTATTTTTAGTCGTTGACAGCCCTCGCTCTCGGCGACGCGGCAAGCGAGCCAATTCATTTTCACCGTTGGCACGCAGCTTTAACGTTCCGTTTGGCTTGCGCTGGGGACGACGACTTTAGAAGGGCCATAAATCATATTTTTTTGGCTAAAAAAAGCGGCTTTTGTAAAGATCAAAGTAGTGTGCCTTCTGTACTTGTACTATTATCTATTCTGTGGTAAAACGTAGTAATTCAGTGAATAAAGGATTTTGACCTTACAAACGGTCCGGTAGTTTTGAATTTTTGATATGTTGTCTAGGATGGTTAGGCAGTGTTTAAAATGCAAAATGCACAATTCCCTCCCCTCCGCGCCCGCCGCCATATTGAAAAAACCGGCACTCTCTTCATATTTTTGCTCATATCTTCCTTTAGGAGCATTTTAGCTAGAAGAAAGCTTCGACAATGTTATAGAGAGTTAAATTTACTACATTTTCCATTTTATATTTTGTTTCTAAGACAGATAGTTACGGAGATATGCACATTTAAAAAAACTTAAGAAATTGCAATTTCCAACTCAAAAACAAACTTCTGGATTATATCTTCGTTTAGGCGCATTTTAGCTAGAACAGTGCTTAGGCAATTTTGTAGAGAATTAAGTTTACTATAATTTACATTTAAAATTTTGTTTCTAGGACAGATAATTACGGAGATATGTAAAAAATATAGTCACATTTTCCGAAAATGTATGTAAAAATGGACATGAGTTTTATAAGCAATTATATTTCCTACATGTTTTAATTTGTCCTAGACTAGTCCGTAACTGAATGACAGCGTTCTAAACCAAGAATTTTGAGAAATTTTCGGAAAATTCGAGTTTTCCTGTTTTTTAAATGGGCATATCTCCGTAACTAACCGTCCTTGAAACAAAATTTGAAGTGTAAATTATAGTAAATTTAATTCTCTACAACATTGCCCAAGCTTTGTTATAGCAGGCGGGGCGCACTCCGCGATAAACTTTTCCCGCTACAAGTACATGCCGGTGGCCTCATGCATGGGGACTATTCAGTGGCTGCCATGCTGTGTCTCGGAACGTACGTACACGAAATTCGCGCGCACGCTCTTCCGATTTATGTACGTCGCAAGTAGGGTTACCATACGTCCGGATTTGTCCGGACATGTCCGGACTTTTCGACTCGTGTCCGGACTTTGTCCGGCCCTTTAATTTGTCCGGCTTTTTTCAAATAAGTTGGAATAATGAGTAATAAAACTACAACTACTCGAGCAAACCCCGCCCGCACCCCGCACCTACCCCCTCGCAAATCTCGCAATGCGAGCGTCTACCTACTACCATGCCTACCTATTTTGGTGACTAAAAAGTCCGGACTTTTTTCGATTCGTCCGGCTTTTTGCCAGGACTTTTCAAATTCCTAAATGGTAACCCTAGTCGCAAGTGAACGTTCCTCATTCATCTGTTGATACCAGTGTTATATTATAATATAAAGTGTTTGAATGAGTAAAAAGACAGCGAAAAGATATTGTATCGCAGCGGGTTGTAGGAACAATGATCCCGCTTCGATTGTAGTAGATCGCATTCAATTTTTCTTTCTTAATTTACCTTTGTGTCATTATTTATAAAAATAAAAAATGTGGTATTACCACATAAAAAAATATGAATCGATAAAAAGATTCTATACAAATATATAATAAGTAGTTACTGAATAATAATAAAAAAACATATTGCAGGTGTATCTACTTCCATATTTAACACTGGTTACTCAGATCAATTTTAATTGTTAAGTACTTATGTAATTTTGAATTGATTATTTACTGATATTTGTCAATTTAAATTCTAGTAAAATAAGTATGTCTACTACTAAATCAACAATCATAGAGGTTTTTATAATAATATTTGATATGAAGTTTGTAAAATTACTAGTAATGAATAAACGATTGAGTGATAGTTTGATAAGTAAGTATATAAAATATATAAATAATGAGTTAAAAGAAATGTATTGGCAGTGATCCCTAATAGGGATAAGTTCGCCTTTGTACATGTTTTATTTGTTACTAGCGACCCGCCCGGCTTCGCACGGCACGGCACGGTGCGTCCGTGCGTATTTTTAAAGATCGAAGCATACATAGGGGCAGACAGACAGACGAGGAAACGACTTTGTTTTATACTAGGTGTGTAGTGATGAATATATATATGAATAAATAAATAAATATCGGACAACTAAGCAAAAACAAAATGAAGCTCAAGAATTTAATTGCATGTTAAGGTAACGCATTCGTTGCATTATTTTATTATATTATACGTATTAAAATGTTTAAAAATAAAGCTAAAATGTTTTGCAGCCTGGTGGTGGATTCAATTCGTCCAAATTCTGAGATTGATTACTTCATAGTTGAATAATGAAATAATTAATATAATGTATGAAGAATATAAATATATTGCTCTCTATATTGAATGCAAGAAATAAATAGGAAATACATTTTTATTTTTAGTCGTTGACAGCCCTCGCTCTCGGCGACGCGGCAAGCGAGCCAATTCATTTTCACCGTTGGCACGCAGCTTTAACGTTCCGTTTGGCTTGCGCTGGGGACGACGACTTTAGAAGGGCCATAAATCATATTTTTTTGGCTAAAAAAAGCGGCTTTTGTAAAGATCAAAGTAGTGTGCCTTCTGTACTTGTACTATTATCTATTCTGTGGTTATAGCTAAAATGCTCCTAAACGAAGACACAATCCAGAAGTTTGTTTTTCAGTAGGAAATTGCGATTTTTTACGTTTTTTTAAATGTAGATATCTCCGTAACTATCTGTCCTAGAAAAATAAAATAAAATGGAAAATGTAGTAAGGTCAACCGGGGTAATTGCCACTTTGGGGTTATTGCGTCTATTTCGGTTACTTTTTAAACGACGTTAGTTACTACAACTTCTGCCATTTAGTGATATAGGAATAAACTACTTGGAGGGCAACACGTAACATAGAGGGGGTTTTGGCGTATCGTGGTCAAGAGGTCGACCATTTTGAAATTTAGTGTCATGCTAGATTTACACGTTGCATGAGGTAAGTCAACAAAATATGTTTACATCCCTGTTTTTCTTTACATATTTGATAATGATTTGTAATAAATGTGACTACTATTAGTACGACGATATGTTCGAACCACTATTTTTGTTGATAGTGCTTTGGGTTTGGAAAAAAATCGATGTCAAATTCTTGGAGGTTATTTTTTAAATTTGGCAAAATGCGTCTAATACTTTGAGGTAATTGCGTCTGTGTATCGCATTTGCCCCAATGTCAGGTGTCGACAACTTTTTTCTTGATACTTGGTTTTAACAGTATACCTATAGAACATTTTCGAGCTAATTTTTACCAGAATTAATGCATTTTATTTAGTTTTAGTGTAAAACAGTAAGAACCTAGGCGGAATTTCATCTACTGATAAACTCCCAATTTTTTTTTTTAAATCAACGCCAGAGGGCCTGCTGCAAATCGTGAACAAAGTTTTGCCTCTGCCGCAAATGTGATTTAGTACTTACGTATTCGACAAAGACGCAAGAGTTCCTTCGTGGTCCGTGGTAGGCACTCTGTATTATAACAAAATTACTTATTTAAAAATAGTTTAAACTCCAAAATTCACAAATATTCATTTAATTTTGCACTAATGTATATAAATACGAAACGTCTAGCCTGTTATTTATTCACGCTTATAAATATCTCAGCTTGCCTGTTATTTATTCACGCTTAAAAACTTTTTTATTGAGATAGTAAGTCCCACAGAAGAAAGTGGAATAGTTTTTTTATCACGGAAATCATTAATATGCAGACGAACTTGCGGGCAAAGGTTACATATTTGTATAAGAGTGTTCATGTTATATCTATATTTGATGACGCGGTTAGCTCAGTTTGTAGAGACCTGCCTACATAAGTGCATTACAACCCTGCATTAGCCATGCATCGTTTGTTTTTTTATCTGTCGGCTGGACTTATAAACTTGTATAAGAAAGGGATAAAACATAACTTAACTAATTCAGGTTCGTAAAGTTTTATGAATAAAGGGGTTATTCTACAAAAACTTTTTGTTTTCGAGATAGTATATAGTTATTTAAGAAACGCTTATATTCTTAAATTGTTTTACTTACATGTAATGTACTTAGACGAAACTTCAAAACAAATTTTATTTTGTTTTAAATAATGTAAAATATGGGTAAGTACATAGAAGAAAGTATTGACTTTAAATATCTTTAACAAAACTCCTCATGTGGATAAAATCTCCACTATTAAATTTCACTCATTAAATAGGTCAGTGACAAAGATAAAAATTAAAGCTCTCGGAACATTTCTAGATCTAAGACTTTTGACCGACTAAAAGGTTTACAACATCTGGAAATTAGGTTTGGATAAATGCGTCCACATATTGTAGACGCGTTTACCCAGATTATACTATTTTCTATCTGAGGTCGTTATAACTGTTTTTGATCCCTTGTATTTAGCTTTATCTTCTAGAATACTGTATTGCAAACATGTTTCATGAATTTTTGAAAGCCTCTTCGTAATTGATCGTGAATGGCTTAAAAAAGACGCAATTATCCCAACTGGGACAAATGCGTCTAAATTTCCGTTTTTTTAAAAAACATCTGTATATCGTTTAATCATCGCAAGCCAAAAACGTTACTACACGAATTTTCTTGGAAAAAAGCCACAGGAAGCACAGCGCGTAAGAATATTTCTATACACTAATTAAATATTTCATAACTTGGGGTTAAATGAGAGTATAAAATATCAAAAAAAACAGTGACGCCATTACCCCGGTTGACCTTAAATTTAACTTTCTATAACATTGTTGACGCTTTCTTCTAGCTAAAATGCTCCTAAAGGAAGATATGAGCAAAAATATGAAGAAAGTGCCGGTTTTTTCAATATGGCGGCGGGCGCGGAGGGGGGGGAATTGTGCATTTTGCATTTTAAACACTGCCTAACCATCCTAGACAACATATCAATAATTCAAAACTACCGGACCGTTTGTAAGGTCACACATAGTAATTTAGTCTCTATTCACCGTATTATAGTGATTATATTCTCTTTGCTGTGTCCCACACGCCAAGCTGACAGCAGATAGTATGGCACGTATAGCGGCAAATGACATCGTGGCGTCTGGGGCACAGCTTTCCGTCGACGTGAATTGCTGTCTTTGGCGCTCAAAATAGGATGACGTTCTTAATTCGTCGAGATTTTATGTTCTTTTTATTGGGTACCTAGGTATTGTTTTGACTAACTCGTGCAGGTTGCGCAAGTGTTCTAGGAATCGGAAAGCATAATTTACTATTCATTTAGGGACGTGGAACAAACGATGGACATCTTGGAGAAATAGGGTTTGTTTGTAGTCGGTGTATTGTTAACCTTTTGATCGCCAAAGACGGCTGTAGCTAAAAGTCGTGCGTCAGTTCCACGTCGTCCACAGCCGTCCAAATGGCAATAAGTAAAATAAATAAATAAATATCGGACAACCTCACACAAATCGATCTAGTCCTAAATTAAGCTCAAGAAGGCTTGTGTTATTGGTACTAGACGACGATATACGTACTTATATAGATAAATATATACTTAAATACATAGAACAACCATGACCCAAGCACAAATATTCGAGTTCATCACACAAATATTTGCCCCGGACGGGATTCGAACCCGGGACCGCCGGCTCAGTAGGCAGGTGTCTACAAAACGAGCCAAACGCGTCGTCAATGATCACAACTTTGGTTTTGGGAACACTTCTTTATTTTTTTGCTATGGCGACAGTGGCACGGTAAATATTTTCACCGCTTGGCGTTCAAAAGTTTAAAAAAATACTTCAGCATGCCGCGGCACATTGGTGTGCCATGGGTCATTCCTTGGTATACTTTGGATAAATAAGTATAAGTATCTCATAAAGTTAAAAACAGGCGGAAGAAATATACCTAGGTATACATTTATCATTTATGGTGTAAGGTGTGCCTAGATACGATTGGCGCAGTGGTAGTGCAGCTGGCGGTCCTGGGTTCGAATCCCAGCAAGGTATTATCGAATGTTTTTCCTGCTCGCCTTTATCTTTCTCTTTACAGCGCGTGGCGCCTGCCATACAACGCGATCTGTAGGTAAAAAATAAAAATGTCCTTGTCCTCTCATTACACCGAAACAAATTTTAACCAATCTTAGTACAGGGTTAACTGAACATTCAAAGATGGTTATATTATAGCCCTATAGGACACGTTTTTACCAGACTATGGTAAAGAAAAAAAATACGCCTTCGAAGTTGCGGCCACTTGTTGTAGTTATACAATTCGTATCGTAGACACTGCGTTGATATATTATTTGCAATAAAGGCATACTTTCCTGATATACCTCAAAATATCGAATGTACCTATAGCTATTTTTCCAATGGTAATTTAACTAAAAGTGTTTACAGATGTTTTTGAGCTCTTCAGCCGTGTCGTGTATAGTTACTCTTTTCCGACTCTACTATATTTATTTATTTAATCTTTATTGCACAAAAGAAAACTTATCGTACAAAAGGTGGACTTAACGCCATGAGGCATTCTCCACCAGTCAACCTTAGGGCAGAGCGGAAAAATTGTAGGCGGTGCAACTAACTTACACATAAGTAACAAAACATAATACTTATACATATTTTTTGCTATTCATGTAAATATACATGTAATGTATACATACATCTAAAATAATAAATACATGTATAAATACCTCTTTAATTAGCTTAACTATAATCCCATATTCAAGGCTCATGGTTTATCAAAGAAACGTGATTCAATCAGACGCACCAAAAGATATATAGCTAGGTATATATATTTATAAATTGGCTAAAAGCGGTCAAAGACATTGTTTTTTTCATAAAGAAAAACTATACAATGGATATAAGTACTTTCAT
Source organism: Apotomis betuletana (assembly GCA_932273695.1). Taxonomy (NCBI): domain Eukaryota; kingdom Metazoa; phylum Arthropoda; class Insecta; order Lepidoptera; family Tortricidae; genus Apotomis; species Apotomis betuletana. The sequence goes on along the minus strand of OW026305.1, from coordinate 13,316,227 downwards.
ATGTTCTATGCCTATCTAAAACTATTAAAATCGTGTAATCCTTCACTGCTAGAGGACAAGAATATCGCTGCTGTCATCAACATTCACAGTATGAATAAGTAGGTAGATGGTAGTTAGTAGAAGAAACGTAAGATCTCGATTTTCTTAACAAGAATACGCCAAGCAAAAGTTAATAATGTACTTATTAGGTATTAGTATAGATACAGAACTTTTCTGACGAAAAACGTCCATCAGTGCCTATGTAGGTACTAAACATATGTAGAATGGCCTAAGTTTGTCAGATAGAAAATGCTCTCTGGCGTTAAGTCCGCCTTTCGAGTGACAATTAATAATTACACTACACAATGAAGATGAAATTAAAAGTAATGGCTTTCTAAAATTTATTTCTGAACTTCATTAATTATATTAAATTAGTCTACAATACATATAAAGTATTGGAATACCTAATATAAGTGATAGGAAATCGGATACAAAGTTTCTAAGTATATCAAGTAGGTATTACAGGGTTATAAATGCAATGTATGTAAAGTATTTATCATATCAAAAATATCGTCAAGTTGTTAAACTTTGAATTAGAATTCTATGATTAGTTTCATTGCGTATAGAACTCGAAATTTTAAATTTAGTGGTATCAAAGCTTATATAATAATAAACAAAATCAAGATGGCTTTAAATAAAACTATCGATGTCACTTGGTTTCATATCATCGAAGTAAATTTTCTTTAAACATCGATTTTGGCTCCACCTACTTATTTTACACTAGCAACATTAAATGTAGTCACACGTTCGCTAAAATGGCTAAAATAACCGATTGTAAATTTGTATTCTGCCTATCTTTGAATATTAATAAATCAATTTTGATGTAGACTTTATAACATATAAGTTTCTAATTAAAAATCTAAAGGGTGGGTTAAAGTTTGTTACCTAATCATTTGTTTTTAACTTGCCGCCGCCGCACCAGTTTCTGGCAGATACCTTGAAGAAATCTAATCTAATCTTAGACAACGAGTAGTTCGGTGAGAATATACGTATAGATAAAGAATGAAAGTAAAACTTTAGACTGTTGTTCTCGATTAATTATCATATATCCTATTAAAAACGACCATGATTATGCAAGTTATTTTAGGATCTCGTAAATCTCATTTTTCTTGCCATATAAAAGAAGCGGCCAGAAATAAATTTATTTCAGTGATGTCTGGATTTTAGATAATAGTTTTATTTTTATAATATGTCCTAAATTAGATTACGATATGGTCGTACTGGCAACTGTTCATAAAACCGCCAGTGTTACTATTTAATGATATTTTCAAAAGTAATAAAACGCGCTCGATATCCCTGTTTATTTTATTGACCACTCGCCAGATGTTTGCGCATTGTTTTCCAGTGCGCAGTAGTTTCTCTGTCGTGAAATCGGGATTCTGTTTTAGTATTATATCTACTCTGCCATTTTGAAAATAGTGGCGTGTATGGATTAGACCTAGTGTTTTTTATGTGACAAATATGTCCGGGAGCAATGATAAAGTGTCGACTACGCAGCGTATGATCCAAAGTGTTGCTTTCCCTCCAAGCCACAAGCTCACTGTATCGGAAGTATTCGATGAGAAAAGTGGACTTCCTCTGCCAGATGTACTGAAGCAACATTTTATCTTAGAAGGTCGGATCGAGGAAAATGCAGCTCTACGAATCATCCAAGATGGTGCCACCCTATTACGATCTGAAAAAACGATGATCGAGATTGATTCACCGGTGACTGTGTGCGGAGACGTCCATGGGCAGTTTTATGATTTGATGAAATTGTTCGAGGTGGGAGGCTCTCCCTCTTGCACCAAGTATTTATTCTTAGGCGATTATGTCGACCGAGGTTATTTCAGTATAGAATGTGTTCTTTACCTCTGGGCTTTGAAGTTATGTTATCCGAAGACGTTATTCTTATTACGCGGCAATCATGAATGCCGACATTTGACAGAATATTTTACCTTCAAACAGGAATGTAAAATCAAGTATTCTGAGAAAGTGTATGATGCTTGCATGGATGCATTTGATTGCTTACCACTAGCTGCTCTTATGAACCAGCAGTTCCTATGTGTGCATGGAGGGCTCTCCCCGGAAATTAACAACTTAGATGATATCCGTAAACTAGATAGATTCAAAGAACCGCCTGCATTTGGAGCTATGTGTGATCTACTGTGGTCTGATCCCCTTGAAGACTTTGGCAATGAAAAAAACGCAGAACATTTCTCGCACAACTCTGTCAGAGGTTGTTCATATTTCTATAGCTATGCAGCATGCTGTGATTTCCTGCAAAGGAACAACTTGTTGTCTATCATTCGTGCCCATGAAGCTCAAGATGCTGGGTACCGAATGTATCGCAAAAGTCAAACCACTGGTTTTCCAAGTCTTATTACTATTTTCTCTGCCCCCAACTACCTGGATGTCTACAACAACAAAGCGGCTGTCCTCAAATATGAGAACAATGTGATGAACATCAGACAGTTCAACTGCTCTCCCCACCCCTACTGGCTGCCCAACTTCATGGATGTCTTCACCTGGTCTCTTCCATTTGTGGGTGAAAAAGTCACAGAGATGCTGGTTAATGTCTTAAACATTTGTTCAGATGATGAGCTTATGACGGAGGGTGAGGATGCATTGGAGGAAGCTAATCTCAGAAAAGAAGTCATCCGCAATAAAATCCGTGCCATTGGAAAGATGGCCCATGTGTTCTCTGTGCTTCGTGAGGAGAGTGAATCTGTTTTGCAGCTGAAGGGGCTGACCCCCACTGGAGCACTGCCACTAGGTGCACTCTCAGGTGGCAAGACATCCCTCAAGAATGCGCTGCAGGGCTTCTCACCCAACCACAAGATCACTTCATTTGCCGAGGCTAAGGGGTTGGATGCCATCAATGAGCGCATGCCCCCGAGGCGTGATGGGCAGCGCACACCTGATCCTCAGGACAAGAAGCCTCATGTAAACAGCAATGCCCACTCGTGAAGTGTTAGCTACATCTTCTCTTCGATCCTTACTTTTTGATCCACATTATAGTGGTAGTGAAATATGTGTGAAGGAGACTCAGCTTTTGGAATGATAATATTTCACATTCATAATACTAGGTGGATTTGAAGGGAATTGTCGTAATAGATACAAAATATTTTTAAATTTGGATTTAACTTTTTTTCAATAGTTGAAATTAAAATTTCTCTTAAGATATTACCTCTCGATATTTAAAGTATGTCAGATCTGCAGGCAACAAATTTATTTAGTCAATTAAATATTAAGGAATGCACATTTATTTATAATGCGCTGCACTGTTTAATTTTTGGTAATGTAATTTTAAATTTTTCATATGAAAAAGACATGATATTGTAATGTAAATTTATTCAGATTATCTACTTATACTCTACATTGTTATCTACATTAGTGAAAATTAGACATGTCTATAATTTTCAAAGCATAATTAGCTGTGATATTAAGCGATTATTTAATAGCGATCCGCTAGTGAAGTATGGGCATGTTCATTGGCTAATCATGCATTGAAATATGTAAAGTAAGCAGAGAAGTTCTCAGCTTTGGGCGTGTCTTTATATTCTATTTAAGTAATAAAAATAATTATGTACTATAGTGTGCAGCACATGGTATCGTTGCCGTGCGTGTGTGCTGTGTAAATATGCCTCGTGCGTACACACACGTTATTGCAGCTTTAACACTTGAGATAAATATTACTCTCTTTAATATCTTTGCTACAAGTTGTACTTAATTGTATTTTATTGTACAAAATATACTAAAATTACTATCTATGAACTATTACTTAAACTTAATTTATATTTGGGTGTATGCTGGCCCCTCGTTGCCTGCATGCAGCTGAACTTGTATGCTGGAACATCACATATTAAAGTTTCTTAGCCATAATGTTTCGGTATATAAGGTGTAGTGGCTAGTCTAATTGCAGATTTTCTTACAGCTTCTATTCCAAATTTCACTTATATAATAATAATATATGGTTAAATGACCTATGCACTGTTGGAAAATCTCTTTTGGTCTGCCAAATAATTATTAATCGATGCAATAAGTTCATAATGTGAATACTAAAAGTGGCTTACATCATTTTCAAAGTCAAGTACTAAGTATTTTATCTCAATTCAGTGTGTAGTCCTTCATATGTTCTGTACTTTTAAATAAATTTTACCTATGTAAAAAACTAACCATATATTTAATTTTATTTTGTACTAATCATGGGAAGTGTTGTTTTATCCTTATAAAATATATTAACATTGAGCTCCATATATTATGGTTTTAATAAATCATACCAAACCCAAGGAGGAATTAAATACAACGCTTTCATATTTTGTATAGCATACGGGGTACGGTACGACCAATTTTTCACTAGCACACGGTATTATATCTACATAATTCCACTATATTCCACTATACCTATTTGGGTAATGCAGTCATGAAATAAATACCAATAAATGTAGACACGAATTTTTCAGGTTTACAAGGAGCTGTAAACCTAAACATACATATGCTTCGTGAATAGGTACCTAACCTTGGACTTGTTGAATACACTGATTGCTTGTCTTACCGAAAACACGAGTTCATTGGCATTTTTCAATCGGAAAATACGATTCGATTAGTGAGACAATCCATTACTTTATGTTATCTTAGGTATCTGAAAATATGCGAGGATAAGCCTATTTATAATATTTCTGGGACTGCCTATGTCGAAAGCAAATTAGTCTATATTAGTACATTACATCATACCTAGGGCGGTGAATTCGTGAATGTCCCAGATCGCAGGTGTTTGTGGTCCGAATCGAAGGTGAAGGGCTTCCGGGGGATGATCTGGGTCTTTACGAATTACCGCCCGTGGTTTGTCTAAAGTTTAACGTCTTGCCCTGGCCAGAAAGTGATTTACTCCCCGAAGCGTAGCGGGCAGAATATCCCACTTACGGCTTAGAGTGACGTTATAGTACATTACATACCTAGGGCGGTGAATACGTAAATGTCCCAGATCGCAGGTGTTTCGAGGCCCGCACCAAAGGTGAGGACCGTAAATATGCGATCTGGGGCTTTACGAATTACCGACCGTGGTTTGTCTAAAGTTGTACGACTTGCCTTGGCCAGAAAGTGATTTACTCCCCGTAGCGTAGCGGGCAGAATATCCCACTTACGGCCTAGGTTGACGTAAAATATTGCTCGGTATTTACAATGTAGGTACAGTCGAGTTCATTTACATCTACACGCTTACGAGAACAAAAATATCTGATCACGACCCTATTGTCAGGAGCATAAAGTCGTGTTCAGATATTTTTGTTCTCGTAAGTGTGTAGATGTAAATGAACTCGACTGTACAGCCCTGTTTTGTCAATGACTCATCGAACGGCAGGCACCATGTCGTAACAGCGTTGGCAAACTTACACGTAATTAATTTATTCGTGAGGTAGGTAGGTATATATAGCACAATATTACAGCTTATACTAGGTACTGGCTTCAGACAGATGAAACCTGGGTTAGTAGGTATATCTGATAAGTATATTAGTATTCTGCCATTGACAAGGAAACTAAATAATTTAATAAGACAATCCAGTAACTAACCGACCACTTCTTTCAGGTGTCTCCGTTTTTATTTAGTACTTACTAGGCCTAAAGACTGTCTTAAAGTGAGCGGAAAGGAACTCGTCACTTTAATCGCCATTATATTTTTATGTAAAGGATCACACCGAACATTTACTCTGTGTTTAACTGAAAGAAGGACAAAGCAATGAACTCACCTTTACATTTTGTTTTAACTCTTCCAATAATAATCGATACTTAAATACGAAGGTGAGTTAATTGGTTAAGTAAGTTATTTTTTCACGCGGCAACGTGTAATTTTCTTTTATAGAAATATTTAGTTCACTAGACCTATCTATGATATGAACTAGATAATGAAATAAAAGCGCAGATACCATCAGATACATACCTAGTTACAGCTATATATCATTTAGCAATTATTTTATGTATGTATACCCTCTTATTTGCATTTATTCCATAGGTTTTCTGTAATCGAACAGAATGTACAAAAAGTACCTAAGTTGCAATCAAGTCTAAGTTTGCATGTCAGAAAACCATAGCGTGTAACAAACGCTTTTAATGGCCACAAGACCCCATTAAAATAAAGTCGAATATTTTTTCCTACAAATTAATTAGATTAGTGGTACCTACTGAGTTGCAATAAGGAAAAATACGCAAATTTATTGCTTTGTTTGCATTGGTTATTGCTGAAAATCATCGTGATTTCCTGTTCATTCTTTATTTACTTACCTACCTACTGACGGTTTCTTGTGATTTTGACTACATCATCGGTCCACCTTATGGAGTCTTTCCAAGCTGCGTCTTTGGTAAATGACCGCTGTTCAAGGGCTTTTCTACCCAAGTTCCCATGACCACCTACATGTCGACTCCTTAAAAATAAGTTCACCTGCGGAAACTCCGAGCAATACTCGCTCCATTGCCCTACTAATCCAGTGAATAAAGGATTTTGACCTTACAAACGGTCCGGTAGTTTTGAATTTTTGATATGTTGTCTAGGATGGTTAGTCAGTGTTTCAAATGCAAAATGCACAATTCCGCGCCCGCCGCCATATTGAAAAAAACCGGCACTTTCTTCATATTTTTGCTCATATCTTCCTTTAGGAGCATTTTAGCTAGAAGCTTCGACAATGTTATAGAGAGATAAATTTACTACATTCTCCTTTTTTTATTTTGTTTCTAGGACAGATAGTTACGGAGATATGCACGTTTAAAAAAACTTAAGAAATTGCAATTTCCAACACAAAAACAAACTTCTGGATTATATTTTCGTTTAGGAGCATTTTAGCTAGAACAGTGCTTGGGCAATGTTGTAGAGAATTAAATTTACTATAATTTACATTTCAAATTTTGTTTCTTTTCTTTCACGTGGCATGGATTTTGCAGTCGAAACTCAAAATCAGTTTAAAGCCCAATAAGGTCTTACTTCGAATTTGATTCGCGCGCGTATAGGTATAATCGTTGTTTTTGTGTGGTTCTGACCAAAATTACGAAAAAATCTTGAGTGCTAATGCTAACCGTATGTAGGGTTACCATTTAGGAATTTGAAAAGTCCTGGCAAAAAGCCGGACGAATCGAATAAAGTCCGGACTTTTTAGTCACCAAAATAGGTAGGCATGGTAGTATGTAGACGCTCGCATTGCGAGATTTGCGAGGGGGTAGGTGCGGGGTGCAGGCGGGGTTTTCTCATTCTTACAACTTATTTGAAAAAAGCCGGACAAATTAAAGGGCCGGACAAAGTCCGGACAAGAGTCGAAAAGTCCGGACATGTCCGGACAAATCCGGACGTATGGTAACCCTAACCGTATGTATGTCTCTTCTATGAAAATTTTGTTCAAATCTTAATGCCAACTATGCCAAGATTGACTCTGTCTCGACTGTCTGTCTTGCTAGTTAAAGCCTTAAAGGGTTAAAGCCAATTTAAATGTGCGTTGAACATGTGACTGTACTGTTGTATGCGTTACTCGCGAAATGGCCCGACTGCTCGCGTAATGAGTAACAGTGCCAGCTACACAAAAGTGTAATTTGCATTACTTACAACATAAATGTGAAGAACCATATAAATGAAACAATAAATTGTTCTTAGAACATGTTTAAACAATAACGTTTTATTTGTGTCTATTTAAATACAGTTTCTCACAAACATCGCGAATATTCAAATCATGCAGATGTGGCACAGAATTCTCTTTGATTTCACTATCTGTGACAACATAACTATTTCTGAAGCAGCCGTCTTTTGTAGCACAAACACATGTGCCTGGCACTTTCATATGACTATCAATTTGAGTGACCGAGTATATAGAATAAGGATCTGATATTGTGTTCACACTGTCAATGTCACTAGTCATACACAAATTGATACTGGGATATATAAAAAATGTAAATAATGTTAAAGCTACTAAACACTGGATTGGTACTGCTGTTGCCCAGTATTTTTGAGGATAGTAGTATATATTCAAGTAATGTAGGTACTCATCGGAAACAAATGCCCAAATACAATATATTGCTAGTACAGTTTTACTAAACAAGTACATGGAAAACCCATACAAGGATCTGGCTGGCGTAGGTGCTGGGGTATGTTCTGGCATTTTAATGCTTATGTTTCAATTTTTCTCAAACTGGTTAAATGTCTTGGTTATAAGTATGATATTCTTAAGGATGGAATTAGCCGATACTCTCAGTCTTTTCAGATCTTTTCCATTAAGGTTTCTGAAATTAAAAACAAAAAAGTAAGAAGTTGAAAACAATACCATATATAAATTGCAGGGCTATATCCCATGCTATCAGCATGATCTCAGCATTCCTATACAAATGCCAATGGTAAAATTCGTATTAGAACACTAATAGGTAGTATAACACAGGTAGTGTGGGGACTGTCTTTTAAAAGTCAAAATAAAAAGGTATTGTAATTAGTACCATTATTGACAATCTAATCAAGTTTAGGACTCACATAAGAAGATTTTCACTGTTTGTTATTACATCTCTCGAGACACCACATCCTTTCAATTCCTTGTCTACATTTAACACATCACAAGCTAGTGAAGCATATTCCGCATTTTGAAAGGGTATTGTTAGAGATCTGAAAATAATGAAATGTGTTATTAAATAAATTCTGTATAAAAAATGTTATTTAGTCTAATAAGAATAGGATTTTAACCTATTTATAGAGTTGGAAGGTTCTGCCTCTTATAGTTGCGAAAATGGATGTATAAACAACATATCCTTTTTACAGTATAATATTAAATGATACAACTTGAGAGTGGTCTGTAGATATGCTTATAAGACACATTACGAATCACAAGTTATGTATGTTTTATATGACAATAGTACACATAAACACATGGTTTTAAATAACCCACTAACCTAATATGATAACTGAATATATACATACAAGTTTGTCACCGGGTGCTGATCTTCCATTTTAAATTTTATTATTTCAGTTAATAGATTATAACTATAGTAATATAAATTATAACACAACAGTTCAACAGTTATTACATAGTATAAATCTATAAAATCTGCTTTGCTCTGTCTGTTTGCCTCATACGCAGTCTTATTCTTATTCTTTGATTTGTGGCAACCGGTCACATTAGGGGAGCGACCATTACTGCCAATGTCACGTGAACGACGACGGCACCAATTGACGTTTTGATTGTCCGGTTTAACTTTAGTCCAAAATTTGATTCTACGTGTGCTTTTCGTTGAAAAACTACCACCGCTGAACGCGTCGTTAAACGACGATGAATAGGATAAATATAAAACATAAATTTACATCACAAGGGGAAAAACAGAAGCGGCAAAAAGCATTAACCTTCTACACATTTAAATTTTAATGTTTTGGGAATTAATATATTGTAATATTATTTTCAGGATTTTATTATCATTGTTTGCTAGGAAGAGGACAGTTTTAAGGTTGGTGGGTTTAGGGATTACAGGTGGAAGAATCTCATAAAGAGAAATAGACCGGTATATGCAGTTAAAGAAAATATGATCCGGAGAACCTTCTTCCAATCCACATTCACACATTGGGGACGGGATAATGCCCAGTCTGTGAAGGTGGGTAGGAGTGCAAGCATGGCCTATGCGGAGCCTGCAGAGAACCGATGTAGTTCGCTTGTCAAAAAGACGGAGGCACGAGAACCAGGGTTTGGCAGGGATGGTTGGCTGTATATCAGCATAGTATCGACCTTTTACTAATTTGGAGGACTCGTAGTCAAGCTGCCAGTTGGAGTAAAGCTCTGATTTGGCCAACGAGGACAAATCGTGTGGGAAACAGAGGAAATGCTCTGCACTACCAATGTCTATGGCTGACTTCGCAAGGGCGTCCACCATCTCATTGCCGTGAATACCAGAATGACTTGGGATCCACGCCAATGAGACATCAAGTTTGAGTTTGTGACATTCAAAAAGGGATTGTCGAATGCGGAGAACTAGAGGATACTTGTTTTTGCAGGCGAACTGGTTAGATTTGATGGCCTGTAATCCACTGAGTGAATCGGAAAAAATTATGAATTGCTTTAAATGATGTGAATTGATAAAGTTGATGGCCTCTAGAATGGCTACCAGCTCGCCTGTGAACACTGATGCCTGGGGAGGACTTCTAAAATTGAGAATGATAGAGTATTTAGGGATCCAAACCGCCGAACCCACTACTCCATCATTTGAAAGTTTAGATGCGTCTGTAAATATGGCAGAATATCCGAGCCAAGAATCTGCTAACTTTTCATTAAAAAGATCGTTTGCACCAGGACAATTTTTTTGAATGCCAAAGTCCAATATTACTTTTGGTTGAAAGACTAAAGCGTCAAAAGAGGTAGAAAATAGGGGAAGTACTGAACAGGAGAACGAAGGGTGTGGTAGATCACGGAATTTACGGAAGCTAATAATAAGACAGGGGGGACATTTATTTCTCCAGAACAAATTGTTTGAAATGAGGTCAGAAAGTTCTTGCAACTTAGGAATAAGTGGGTGATCTACGAATAAAGACATCCTATAGAAGAATCGGTCCGAAAGGTATTGGCGTCGGAGAGAGAGAGGGGGGTCAAGAGCCTCGACCTGGAGAGCATTAGTCGGAGAAGATTTCATGGCTCCCAGAATTATCCTTAGTGCTTGGAATTGGATTTTATCTATCTTATTTAACGCGGTTTTATTACATGGTTCTAGAACAAAAGATCCATAGTCTAATATACTACGAATTAGAGCGTTATAAATAAGCTTTTGGGAGAGTGGATGAGCACCCCACCAAACCCCCGATAAGCAGCGAAGGATGTTCAAACTTGATTGACATTTTTGGACAATGAAATTAATGTGGGATGCCCCCGACAGGCGAGAATCTAACGTAACCCCCAGGAATTTCACTTTATTGGCTATCGGGATTAATTCTTCCTTGAAACCTATTTCAAAATAAGGAATGGACTTTTTTCTAGTAAATACAACCACTGTACTTTTAGCTGCAGATAGTGACAGACCATGAGAATCAAGCCACTCGCCCAAATAAAAAAGAGCTTGATTCAACGAGGTGCACGCGGGATCAATGGAGTTGGAGGAAGAATATAGAGCTAAATCATCTGCATATTGAAGGACATTACAAAATGGAATAACGGCTTCTTCCAGGTCATGTGTGTATAAGCTGTACAGCAGAGGACTTAGAACGGACCCCTGTGGGAGACCATTCCAGATAAGTCTCGACAATGGCTGAGAATTACGCGGGCGTACTTCAATAGCTCTTTCCATCAAAGTGTTGCACATGAAGTGAATGAGCTTCTGAGGCAAGCTCAGCTTAGACAATTTGTCCCTAAGGATAGAGAGCACCACATTGTCATATGCCGCTGAAATATCTAAGAACACAGCTACAAGAAATTCATTTTTGGTTAACGCGATTCTGATATCTGTGGTTAGGATAGAGAGGCTATCCATAGTTCCCATACCCCTCCGGAACCCAAACTGGCTTTTGGCCAGAAGATTTTTATTTTCGACGAACCATTCGAGTCGCTTCTTAATCATGTGTTCGACTATTTTTAGTAAGCATGAAGAGAGAGCAATAGGACGGTACGAAGACGCAAGGGAAGGGTCCTTACCTGGTTTCCGAATTGGGATTATTAGTTGTCTCTTCCAGGAATCAGGTACAAAGCCAAGGTCGAAAAACTTATTAATGAGATTCAGAAAAAAAACCTTGGTGGAAGGGCCAGCAAACACTAAGAAGGCATAGGGTATATTGTCAAGACCTGGAGAGGAATGACGAAGGTGGTCTAGAGTGGAAGATAACTCGGATAGAGAGAATGGTTCATCAAACTTACCAGGAACATGATTAGGGCAATAAGAAGAGGGAAGAGAATTTGATTGAGGGACGGAAGGGGGAGCCAAGGAGTTGGTGAACTCTTGTAACCATACAGAAGAATCATTACTGGTCATATCTTGAAATGTAAAGGATCCTCGGAAACGTTTGATAGATCTCCACAACAGAGTAGCAGGAGTACGAGGGGAAATATTTTGACAAAACCTGATCCATCCAAGCTTCTTTTTCTTTTTGAAAAGGCGTTTAGCTAAAGCGACAGCTTTTTTAAAAGCCAAAAAGTTTTCTATGGACATGCTAGAACAATACGTCAATTCTGCCTCTTTTCTGCGGTGTATCATGTCCGTGCATTCCCGATCCCACCATGGTGGAGAGGGTCTGAACGGCCTGTGAGACTTTTTGATTGGGACATTATTGGTAGCAGCTGATTGAAGAGCCGAAACAAAATTGTCATGGCTTTCGAGGATGTTATCAGGGGAAATATCTGGTAAATTACAAATATAAGAATCCGAATCTGCAGAAAAATTATCCCAATCTGCATTGCGAATTTGGTATCCAGGTAGGGTCAAATTAGCAGAAGGTCGAGGAGTGGAGGAGGGGCATGAGATTAAGATAGGGAGGTGGTCACTGCTATGTGAGTCATATAAGACCGACCATGAGAGAAGAGAACTAAGATCGGGAGAACATAGAGATAAATCGATTGCGCTTTCATTCTGACCAGGAGGAGTCCTTCGGGTTGGGGAACCATCGTTTAAAAGGCAAATATTCTGATCGTCCATTAAGTCTACCAAGTTACAGCCCAAGGAATCATAGTCAGCACTACCCCACATCACATGGTGACAATTAAAATCACCCAAAATTAGATAAGGAACAGAAAGATGAGAAAAAATGAGGGATAAGTTAGCAATATTTATGGAATTGGGATCTGAAATATATATGGATAAGACGGATAGATTATTAATAATAGCCGCTACTGCATTAATGCCTGCCGGGATAGGAGGTAAAGTCAATTGGCTGAAGGTGACAGAAGTTTTGATCAATAGTAGGGCTCCAGCGTATCCATCATCTCTGTCATGCCGGAGACAGGCATAACCGGGCACCCGGAAATGGGAACCAGGAATAAGCCACGACTCCGAGATGGCAAAGACAAGAGGATTATAGGAAGCAATCATATTAAAAATCTCATGAATTTTAGGACGAATACTATGACAATTCCATTGTATCGCGTTGAATGTTAGCAATATTCAAAAAAAGTTTAAGTTTATCAGCAACGTTGGACGGTAAAGGAAAGTCATTCATCCTGGTAAATATGTTAATAAGAAAGGATAGCATAACCTCTATCAAATTGTCATCATGCATTGGAGGTTGGGAATTTGAGGGAGAAGCAGGTTGGGGCGAATGACGGAAGGCAGCTCCATTGGAGGGGGGAGGGGGGTTACGTTGTCCAATTACTTGTTGATGTGCGATTCTATCAAACCCTGGTGATAGTGGACGTCTTTGCGGCCTAGGAGTAAGGACAGTTTTTCTGTAGCTAGACTGATTAGGGGTGCAAGGAGCAGATGGAATTTGTTCCTGAAGGGTACTAGGGTTCACAGGGGCAAATAAGGCGCGGGCTACGTCTGAGTAGGTGCGTTTAACAGGGGGAAAGCGTTCAGATGCCTCAGCATATGAAATGTTTTCCTGAGACATTGTATTTTTAATGGATTTTTGTCTTGCATGTTCTGGGCAGGAAGTGCTAGTAGCAAGGTGATTACCTGAGCACAGTATGCAAACTGCAAATTCTACCTGCTCAGTGCAGGAGCGTCCAGCATGCTCTTTGGCACACTTGAAGCAGCGGGGTTTCGACCTACATTGGTCAACCACGTGACCAAACCGACAACAGCTATGACACTGTATGGTGGGCAGTTGATACAATTCCACTGACAGGGCAGTGTATACACAAAAAATTCGGGAGGGCAGGACTTGACCAGAAAAAGTAAGCACTACTGTACCTGTGGGGACCCATTCAATGCCAGTCTCTTTTTGCACTTTTCTATTTAATCGTCTAGCCTTCAGTATGCCACCACTTCCAGAAGGCACCTCCACGTCTTTCACAAAATCGTCCATTGAGAGATCTGATGGGACCCCCCGAACTAAACCCATACGAGTGACATTGAAGGACGGAATGACAGCTTTGAATTTATTGGCAGTCAACAACGGGTTCTCCAAAAAAGTATTGGCTGCCTCGCCTGAGTTGAATTCTATACATAATCGGTTTCTCCCTAGCTGTTTTATGCCATGTTGCTTAATGTTCTGGATCTTTGAGTTAACCATGACTTGGCCGAATTTAATAGGGTTAAGGGTAGTGCCAGCCATCGGGTGATCTTCCACGCGAGAAACATATACAAGAAAAGGGCCTTCATCTGTTGATGTGTATTTACGTACCTCTTTAAGGGTAGGATGAACAAAAACGTGTTGAATGGCGTCCGACGGATTCGCCGTCCTTTTAGCTTGATCCTGTGAAGGATCCGGATTACCGCGCCTTTTAACACCTTTTTGTGCATCTAAAGTTTCCATGTTGGGATCAGGATCAGGGGGTTTAGGAGGCAATTGCGACATATTATGCTTAATTAGCGGCGGACAGAACAATTAAGTACACTTATTGACACCCAGGACGTAACTTAAAGTCGGTAGAAATTCAACGGAGCACAAAATAAAAGCACAAAACGCATAAAATTTTGCGGAACAATTTTAACGTCAATCAACACCGACCGTCTTCCCGCCAAAAAACCAGTGACCTCCATACGCAGTCTGCAACTGTCCGTCATTCGAGCAAGCATAATGTCAATGTCAATCCATTTCTTTTTCTTTAAATGGCAACATATTACTTAATTTAATTATCCTGGCTGTACACTCACGACGAAACCGTGCATGATGGCCTGTTTACTTTACACATTGATTTGGTGGGAGTTCATACATTGTTACTAAACGCGGGTAGAAATTGTATGAACTCGCATTAATGTGTATACAGGCCGTGACAGCTTTTCTACTAAAAATAAACGTGTCGATAGTGTCATAAATTATTCAGCCAGCCCGAGAGCTCGCACTTGTTGCTTCTTCTATAGGCCTTATAGGCACGTTCATTTTGGCCGGACAATAATAAACTGCAATGTAAAACTATTCCTTCACTGGCTTTTCTTTGCAATACTTTTTGTTTTTTCATATTCTACACGTTAATAAAATAACTGTCGAAATATCCAGATCTATGGAGATGATACAATTTGGGAAGTAAACACTAATTCAGTTCTTGTAAAAGATTTATTAATATATTTCAAACACAATTTGCTATGTACAAATTACTTTGTAAAAATATTCATTCTTGACTTATTTATATTACTGATTTATTTATTGTTATAGGCAACACTTACAAAACATAGTATAGAAAAAAATAAGATATGAAAATTATTATGAAAAATAGACACTTCATTAAAATTTTAAACAATAAGTACACAGTAAACATTAAAATTATGCACTCAACTAGGACAATACGAAATGTATATTAAGGATCCTCCGGAACGACGAGAGTGGTACATGCGTAAGACGAAAGATTATGGAATATTGTAGAGTATCTATGTCTACATTATCATTTTTATTACATATATAAACAGTAATAGTTTTTAATGCTTAAAATTATCCAACATTTATGAAAGTCAGCTGCGTTAATAATAGATAGTATATAGATAAGATAGCTTAGTCGAAGGCGGTTCAGAGGACTCTTAATTAATATTGCTAAATTTCGTATATCAGGGAATATAAGATATCAACAACTTAGTCAAATGGCATCTTCCAGTATAACAATATACGGTATATAGTTCATTTAAATTAACATCATGCGTATACGAATACGTAAAAATAATAAATAATAATCGATTAGCCAATTTCGTTGCTAAAATTCGGAACGAAAATGAATTATCGGAAAATGCAGCAATCTCACTGGACGCGTAAAAATAGATCGTCGCCTAAATAATGACAGCTAATCTAATAAGAAATCATAACGTCCCGCGCGGCCGGGCGGTCGAGACCGGCCGGCCCCGGAACTTCGGGGAGTCGAAAAATCGATCTCTCGATAACGGTCGTTCTATACTATGAACGTAAAATACATAATCGTATGTAAACATATAACTCTCGGTCGCGTCGGTCACGCTCCCTCCGGCGTAAATCTTTCTAGAACAAAAAATTTCCGCCTCCCTTGACGGAGACGGAACGGCCGCGCGACGATCTCTCGGCGGCCGGAGGGCGACCGGCCTCGCGCCTAGCGCCGCGGGCCCCAGGCGGCGGGCGAGGCGTGCGGCGGCGGCGCGGCGCGCGGCGCGCCCGGCATGGTGGGAAAGTCGCGCGTGGACGCGGTGTCGGGCGCGCGCTGCTCCCACGGCCCGCCCTTCACCACGAAGCCGGCGGCGGGCGGCCCGCCGGCGGGCAGGGGCGCGGCCACGGGCTCGGCGGCGAGCGCCTCGCCGAAGTCTCCCAGCGACGGCGCAGCGGGCCGAGTGTAGCGGTCCGCGACGTCTTGCAGCTGATGGAAACATAATTACGTATACTATCATAGGACGGTGATTTTTTTCCCGGGTTCCATCGTGGAAAAATCACTCGACTGGTCCTGATGTGAATCCTACGTTACTTGAGTTACAGTTTTACTAGTATAGGAAAAACTTGGTATTGTGTCGTATCAGGAGGACTAACAAAAGAAACATCAAATTATAGTATAAATTGGCCATTACTCAACCGGAAAGAACGGAGCGGTGGTTCTCATCTTAAAAATTAACGAAATTCATAATAACTTAATAAAGTGCGTAAACATGGAAATGTATATGGTGTTCAAATGCCGAATCATAAATTAAAGATTATTTATTAAGCATAATACATGAATACTGTAAACAATTTGTTCGTAAGCAGCTGCATTAGTATAAACTGTGTCGCAGCTGTTTACGCCCGCCTCGGGACATAGGAGACATTGTGTTCTACAGAGATAAGTACTACGTAGATGTACATCTAGATTTGAGTTAGTACTTAGTATATTAATTACTAATTATAACTATGTTAGCCTAACAATAGGGGATGATTTGTGCCATTAAGTGGTTATTATATTTATTTTTAACAATAGAAATTTCCTTACCTACCAGTAACAAGTGTTTCGGTCTTATCATAAGTAAGATTTTGCAAATACCTAGTAATTTTATTTTTGCATTCCCAATACGTTAAATCATGAATGCCTAACAATTCATTCAGTTTGTTGTATACTTTCGCTGAAAGATAATCATAATGTTGTCTTACAAGAACAATACGAGCAGGTCTGAGTTTGCATATCCGGCCAGCCCGTCGCTTTGTAGTATGTTTAGTAAACGGCAGATCGACATGTTTGCGTAATACAATTTTAAGGACAAATAACTGTCTGACAGTTAGGACCTTAGCTATAGTGTACAGTTGTGAAGTAGGGAATCCGATTGGTTTGCAAAGCATAACTTTAAGTACAGCTCTTTGGGCTCTTTCTATACGTATGAATCTGGTTTTACCTGTTCCACCCCATGCCGCCAGACAATATGTTAATACAGACTGTGCCAGTGAGAAATAGACAGTCTTGAGAATTTCCTGGTTGGTAGCAGCTCTAAGGATCTTAAAGATGTAGATTAATTTTCTAATTCTACCAACAGCTGCCTCCACCTGGTCATTCCAAGTCATTAGGGAGTCTATGAGGATGCCAAGATATTTAACACTACTGGACTGCGTTAGTTCAGTACAAGAGCAAGACGCGCCATCGGGGTTGCAGCGGTGGGCATGAACAGCCATTGGAGTGAGGGGCAAAGAGGATGCTCTGGGGGCGAAAGTAACGAAAGTCGTTTTGCTAACATTAATTGTTAATAAATTATTTGTTAACCATTGCATTACTGTCCGTAATGTCGCCTCAGCGAGAAAGCGAGCCTCCTCCCATGTTGGTGCATGTACGAGAAGGGCAGTATCATCAGCATACGCAAATATTTTTACATTATTGAGAGCCAGGTTACACAGATCGTTTACATAAATTAAAAATAACGTTGGCCCGAGAACGCTACCTTGAGGCACCCCGAATGAAAGTATTACGTCTTCACTGGTAAAATCACCAATGCGAACTTGTTGCAAGCGATCATTGAGGTAGCTTTTGAAGATATCAAAAACAAGTCCTCTGATGCCAATGTGTTCCAGTTTTTTCAGGAGGATCGGGACAGAGACAGTATCAAATGCCTTAGATAAGTCAAGGAAAATGCCAATAGTTTTAAGTTTGGAATGAAAGTTGTTTACAATTGCGCTAGTAAGAGCCAGTACAGCATCCTCTGTAGATTTTCCGCTTCTAAAGCCAAATTGATTACTAGAGAGTATTGAATAGGCGTCAAGGTATTTTTGTAACCGAGAATTAAGAATTTTTTCGAGAATTTTTGAGAGCGTTGTCAATACTGAAATGGGCCTGTAATTGCTGACACTGTCTCTGTCACCGCTTTTGTAAATAGGGTGCACTAAGGCTCTTTTAAAAACCTGGGGGAAAATTCCTGATGCCAGACAGAGATTATAAATGTGGGTCATTATTGGCACAAGAACGTAACGAGCTGCCTTGAGCAATGAAGCTGGTATGCCATCCCAACCTACAGCACAATCTCGAAGTCCCATCGTGATTCGTTCAACTTCTTCGTTATCAGTTTCAATCAACGCCATGGAGTTGACTTGGTTACTATTTTGATGATAAAAGTCCGGTTTAAAATTTGTTTGTCCAGTGAATTTGGAAGCGAGCTCTTTACCTATACCACTAAAATACTCATTAACCATTGTTACAGCAACTTTCGGATTTTCATTCAAAGACAAGAGGTTATCTGCAGTGGGGATTTTTTGGTTATGGCTGGTCATATTTTTAATAAGTTTCCAAGTGTCTTTTGGTTTGTTTTTCACTTTTTGGAATTCCATTCTTTCATATGCTTGTTTAACCTTCTTAAGCAAGTTTGTGCAGTAATTTCTGTAACGTGTGTATGTTAATTTTGCTATGTGATTATTGGGCTCTTTTTTAGTTAATTTGTATAAATGATCACGATTTCTTACACAGCGTAACAAACCAGGTGTCATCCAAGGCTTGATAATTCTCATTCTGCTACTTATGTTAACAGTTTTAGAATGCATCTTAATCATTTCTTTTAAAGTGGTGACAAACGAATGTGCCGCCATTTCGGCTTCAGAAATGGATAGAATAAACGAAAAATCATATTTTTCTATGTCTTTAACGCAGGCCGATTCATCAAATACTATTTTAGTACGTGCTGTTTTTGTTAACTTCCTTTTTCGACTACAACAAAGTATTACAGGTCTATGATCAGTGATAGTTGAGTCTACGACTAATGTAACTGATGTTGTATTTGATTTAAGGAGCACGTGATCCAAGCAACTATTTTGCCTTGTCGGGAAGACATGCGCAGGTAACAAAGCTTTAGTAGCAGCTAGGGTGAGATAAGGATCGGCATTAGAATCACCGCTACCCGGTATTATATTAATATTAATGTCTCCAACTACGGCAACAGTTTTAAAACAACTCAGTGTGACAAGTGTGTCATCAAGAGACTGAAGGAATTTACCAATATTCCTTGTCGAAGGGGAACGATATAGCGCAACTATAGCGATTTCATTAGCAAACTTCAAAATTAGACAATTAGCGTCATCAAAGTTACGCTTCATTAAATTAGTTCAAATGTCAAAACAACTTGACCCGGTCACACCAGAATGGCAAAATGTCAAGTTTTACCCTTGGAGTATTAAGCCAAGCCAAGTATTGGCTTAATACTCCAAGGTTTTACCAGTCCCAGTGACTATCTTGGGTGCGTAATCAAATATTTTAACTTGCAGGGTAGACCTTAGTAGAGGTAAAAGAAATTAAAGCATAATGCACCCAAAGCAGAGCGGTTCTTAAAGCTAAACGTAACAATAGTACATACATATACGGTATTTGATGACAACTCAAATCAGCTACTCTTTATGAAATGTCAAAAACGATTTGTTAGTATGAAGTTTCTATGAAAATACTGGCTTGGGACGCCATAAAAATCAGTAGTCAAAACACGTCTTATTTTAGCTTTTGTCCAATTAAAAATAGTATAATGTCCAAAAGTTAGTGGTAGTTTATTTGGTTCCGTGTATTTTCGAGTGTGAGTTTAGTTTAGTGGTTCCAATGGTACAATTTATCTTCACTATAGTCAAATACCGTACAGTTGCCGAGAAACTTCTTGACCCAAAATGGCGGATCTGCGCATGCATATTTGTACGTAAATCGGCTACTGCGCAGTCAAGGTTAGGCTCAAGAAGTTTCTCGGCAACTGTATTGTAACTTACGTATTCCTCGGCAACATTGAGCAGATGATCTTTAGCGTCGAGAACGTTGTCCTCATCGCCGGTGATGACGACGACGCTGTCGTCGCCCTGGCGCGGGAAGCGGATGTCCACCTTGTACTCGTCCATGATCTTGCGGATGTTCTTGCCGCGCTGGCCGATCAGCCGCCTGTGCACGCGCGGGTCGATGTCCACCTCCTCGCGGTATTGGTTATCCTGTTGTAAACGTATCATACTTTACCATCGTATAATATAGGACATCAACACCGCTTTTAAAAAATATTTATCACTAGCTGTGCCCCGCGGTGTTACCCGCTCATCCCACGGGAACACTATGTCCTTTCCCGGGTCTCAAACTATCTCCATACCAAATTTCATCTAAATCGGTTCAGCGGTTTAAGCGTGAAGAGGTAACAGACAGACAGACAGACAGACAGACAGACAGACAGACACACTTTCGCATTTATAATATTAGTATGGATCCATCACTTTGCTCTTAGGCAAAATGCATTAATACGAGGGGCACACCGAAATGATCGGGAATAGAGTACTTTAAACTGAGTTACATTAAATCCTTTTTTGTCACATGCATACTGGCGACTTACAATCACGATGCCGTTTTTACAATTTAAAAAAAGAACGATATATTTTTTTAATTCCATTTTTAAATTGACAACTCGATGAACAAAATGGAGCTGACGCGTGAAAATTTTCGTGCAATTGACAACATTTCATATTTTTAAGACTATAATTTTATTACTTTTCTGAATTCTGCTTAAAAAGATGAAGTAATCTCTGTTTTTATTTATTTTCTGAGATGATTATTTACTTTAATATTAATTTATAAAAACATACTCATTTTAAAATGTGGCAACACAGAAACCAGAACTTAATGGAACAGATACTTTAGTCGGTTTTCTTATTAAAAAAAAACTTAATCAAACTCGGTATGCATCTGTCACCTGTCAACGACAAATAAAAAAAAAATACATTTTTTCGCTCTTAGGTTTAAACAACAACCCTATTCAGCCCGTATTGTCTTAGATTGTAGTTATTTGATGTATTTTCTTATATTTCTTTAAATACAGAAGAATAAATTCAAAGATTTTTTTTTAAGATACACGACTTAAAGCCCTGTCGATCTCTATATTAATTTCCACCTGTTATAAATATGAAATGTTGTCAATTATTTACCATAACTTTCGTCGTGGCTTATCTCCAGATGAATGTCGCAATGAGCTTGTTACTATATACGACATTGAAGCACCTAGTCAGACGACAATATATCGGTGGTATGCTGAGTTTCGACGGGGTCGTGCCTCTCTTGGCACCGTACCTTCATCAGGTCGGCCGAAAACGGCGGTTTCGCCTGAAAACATCGCGGCTGTGGAAAAACTACTAAAAGAAGATAGACATGTGACATACGAGCAGATTCGGGCAACCATAGGCATTGGAATGACTGCAATTCACACTATTTTGCATGGTGAATTGGGTGTCAGAAAATTGATTTCCCGATGGGTACCCCATAATTTGTCTGAAGAGCAAAAGGCGGCTCGTGTTGATTGGTGCCGATCTATTCTGAAATGCTACAATGGAGGAAAGTCAAAAGCCGTTTATAATATGGTCTCGGGTGACGAATCCTGGATTTATTCTTATGAGCCTGAAAGAAAGCACCAGTCGGCAGTATGGGTCTTCGATGACGAGGTCAAACCAACGAAAGTTGTGCGTTCTCGAAGCGTGTCGAAGAAGATGGTGGCTTCGTTCGTCTCAAAAAAGGGGCATGTTGCCACAATTCCTCTAGAAGAACAAAGAACCGTTACCGCTGATTGGTATATCACAGTTTGTTTGCCGGAGGTGCTGGCCGAACTTCGCCAAGGGAACCCGAGACGCCGCGTCATCTTACACCACGACAATGCGAGCTCCCACACCGCCCACAAAACAACTAAATTTTTGAACGACGAAAACGTTGAGTTGATGTCCCATCCTCCATACAGCCCTGACCTGAGTCCAAATGATTTTTTTACGTTCCCTAGAATTAAAGATTTATTGCGTGGTCAGCGGTTTGAGAACCCAGAAGCCGCTGTGGAAGCCTATAAATCGGCCATTTTGGCAATGCCTACTTCAAACTGGAATTATTGTTTTAATGACTGGTTTAAAAGAATGCAAAAGTGCATTGAATGTAACGGAGAATACTTCGAAAAACAATAAAATATAATTTATGTATATAGTGCACATAGTTTTTTAAATTCCCGATCATTTCGGTTTGCCCCTCGTACCATGGGTTTTACATGCAAAATTAATGCAAAGTAATGATGATATTTTGTTGCCAGGTATACACAGTAGGATTTGTGGAAAAGTAAAAATTATAATATGGATTTATGGTGGAATTGCTGTCATAATGACGTCATTGCCAAATTTGCACAGTTTGTCATAACATTATACATTATTGAATCTGTAAAACATATTATATAAAATAGTAATATACGAGTAATATAGGAACTGAAACATAGTATCAGATATATATATGGATTCACTTTTAGCCCACCTGAAAAATCAAAGTGCCGTACAATTAAGAGGCCTTATTCCTTTTAAAATTTGTTTTTTTCATATTATGACAAATAATGTTGATAATTTCCACCAACTTTTTGAACTAAATAATAGTTTTCTCCGAAATCTAGGTAGTAACATAGCTATTTCAAGCTTTCATTGTGTGCAGTCGAAAATAAGTTGAAAAAACTAATTTTCCGCGTGAATTTTGACAATTTCGAGTAGTTTTTGAAACAAAAATTATCAATGGAAAATTCAAACTGTAGGTTTCAAATATATACCAATAAATCCAAATAGCCCTGTTCTAGGTAGTAACACCAATAATATGTTAAGAAACATGTTTGATCATAGAGAAAAATGCCTAAATAATCAGCATTTTAAAAGGAATAAGGCCTCTTAAGCTGTTAAAATAGCCTTTTCATTTTATTCGGGTGTTGCTCGCTCATATGAGGTCAAGATTTGAGCCTCTCTGATTGTATCCGAACCCTAAGGACTCTAAAAGTATATAAATAGTACCAGCTGATGAACGATGGCCATGATGGCGTCCTTGGCCTGGTGCGCCTTGTCCTCGTAGCCCTGGATGGTGATGACGTCATCGTCGGGCTCCCCGCGCTTGGGCAGGTTGATCTGCACGCCGTAGTCGGTGCGGATCTTAGTGATCACGACACCGCCTTTACCGATGACGAGCGGGTGGTATTCGGGGTCCACTTTGAATTTCAGCTCGTAAGACCTGTCGATAATTGATTCTTAATTTTTTTTTTTTTTTTTTTATGTCATAGGTCATAGGGGGCAAACGAGCAAACGTATCGCCTGATGGAAAGCGATTACCGTCGCCCATAAACACCTGCAACACCAGAGGAGTCACAAGTGCTTGCCTACCCGGAGGACGAAGATAGAATGCCTCTATGCTAGTAATTTCACCGGCTATCTTACCCCCACACCGGAACACAACAATGCGAACATTGCTGTTTGGCGGTATAAAAACTAACTTAACACATTTACACGTTGACTCTTTTGAGCGCCCAGTCTGCTAGCGAAAAACTGTGGCCCTAGATGTTAGCAACAAACCATATTGATAATAACTGAATTGAATTTTAAATTGAATTATTGAATTGATATTTATTCAGTTGTCTGTCGATAGAGTATTTTTCGAATAATAGGCCATATTGCCAAGGTAGGTTATATAGTTCATTAAAAGCCTTAGCATCAGAGATAATATTGGCTTTAGCAGTAAAATATTAAGAAATACTTCCATAGTTACTGGATTGGAATTTAATGTAGAATCGTTTTGAAGTTGGTTAAAGGCTGTTTTTTCGTCTTTTATGGTACATTTTCGCACAACATAAAAAGATTACAAAGTACAAGTCAAGAGCATTATGCAGAACATTCCATTATATTATACGGTCCTAATCCATATGTATGAGGGCGATGACGACACTCGCAATGTGACGTCTACTTAAAACAAATGTTTGTCTCGACGCGCAATTACTCGTTACGAGGCGCCGTTAGCAACACATAACAAGTATTGTCGTATATTTTTACCTAAAGTACGCAATTTGTTAACGAATCCTTTGATTTTAGGAAGAATACTTTGGTTATAACGACCGCAGCATATAAAGTGATACTGACTTACGCATAATTTTTAGTTCACAGATATTTTTTAGGAAAACGGGTAGGATAACTAAACGCAACCAATTTATGTCCTAAGTTAAAATGTAATAGAAATAATTTTCATATCAGTAGGAAAATTACCGTGGATCTATAAAAACATTTTTCATTTTATGTCGTCGAGCAGTACCAATCTTAAACAACAGGGTTTATCCTTGTTTTAATGACAGACATTTCATTGAATGTTATTTCTTTCGCATTATTCTCTTAAACCGTTAAAAAGATTATGTTTATTTATAGGATTTTTTTTTAATAACCTTATTGGCGTTTACTTTAAAAAAATATATATTTTTTTAAATATAGTGTAATCGATGGCATGAAAAAAAAATCTACGAAGCATTCTACGTATGCAGAGAAGTATGCGAAATTATGACAAATATTAGGTTTAGCTCAACTATCTCATGCAGCTTTATGTTCAGGGCTATTTATACTTATGTTCAGTTTACTCACCTTAAAGCCCTATCTTCCTTTTCTTTCTCCATCTCGACTATCTTCTCGGCAAGCGCTTCTTTCGCCTTTTCTACATTCGTTGGCGTTCCGGTTACCTGTATTGAAATTATTTTAAGTTTAGTATACACGTGTTTTGTTAAGTCGCGTTAACTAACACGAATGCTTGACGCATTCATAGAAACTACCTAATTATTTAAGTTGGATTTGAGAAATATTCTTCATTTATTGAATCGAAGAATATTGTATCAACGGCTATGAATGGACCTTTATGTTTAACTCAACCGAACGGATAACCCCAAAATGCCGTCTGGTAATTCATCAAACCCGTAACTATTTTTATTTTTCAATTTCTTTATAATTGTCACTGTTTCTTTATAAGTAACCGGCGCGAGAAACAGAGTTTTTAATTTGTTGGAGCACTGGCCGCCCGCAGTATACGACATACCTCCCGGTTTTCTAGCAAGTAAACCCTTTATTTACGAGTAAGTGTGATAAAAATTACTTACCACCCTAGGGCATAATTTACGACTTACCGCCCGGTTTTCTAGCAAGTAAACCCGTGATGAAAAACATATAACGGTTTATAACATACCTTAACGATATCAGAAGGCTCGTCGTTGGGCGGCAGCAGTAGGTGGACATCATAGGTCTGCATGAGCTCTCTCCTCTTCTGGCCGGCCAGCAATCTGTGCAGCTCGTTCGGGACCTCCACGTCGATGGTGATAGGCACCTGACACAAGAAACGTCTCTTTAACCTTTTGACCGCCACAGTCGGCTGTGGCCGTCAACAAAAAATGGTGCCCCTGACGCCACGTCGGCCACAGCCGTCCAAATTTCAATGATCAAAAACTTTGTAATTCTAACCGCTACAAGTATTTTTCAATCCCTGTTGATTTTGGGGCACATCTTTTTTTTTTACTCTGGCGTCAGTGGCACGGTAAATTGCTAGACCGCTTGGCGGTCAATAGGTTAATATTGTAATTGCTTATACATACTCGTAGAAGTACTGGAGGATACATACTTACTCATCATATATTTGAAAATATCTTCCAACTTTGCTTACATGTTATGACATCATATTAGTAAAATATAAATTATTGTAATAAAATCCAGCAAGGTTATAAATAGGATAGTATCCTAAAGACAATAAAAATTAATCAACACCATCCACAAACTATAATTTTCATAAAAATATTTTTCATTTCTCATATTATAAAGGCGAAAGTTTGTGAGTATGTTAATGCGTGTATGTTTGTAAATTCTTTACGATCAAACGGCTGGAGCAATTTTGATTTTTTTTTTGATGAAGGTAGCTGACACTGTATGAACACAGACTACTTTTTTGCCGAAAAAAAATGTAGCGTTCCCGTGGGATGACCGGGTAACACCGCGTGGCATAGCTAATAACGTATAAGTATGAAAATACCAACATATTATAAGTAACGAAAATGTCTATCGATATTTTTTTGTAAACCTTACTTTATTTTGGAGGTCAGTATTACAATGAATCCGAAAAATTACATCATTTTATCTATCTCAAACAGTATGAATAAGAAATTAAGAACGAACTGTTTAAACATGAAATAGTATTTATTTCGGGGCAATAGCATAATCTATAATGGTGGTAAACATTACAAAACGTATCGTGCCGTACTTTCGATCACAATAACTTAATTTAGTGTCCCTTATCAATACAAGTACAATTAAATTAATTGTTTACGTTAGTTGCTCATGATTATTAATGAACGAATTCGTTTGAAGCTATATTACTATTTAAGCAAATAACTTTAAAAATCGTGTTGTTAAGTAATGATTGTATCTATTATATCCATTTACTACTAAGTTTAGGGTTTTTTTTCGTATAGCCTCAAATAACGTTACCCGATAAGGTTGGAAATTCAGTTCAATATAGATTGTTAAACAAGGCATGAAAGACACCCATTTCTCTCGAGATATTTTCGGCGCTCGAGCGGAGTGAGAGCGCCAATAGTTCGAGAGTGAAATTTGCGCCTTTTATTCCGAGTTGAACATACCATCTTTCATTAAGAATATGAGGAAATAAATCAAAAGTTATAGTAGAATAACATATTTTTGGACACGCAACTATGGTTGATGTTTATTTTTTATCGGTATAATATGCGAATCAGGGTACGGGACATTGGATTAATCAATCTAAAAAAAACCTATTTTAGTTCTCTATGAACCTTCTACGGAATAGGTACGGTTCTTTTTAATGCAATATTAGTCTAACTAACTTATGAATTAACATTTTTTAATTTGGAATCAAGGTAACCAGCTTGTTAAAAAAAAATAGGATGTCGTATTACTTAATGGCTGTACAAGTTCGTCAGTCGGACGTCGTTAGGCCGGTTGGTTATAGGTATATGGAATCCTAATTGTATATAATGGTTTTATTAAAGCAGTAAAAAGCAACATAGAGCTCATTTGTAAACTGGATAGCAACATTGACTACTTTTTTTCTCAGTAATACATAGTTTCCAAGAGATAAGATAAAATTAAGTTTGCAAAAACTACTGATAAGTAAAATCAAGGACGAGGTTATCCGTGTTACCACCGTAATCTGCATATATATACGAATATAAACATCACATAATACACTACTTTCAATTATTCCTCTGGAACATGTAACATGTTCTCAATTTATCAGTGTCCAAGGGAACCAAGCTAGCAATGATGGTTACGTTTATTGCGCGATAAACTTATAATGTGTCTGTCAATATCGTACTGTCTTTCGATATCGAATAATCTCATTATGACTTTGACTTTACCCCTCGTACGCATAAACACGGATCTGTGCGGGACATTAGAATCTTTTGGACAATTTGACATCGCATACGAGGGAATTATGTATCCGCGATCAAGGGGACTATATTCTGAAAATATATGTGCAGCCAGTGTGTCATAGTGATATCCCAAACACCATTCAAGGTGCCTAAAGTAAGGGATACTAACTAATCACCCCGCGTTAAATGTTTAAAGGGATTTCGCGTCGTTCCACGGGCATTCGTTAGTGATTACAGACAGTAGTCCGACGCTGCGGTTATTCCGTTCCCGACTAAGAGGAGTGCATAAACGCATTTCCCCAACATTGAAAGAGGCTGTTTTAGGAATTACCAATTATATATGACTAAGAGTATACTTATACGGTCTTGGCGGTTTAAACAGGCTTTAATAGCCAGCTCAGTTTGGCCCTCTGGTGATGATGAAAAGTGCCATTAGGGTTGTCACAGTTGCGCACAGGAATATCAGTCTTCTCATCGCGACATGCTCCATTCGACCGTAATGGGACGAAATAGGGTGTTAGTAATCTTTGCAGATGGCCAGTACGCCGTGCCCCATTCCCAACCGATAAGTGCAGTATTCGCGTCTATTTTAGTAAGTAATTTGAAAGTAATGCTAGCAGCGTCTCACCTGTTCCAGCAGAGCCTTCTTAGCAGCCTCACAGTTCTCTGGTCGTCCAGTGATGCGAATGACATCATTAGCGGCGGATTCCACGTCGTCACCGTTGCGCACGGGAATGTCAGCTCCTTCAGCCGTATCGCGTTCGGGGAATTTGATTTGCACGTCGAATTCGGCCGTGATGTCCTTCACTTTGGAGCCTCGCGCGCCCATCACGGTGCGGTGGTGTTTTTGAGGGATCACGCATTCGATTGTCACCTAATAAGAGTATTTTATGAGAAAACGTGTGGTATGTTGGCTAGGGGAGGACTCAATGCCATTGGGCATTCTCTATCAGTTAAACATTGGGCAAAGGAAAGGAGATAAGTTGTGGGCGTTGTAACTAACTTAAAAAGGACTAAAAAACCTAAACAGATATGCTATGATTTCTCCATTCTACTTAAGAGTCCGCAGCAAGCTCGATTCTTCATACAAACGTAGTTACGTCCTTATTTTAATATAACATGTCACATTATCATGAAATTCTCTAAATATAATGAGATAAGATATATCTAGGGCTAAAACTAGTTTATGACTCTTGAAATGTTAATAGAAAGAAAATAGAGCGAGTACAAGTTTTGCATTTTTAGACCCCAGAAAGTTGTTCAGTTTGGCGGCATACTACGACCAAAATATAGTTTAGATTGAAGTCAAAACCTATTTCCGGTGTCGATTAAACTATGCAGTTTGATAAGAAAAAAGATTTATCAAAATTGATCTCGTAGTTTTAAAATGAGAGCGTAACTACGAAAACCTTAAAATAAATTACAAAAAATTGTTGCGAAATTGCAGCGAATTACTCTAGCGCGGGGAACGGTCCGGGGGGGCGGCGGTAAGCACCGCCCTTATCATAGCTACTCCTAGCCAGCCTCGCGCAACTCTCAAGGTAAAAAACGAACGACAACGGCTATATGAAACGGGGGTGAATTTTTTACCTATCTAAGTTTGAAAGAACGTTGAAACCTACAAAGCATTAGATAATTGGCGACAATCGAATTTAGGCGGGTTGTACTTCAGCCGCCATTTTTGTCCGCCATGCCATGTTAGATGACGTTTCTATTTTGCTTCTGTCAAGGTTCTGCGATCTTTTCAAATAATTCAAATTTCACAAATAATCTAATAATTTGCATTCTTTGGGTGTAGTGGTCGTCTAGAAGGTACACAAGACAATCACAATTGCAAAAATGAGTGGATTGAAAAGGAAAAAGTGCGAAATATGCAGAATGAAAACGTGTCGAATGGACGGTCAAAAAAGACTATTCATGGCAAGATTTCCACCGGACGAAGATCGGTAAGTAAAAAATATAATTAATTACTGCGTGTTATAACCATGTTAATCGTAAGTTTCATTGAAAACTTGGTATTTCGGGTAAAATAATACATACCCTTATACGTATGTAAACAATAGTGCTGTATGTAAGTTTTATCGATAATTTTCATTTGAAGTGAAAAATACCTGGGTAAATACGGAATATCTTTCTTCAAGCAAAAGCCACTACTTTTTATGCCAGTTTGAGTTAGATTATGGTCACAGAAATATTTTACGAAAAATCTTCAATGGACTATGAATGGTACGGTTTCATCTGGACAAACAGATTCATTTTACTCTGTAATTTTCTGTTTACCCTGTATTATTTGTGTTGCAGAACTTCCAACCTGGAGCACAGACTGGAGTGATGAAACCGCTTTTTTCGTCTATGTTTATCAGCAAGCCAAGCAAAGTTTGAACGAAATAAAATTATTTGCACACTTTTGTTTTTTTTTATGAAGTCAGTAACCTAAAGTAAACCAAATGTTTACATTGAAGCGAAATATTTAATGATTTAAATTACCGGAAAGCCGTTGGAGACGCGGGTGCGAATGCGAACCCCGCCTGAACCATTTTTTTTAAATACCGAAATCGATATCGATAATTCGATAATTTGTGTAACATGTGACATCCCTATTTTGTTCTTGATGTTGGCATTATGTCATGAGTTGACACTGACACTGATATTGTTTGCGGCTTCATATTGGCAGTATGTTTCGTATGGCACTCCCGTCTCTTAAAACGTAGTGATTACATACTCTTTGCTCCTAGCGCGCTCTCGCTTTACTGCTAGCGCCCTGTCTTCCTCTAGGTGAAACAACAACATTTTAAAGCGTAAGCGCGCGATTTCAACGCGGAGTTGAGCGGACCTTGCTGCGGACTCTTAAGTTTTTTGAAAACGAAGTTGTATGGGGCAACCCTGTCGGAGCTCACTGGATCTGGAGGGGAAGGCGGTTGCATACGCGGTTTCCTCATTGATACTTATTATTATCATTGATTGATGGTCCTAGGCACCTCTATACAGTCAGGCCCCTTTAACACGACGCGTTGGCGCGGGGAGTTGCGTCCTACGGACCACGAAGTGTCTATTTGGCCACCAAAAAACTAACCTTAGCTTCCAAGTCCTCAATGATCTCGTTGATCCTGGTCTTAGCTGCCTCTATGCAGTCCTTGGGTCCCTTGAGCACGACGCGGTCGCTGTTGACGCCCTGGCGCGGGAAGGATATCTGGACACCGCCGCAGTCGTCGGCGATGCGGCGCAGAACTTCTCCACGACGGGCGACGAAGTGCCGGTGGTGGCGCGGCGCGACGGCCATCTCGCTTTCTGAAACGTTGCTGATTTCGGCAACGGCGACTTCGAGTTGTTTGCGCGCGGCTTCCACCTGCTCTTCGCGGCCTGTGAAAGAAAGGAAATGGCAGTTTTCGTGAGTTGGTTAGTTATCCAGAACCCACATCGATCGGAATGGGTATCAGAAAGAAAGAAAGAAAGAAAGAAAGAAAAATGTTTATTCCAATAAAAGCACACACAGACAGGACATTATTGGCATAACAGTGTTCTATTAATTATCGTATGCGGATTAGAGATATTTTCAATAAGTCCAGCAATGTGTGCGTTAAAGAAAAAGGCTTTGACTCAGCATGGTGCTGCAATTCGCAAACAAAGCAATCTGCAATGGTATCACAATTTTTATTCCGAAGCCTGGTCAAGTTACATCCCTATACTCCGGTCGGCGTTGCGAAGTTTTTATACAAAAAAATGCGTATTTATAAATAAATCAATATCAGACAACCTCACACAAATCGATCTAATTCCAAATTAAGCTCTAGAAGACTTGTGTTATGAGCTTATGAGTACTAGACGACGATATCTGAATACAATACATGAAGACGATATATGAAGGTATTAATTTAAATTTTAATGAAACTCGACATTGGAGCAAACAGGGACACTCTTTTGAAAGTGACCCACATTAAAGGAGATATCCATACGAATATTATAAATGCGAAAGTGTGTCTGTCTGTCTGTTACCTCTTCACGCTTAAGCCGCTGAACCGACTTACATGAAATTTGGTATGGAGATAGTTTGAGACCCGGGAAAGGACATAGGATACTTTTCATCCCGAATAAATTTAGTGTTCCCGTGGGATGAGCGGGTAACACCGCGGGGCACAGCTAGCCCAATATATAAAGGACTAAATTTATTCGGAATGAAAAGTATCCTATGTCCTTTCCCGGGACTGAAACTATCTATATACCAAATTTCATCTAAATCGGTTCAGCGGTTTAAGCGTGAAGAGGTAACAGACAGACAGAAAGACAGACAGACACACTTTCGCATTTATAATATTAGTATGGATAATAGAACTAAATAAAATCAAAAAATCACTGATTGTGAATTTGGCAAGAGCATCAAATTAGCAAAATCGTGAACTCCACTGACCGATGATGAAAATGGCCTCCTTGTCCTCGTCCTTGTCGGTGGGGAAGATGATGCGCGCGCCGGTGTGCTCGCGGATCTTCCTGATGTTGGCGCCGCTCTTGCCGATCAGGAACTTGTGGTGCTCGGCGCGCGCGCGCACCGTGGCCGTGTGCGACGTCAGCTCGCGCTCCGACGCGTGCGCCAGCAGCTGCGCGCGCGCCTTCTCCACGTCCTCGCCCGGGCCCTAAGTGTCAAATAGAGATGTGTAGCTCGCGAGTGCATTTGGTTTAGCTCACTAGCTCTTTCGCTCAATGAAGATTCAAGTAGCTCAGTATATCATCTATCATCTCAGTATTACTCACTCTCTCTCGCTCATGAAAGGAATGTTGTCATGCTGCCGTGAATCTAATTCATCGACATCTCTAGTTCTCTGCTCACTCGTGAACGATATAGTCTAAAGATCTACTGAGCTAAATGAGTGATAACTATCTCGGTGAGTTAAAGACACATATCACTCTTTTCACTTTAGTGACACATTCTGCGCATCTCTAGTGTCAAATGAAATGAAATGAAATAATTTATTCAGTAAGTAGGCCACAAGGGCACTTTTACAAGTCAGATTGTGAGTCTACCGGTATTACGCAAGAGGAGACCGCTGTTGAGAAGAAAGCCGAAAGAAACTCAACAGTAAGTCATTTTTTCCTAAATTATACTTAAAAACTAATACAATTATATTATAACTAGGTAATTGAAACATATATGTTAGAGGAGATGTACAAGTTTCTCCAAATCAATGTTTACACTAAAAATTATATAAAATAAAGTGATTTTTTTCAGAGATGTAGAAGGTCTCTAGGCGTCACGACACGCAATATAGATTGTGTGCATGTGCATGTGCATCACAACGATCCGTTGTACTATACTATACTTACTCTCGCCACCATTACCTTCAACTATGGACTAATAAATAATTCTAAACATTGTCATTGATAGTCTATCAATAACTACAAAAGTAATGTTGCATCGACCTTTGTAAACATGGCAAGATCTCCGTGCCATACATTTCATTTTGGGCCTCATATACGCGTCAGAAAGTTATAAACATTTTGCATTATGATTTTATGTATTAACGCGACTATTTTCCATCTATATATGCGCAGCAATTGTCATATTCATATCCCAAACACCATTCAGGGTGGCTAAACTAAGGGATACTAATCGAACACACTAGCGTCTTCGTTATATTAAGATTAGAAGCTTTCTATTGTAAACTATTTATATGTGGCCGTTTTTTTTTAAAGATTTTCGAGAAGTTTTCATATAGATGTCATAAGATTGGGTTAGGTTAGGTTTATTTACCTTAATGACCACTTTGTCACTGTCACTATCCGCAGCCGGGAACTTGATGAGCACACCGCCGCACTCCTCCATGATGGAGTGAATAAGCTTGCCACCAGCTCCTATGAGCGAGTTGTAGTACTTGGGCGGGATGGTCACCTCCTCGGTCACGACGTTGGCCTTCTCGTTGTGGATCTGTTGGATTTTCTTCACGGCCTCTTCTACGTTCTCTCGCTTGCCGCGTACCGTGATGACGTCACTGTGAAATACCAGACGTTACTAGAGGTTCGGTAGGTCGGGGCTGTATGACGAGTAGTTGAATATTTGGGTACCAGGAACGTACCTACACATCTACGTTACTATAGGAATCTAGCAATGTTCCTTTCCGTGATTTTGAAAGAAAGATATAGTTATCGCGTGCTCAGCGTATTATTTCGCGATCTATTACCGGATGTTCACAATATTTCTGTGAATGTTAGACAAACAGTATTTTTTTTATTCTGTTAACAGACACACAACAACCTGTGGGCTAAAGTTACCACCGAGTGGGTCCCACAAAACAGCATCCGGCGTCGTGGTAGACCTCGAAGGAGATGGCGAGACGAACTTGACGCCTTTCACCGAGACTGGTGGGAGATTGCTCGGGACAGGGACGCATGGAAGAATGAGAGGGAGGCCTTTGCCCAGCAGTGGGACAATATAGGCTCTTAATAATAATAATAACAGACAATAAGACCGCTTTTATAAGTGTGGATAATTCTGTACCTGTCATCGCCCTCAGCGGGTAGGTCGATGGCTGTTTGCGTCTCGTCCCGGATCTTCCTCAGGTTCGCGCCACCCTTGCCGATGATGAACTTGTGGAATTGTTTGAAGATGGGCACTTCTTGAACGTATGATGACTCGGCAATTTCTTTGATAAGCTTGTTTAGATGCTTCTCACACTTCTCGATGTCTTCCTGGGGACCTCTCAGTTTGATCGGACTCCTCTTCTGGCCTTGGTCGGGAAGAGTGATCAGCACACGTTCGAATTTCTCGCGAATCTCTTTAATCTTATCTCCTCTTACTCCAATAAGGGATTTGATATACCTATGGTCAACGTAGACCTCTTTCGATCTTTCGTTTTCTAATTTCATAACCATTTCTCTTAACTTTATTTCAGCGTCAGCGACCCCTTGGTGGTTGCCTTCGATGCGAATCACATTGTTTCCTTCATTTTCAATAATATTAATAACTACACCAGTCTCATCCTTCAGTCTGTTAACTGAAATTAAAAATAACATGATTATTATTTAAATTAACAAGATGACGGAAATTTTCATATCTACCTGCGACATTAATTTAGGTACAGATTTTTGTATCTTAAACCCATTCAAGGAGCATGATGACATTGATGACTGATAGGATGTTTGTAACCCTTTATAGTCTCTGCGAATTTTGGATACAAGGGTATCAAATGGGCTAAGATGAGGTGACCTCATCACGGTATTTATTTGGTAGTCAATGGGTTCATTATAAAATTTATAAAATCAGGAATATTTAAAGTAGTGTTTTTATGGAGTTACAATTAGTCATTATTATGATTATATTCTACTTACTGTTAGCCCCACTTTTGCCAATAATGTGTTTGAAGAATTTCGGATCGACAGAGAGTTCCACATACGTAAGAGTAGCGATTAAATTCTTGACAAAGTCATTCAGTTCCACCTGAGCGCGTTCCACTTCTTCTGGTGGTCCGTCAATCTTAACCTTATCTTCGGAATGCGTAATATCAATATGCACCTATAAATAAAAGTAAGATAATGAAACAATTTGCTGACATGAAATTTTAAGTCAGAATCAATTGCATGTTAATCAAAATGATAAACTGACCTTTGAGAAGTCCTGAGTAATCTTTTTAATGTTAGAGCCGTTCTTTCCGATAATGTATTTGTGTATCCATGTGGGAGCGTCAACGGTTGCCGTTTTTACAGAGTTAGCTTTTTCACACACCTTCGATAAAGCTGCGAAAGGAAATTATTAATTATAATAACTTTTATGAGGAATAAATTATGTACTGCTGATAAATTTCGTACCACATTTTATTATTTGGGATAGTATTTGTCACTAACATAAAACTTCTTCTTTCCTAAACTAGATGACCTACGGATAGAAACTACAAAGCCATCCTGTGTGATGCAATGCAATTCAAGCGCAAATACATATTATGCATGCTGCGATTGGTGGGTAAGATAAGTAACATATTATCGATCTTTTGAAATCTCCTGAATGTTGCTTATCGATCATGTACGCAACGCAGCTACAAAGAAACATGACTTCCATAATTATGCCCTCGATAATATGTATAGAAGGGTTACTTATCTGAAACACTAATTTTTGTTTCCCATTTGTAACGTTTCACCAAATTGTTATTTGCCCACAAGCCATTTTTTTCTAAAACTGTTAATTTATCAGAATAATTATAAAACGAACCTAACTTAACCGGTTATTTAAAACGATTTTTATAAAATCCTGTAAATATTGCTGGTTTCAGGAAAAAATACTTTCGGACAAATGAAAATTTTGCGAAATGTTACAGACGGGAAACAATGTTTCGGACTTGAGATAGGATACCGAAGGTCACATTTGTTGGGCGAGTTCTCGGTAAGTACTCACCAAGGCCGATCTTGTTGTGCGGTCCGTGCAGCGTGATGGTGCCGGTGGGCGAGTCGGGCGGCGGCATCTCCACGGACACGCCGGTTTCTTTAAGTAGACTCACCAAGGCCGATCTTGTTGTGCGGTCCGTGCAGCGTGATGGTGCCGGTGGGCGAGTCGGGCGGCGGCATCTCCACGGACACGCCGGTTTCTTTAAGTAGACTCACCAAGGCCGATCTTGTTGTGCGGTCCGTGCAGCGTGATGGTGCCGGTGGGCGAGTCGGGCGGCGGCATCTCCACGGACACGCCGGTTTCTTTAAGTAGACTCACCAAGGCCGATCTTGTTGTGCGGTCCGTGCAGCGTGATGGTGCCGGTGGGCGAGTCGGGCGGCGGCATCTCCACGGACACGCCGGTTTCTTTAAGTAGACTCACCAAGGCCGATCTTGTTGTGCGGTCCGTGCAGCGTGATGGTGCCGGTGGGCGAGTCGGGCGGCGGCATCTCCACGGACACGCCGGTTTCTTTAAGTAGACTCACCAAGGCCGATCTTGTTGTGCGGTCCGTGCAGGGTGATGGTGCCGGTGGGCGAGTCGGGCGGCGGCATCTCCACGGACACGCCGGTTTCTTTAAGGATCTCTTGGATGGTGGTGCCGCGGGCGCCGATCACGTACTTGTGCTGAGACTTCGGCACTTCTACGCGAACAGTGGAGCACTTCTTGGCCTGTCA
The DNA here is from genome assembly GCA_932273695.1 of Apotomis betuletana. Lineage (NCBI taxonomy): Eukaryota > Metazoa > Arthropoda > Insecta > Lepidoptera > Tortricidae > Apotomis > Apotomis betuletana. The sequence continues at coordinate 13,279,449 of OW026305.1, read as the reverse complement.
TAAGTATAGGAAAAGCATTGGTATAAGGGCTGGAAATTATAGATTACCTGACTTTCTATTTAATAAAAATGCATGAACGAGAAAATAGGTAATAGCAATAACCTAAAAATCTGGTATAAAGTGATCAGATTTTACTGTAATGGTCATTTGCGGCTGTTGCGTCAGTACATAAATGCAAATTCAATCATATTAGGCCAAATTATTATTTTTAATTCACTACACAAAGTTTGTCCGTTTGTCAAAATTCGTAACCTTCATACATTGTATTCCACGTGTCTTATTATTTACACAGCTTTATGATATAGTGGCGTCGCAACCTTATTATTATTACGGATGGCCCCGGACTTCTCATAGCACGTAAGGACGTTTTAGAGAGCTATTGAGCCGATATTAACATTAAATTGTAATACATACTCATCCTCATAAGTGTATTTAATTCGCAATTTTAATTTTGTTGTGAAGGAGAAAGTCACACGAATATATATACAAAGACCTGATATGTGTAGGCACTGTTTTTTTTTTTCATCAGAGTATATTGGGTTTTATATTGATCAAATATACAGTCATGACTAGAAAGGGCATAAAAAGTCGCCTAGTTATTACATTCATTTTTTCTTTGTTCCCTTCTCTTCATTTATTATTAAATGTCTTATTTTATTTGTGAAAACAATCGTGATATGATGATGAATCGACATGTATTTCGCTAGTGTGTCTTCTCTCGTAAGAAAGAAAACTTTCCACACAGACACAACGCTACGATGATTTATTTTTTAACCGACTTCAAAAAAGGAGGAGGTTCTATGTTTCACTGATGTATTATTTGTAACAGTTTATTATATATAAGTTTAATAATCGGCTGTTTGGCGACTCAGCCTTCCCTTTACTCCTCCGCGCGCAAATATGAACAGAACTTACGTTAAAGGCTGATTTAGACGATGCCAATTTTGAGACGCCTAAATGACGGCGCCAGTGATTACCGCACAGCACACCTCCGACCGTTTAGACAATGACTATTTTCAGCCGCCTAAATCTCGCCGCCAGTGACCAGCAAGCCGTGTTTACACAGTGCTTTTTTTCAGTACCAGTCATTAGTGGCAGCGAGAGACGCGGAGGGGGGGTCACTGGCGCCAAAAAATAGGCCCGCGTTCTATTCCGCGCCAGCGCTGGCATGCCGCGAAAAAATGGCGCGGAAAGTGTTTATACGGTGCCTTTTCGAGGCGCCGTAATAGGCTAGTAGACCCAGTTTTGAAATATATTTGAAATGGTTAATAATGATCTTTCTAGCTCTAAAAAAAATGTCTTGTATTTTTGTGAAAGCTAGAAAGGTAAATTTTATCAATTGAAAATTAGAAATTTCATAAACAGTCAAAAACGCCGTCCGCCATTTTTCCCTTTTGCTAATCTGTGGCGTGACGTAGAATTACCTGTAAATATTCGAAATTCGACCGTCGTATAGTGCCATTCCGCTCACTCCAATATACTTTGACAGGAGATCGAGAGGGACGGCACTATTCGAAGTCGTCAAAGTAGACTTTCAGTTTTGTTTACATGAGCAATGACGTCACTATCATAAGTGAAAATGGCGGACAGCGTTTTTAAGCATTTCAAAATACAGATTAAAAACCATATTTTCAAATTCAATTTTTTCAGCCATCTTTCACTTTTATGAATTGAAAAAAATATTTTTAGGTTTCCTTTGCTAAATACTATACGGAATAAACATTAGTTTATTACAATTTGACATGAGTCAACTAGCCTATTTAGGCGTCTCAAAATTGTCTTCGTCTAAATCAGCCTTTACATACGTTGGTTACGAACTAGGTTTACACACGTACCATATCCTCATGGATCTGCTCGATCTGCGCCTTGGCAGCCAGCACGCCGTTCTTCTCTCCCGCCACAACGATCTCCTCGCTCTGGGCGGAGGCGGGCGGTATGTGTATGCGCGCGCCGGTCTCGGCGGTCAGCGCGGCGACGCGCTCGCCGTACGGGCCCTGGATGAACGGGTGATAGATCTTCGGCACGGTGATCCTTTCAAAGGCTTTGCGCGACTGTCAACAAACATCTATTATTAGAAAATGGCTATTACATTTTATTATAAAAAAATGGCTATTACATCACTAAACTACGATTTCTAATTCAAGACCAAAAAATCTACCACAAGGTTGCCACTACAACAAAATATGTTTACAATAGTAAATTCCTTTTTCTTTTTTAAACACGCTAAGATAATTTATTTATTGGTAACTTTAATTCTATGTTTTAACAAAATAACTAGATATATTTATTATTGCATAATTACGAGAGAAGATAATAAAAACTTAAACATCGGAGATTTTTGGTACAAAATCTGGTATTGTACTTGTAACACTTGAGCATTTGGTGCAAGCCAAGAAACACACTAAAATGTCATTTAAATGTTGTCAATTTTGACAGTGACGTATCTGTCGTAGTTTTTTTGGTCTTGAATTAGAAATCGTAGTATACATAGTATAAAACAAAGTCGCTTTCTCTGTCCCTATGTCCCTTTGTATGCTTAAATCTTTAAAACTACGCAACGGGTTTTGATGCGGTTTTTTTTATAGATAGAGTGATTCAAGAGGAAGGTTTATATGTATAATACACGCATAATTTATCAGCATTGCACCCGTGCGAAGACGGGGCGGGTCGCTAGTTTTATTATAAAAAAATGGCATTTTCGTCCACGAAGGAAAGTCATAACACTCCCTTTTACCATTGTCGAGAAAATACGTATTCTATAACCCCTCTTTTGGTTATTCCTGTACTAGAAAATGGACAAAATCCAAACAGCGATTCGACGTAGTGTAATAAAGGTATACATTACAACCTATGCTTGAAGAAAAAAATATGTTTCGATTTCAGATCGTGAAATTTAGCTTATTTCAGCCGTTTTCATCAAATAAAATCTTAGTAAAATCAATATCCGAAATATCTAAAGATTGGCCTGCAGCATCATTTTCATCATCATCGATAACACACGCAATGCCTGTGCCATTGAAACCAACAGTTCTACTATTACTATAGATACAAAGGTCAAGTGACGTGGGTTGCTAGTAGGGCATTACTCCAGCAAAAGTAGCAAAACAGATCGATTCCAGTGGAGCGCATTAAACAGTTACTTAGTTTTTAATCTTTGTATTAATATTCAAACAGGTCATTGCTTGCACAGAACATAGTATAAATTAGGTTGCGAATGCCAATTAAATGCCAGTTTTATGGGTTGAAAATTCAGATACAACATTATACAATTGGACAGCTGCCAGAGTTATGGGAAACCTAGATTAACCTACTTCATCTTATTTTAGACTCAAACTTCTTTTAGTCTGTACATACTTTTCTGTATGGCAAAGAAACATGAGGACCGAGACGTGGCTAGCGTGGCCAAACGACTTTTCTGAACCGGAAGAGCAAAATCTTGACGGGATACATCTCCTAATCTCTTAAGCATTTTGTAAATTTTTATCTTCACATACATGAACTTGGCGGCCCTCGAACATGCCGCACGAGTTAGGTAGCTAGGTTTGTTTCTCCCTGGTTCCATCCTTCAATGAGCAAAGCGACCCCGCGCTTACGAGGCTTTCATGTGAAACCTTGGCATGTGTTAACAAGACAGATCAGGTACAGGTACTTACCTACAATAGGAAAGACTCTCACTGATGCAACTTCACCTGGTTCAACGACATCAGTCCAAATTATGCATGAGACGAAGTGAGAGAGGTTCTTCTTTATGAGACTATAGTATATTAGATGTATGTAGGCGAGAAGACGGACGCTGGTCTCCAAAGACTGGAGTGGTAACCACGAATGGGAAAAAGAAGCGTGGGGAGACCCCCCTCTAGATGGAGAGACGACATAGTTAAGGTCGCAGGAAGAAAGTGGATGCACGCGGCCCGGAGTCGCAGTGAATGGAAAATGCACGAGGAGGCCCTAATCAGCAGTGGATAGATACGGGCTGATGATGATGATGAGTATATTAATATTAGAAGATTGTATACCTGTTCCTCTGAGCAGACTCTGATCTCATGCTCGGCCTTCTCGATTCCCTCCTTGGTGCCGGTGATGGTGACGACCTCGCTGTTGTCGGCGATGCCGGGCACGCTGATTTTGGTGGCGGTCACTTTCTCCAGTTCCTTCAGCTTCTGACCCAGCTTGCCCAGGATCCAGCGATGATGTTCCTTGGGAATCGAGATTTGCTTGCTAGCCTGCGAAAATACGATAGTATTCATATTAAAATCCGTAATTACTATTTTTGTAGGGACTGGGCACCACCTGCTATTATCATGAAATCATAGTCAATTCTGCTTCTATTGAGCGTTGAAAATGCATATGTATTGCTTTTTTTCGGTGTTGAAAAACTGCGTGGCTGGTGTACAAAAGTGTTTTCCTAATTTATTTATATTTTCTGGCAATAAGTAATGACACAAAGGTACTACGTTAAAGGTTTACGAAAGAAAAATCTAATGTGATCTACTACAATCTAAGCAGGACTCGAACCTGCGACCTTTACGTTTCCGGCGTATTGCTCTCCCAACTGAGCTATTAGATCGTTACGGCAATCACATCAAATCTCTCATTCCATAATTCTTACGCTACTGGAGCGCCCTCTGCGTCATATTATGCGTTTGAAATGCTTATGCGCATTAGCCATATCCTAGGATGTGCGCTTTACACGCACGATCACATTAAATTTTTCTTTCGTAATTTACCTTTGTCTTTATCATTATTTATAAAAATAAAAATGTGGTATTTCCACATAAAAAATAGAATCGATAAAAAGAATCTATAAAAATATTTTCTGGCAATGTTTAAATCCTACAACCACAGTATGTTGTAAGATTTAACATGAGTGAACATCCCTATAACATAAAAAACAAAAGTGATATTCATATTACAAGGTTATACCTGCTGTTGGAAATGGGTCAAGATCTTGCGACGAGCATCCAGAACGGCGCTATGCTTTCCAGTGAGCAGGAAAGTAAGGCTGCCATCCTTGCTAGTAGATATCTCGATGTGAGCTCCGGTGTCCTTGGTGATGGCTTGACATGTCCGCAACGATTCACCCTCGCCAAACGTGTTGGCGTTGTCCAGTTTCCTCTCTTCATATGGCACGTGGAAAACCTAAAATTTATATCAAAACAATTTTGAGACACGCTTTTATTGCACAGTCAAGGAAATTGAATGTTCAGCAGTAATCGTCTTCTTAATTTGTTCGTATTATCTTATGTCGTGGACGTCGTGCTTCGCCTTAACTTAATCAGTACCATCGCATCGGAAAATAATAACATGACCAATTTCATAATTATGTTAACTGTCTTAACATTCGAATTCCTCGAGTGTAGTTTCTTGCAGGGACATTATTTAATCGTCAAGACAAATCGGATTACCAAAACACAATGATTTCATCTCATGAAGTTTAGGAGTTCCTATGACCACATTCAGTCTGAATCATCAGATCAGCTCCAAGATATCAAATTATAGTATTGTCATATAACTACATATTCATACAAAGGTTATACCTATGGCATTATTACATTATTTGATTGCTTCTGTATTTGTTTGCTAGTAAGTTACAAGTGAAGCTAATAGAAGCGTGTTAAAAAAGACAATTGAAGCTACAAATCAAACTATCGAAACGATTTATGCGCGTCATGGCGAAAGGCGATACTGAAATACGTGGCGCGAAGGCGATCGATTATCAACTTTATTGCGCAAACATAAAAAGTTGTTTTCACTTGTCGCAAATTGCGCAAATGAAATTAAAATATCATATCGATTACGTAAGCGTGCGAGTGCTGTGACGCGGTTCGCGCGCCACGTGGTGGACGGTGAGAGACGTGGAGCTCTGGAGGATGTATTTTAAACATGTACGGAAAAGATTCATGACTTAATTCCACCATCTTCTACTGTCAATTAAACTACTAGAATAGAACATGCGCTGTATCGTTTCTAATTTTCATGTCCTCATTTAAATCCTACTGGTGTTTATAATACGGTATTTGATGTCAGCTCAAATCAGCTACTCTTTAGGGAATGTCAAAAACGATTTGTTAGTATGAAGTTTCTATGAAGATACTGGCCTGTGACGTCATAAAAATCAGTAGTCAAAACACTTCCATCTTTTTAGCTTTTGTTCAATTAAAAATAGTAAAATGTCCAAAAGTTAGTGGTAGTTTATTTGGTTCCGTGTATTTTCGAATGTATGTTTAGTGGTCTCAACAACATAATTAATTTTCACTATAGTCAAATACCGTATTACATGGCTTTGAAATATGACTGTAATTTTTAAGGCCACAGTGATCATGGGCCTTGTCTTCACTTACAATCTAATGAGAACAAGATGAAATGCTAAGCTGTTTAACCCCTCGTATGCTTAGACACGTATCCGTGCCAGTTCATGAACTGCCTAAGCACGGATACGTTCTAAAATTTGAAGCGGGCATCATACAATGACGTAAATCGGCCGCACCGGAGTGTCAAATTCTGAATTGGTTGCCGCATACGAGGGGTTAAGTTGCCATTGCGCCCAAATGTCTCAATCATATTTCGTTTTCTATACAAAAAACAATATGACAACAACCACGCGTTTGAGACGTTCGTTCCTGTTCAAGTAAGGTTCTAGAAGTTCCTAGAGGGTTACAGAAGGAAGAGATTTCATGAAAAGTTACCTGGGTGTGCAGCGAAGAGCCCACGCGCAACTTGCTCGTGGCCTGCTGTATATGGCGCTGCACCGGCGGCGCCGAGTGCGGCAACGCCGGGAACAGGTCGTCATACGCGTGCGAGCCGGTGTTCTCGTATCCCACGTTGTTAACCTCCTCTCCGTGAACGGGTATCTCCGGGTGAACGGGCAACATATCCCCAACCATCATGGATTGCTGATGCATCATATTCGTCTCCTCCAGCAGTCCTTGTGCGCGCCAAGTCGTTACAGTACTAAAAGACAATACATTCCATAGAGCCATATTACAATACATGCATTTAAGTTTTATATCATGTGATATTTGAACAACTGTTCAAATGAAAGAATGTAATCATTATTGGCAAATGAAAATGTCCTTAACATTAATTCCAACTGAATTTTGTGTATGTGAGAAGTATATTACTTAAAAAGTGACACCTCATCTGTACACATTAAGATCAAGTAATTTGACCTTAATAGGCATTTGATAATAACAAATGTGTTTGTATACAACATGGCATAGATGTTACAAGTAGTATATTATAAATCATTATATCATTCACATTAAAGCGAGTAGAAAAAGAAATCTCAATCAATGCACCTAAAAAATATGCTTACATGTAAATTTAAACCCATTCCAGACTTTCCGATCCAATCCTAATTATCAGATGAAATTGGATAATGTGTAGGGTAATAGATCCTAACAATTACACTACACATTATCCAATTTCGTCTGATAAGTTGGATCGGATCGGGTAGGATCAGAACAGAAGATCTGGAACAGGTTTAATCATGTTTCCCCTTGACCTTACAAGATCAACTGATAACCCACTAGGCTAGTTACTATCTTTTTAAGAAATATAAGCAGTAAAAAATATAATTGTTTTAAATCCACTTTGTAATCCATGTGTAAATCTGGATAGGTATAAAAAAGGGTTATTATTTCAATGCCATTTTTATTAATAAGTGGCTTATCAGAAAATAGTTGTAATCATAATGTTATATCTTAATTACAATTACATATCTATCATTTTTTATATATATTTATCAGGCCCCCATCAAATCACAGTAAAGTAAAAGTTCAATAAAAATTTCACTAATGAACAACACCTATTTAACTAATTAGGTTTAATGTTTTTAGTCAACATTACACTATTTGAAAAAATCTTAATGATTATGATTAGTTAATTGTGTACATATTGTAATAGTTTGGATAAGATTTGCATTATATTGTAAAGTACAAATAATACAAAAAAGTATACATGTACATTAACACAAAAAAGTAAACTTTTTACTATATCATCGTAGGAACAGGCTGTATAGGTATGTTATGTTCCTATGAACCTATACATTAGGAGCAAACTGTATAAAAATGTAGCTTGCATATGGAGGAAATCTACAGGATTATAATTTTAGCGTTGACTAGGAGCCAGCCAATTACATGCTAGTATTAAAGGATCGGGTCGCAAAACCAGGTTATCTGATAAAGGTATACAAGAGATGGCACACATTCTTGTTTTGACATGCATTTTAGGTTGAATCGAGAAAATATGAATAAAGGGAAAGGTAAATATGTTATAGAGTTGCACATACATACTAGAGTTGTGTATGAGGCTACTTATATGAATAACTAAGTATCAGCATCCCGAATTCGTGATAATACGTGTCACCTTCTTTCTCCCAACACATTTGACGTGGAACTCGTCACGATATAATAAGTCAAGACTCACCTAGGTACTGTAGCCAATCAACCTGAAAGTTTATCCTGTAGACGCCAGGATGGGGTTTTCTCCTTCCTGTACCAAAATGTATATGAAATTAATAAAGAATTCCGAAGAAAACAAAAAATATTCTCCTCGTACACCACACACACGTACCCAGTGCTGCAGCAAGTGAGCGAGCGAGAAAGAAAGATGTCAAAGATGTCGGAGTTGCCAACGCATTGAAATGTCATTGGCCAATAATGATGCGTTCACTTACAATGATTATAAGTAAAAACAAATTAAAGTCTATGGTGGCAGTACCGTTTTTATTCCAAGTGAAGAATGTTGATGGATGTCAGCTTTTAACTCAGTTTGACAGTTTATACATTATCTGTGGGCTTACGCGTCTCGATCCGATCGGTATTTGGAACGTGCTGAAATACAATACAAATCAATTTTGTGTTAATAGTTATTATCGTAGTGTGATTAAAGTGATCTTTAAATATTTGTGCAAACTTATCTTCATGAGAAATCATGGAGAAAATACCAAGGACTCATGAAGGTACCTGAATGATTGCTTATTTAATCTCAACCAGCCATATTTGCCACCTCTGGTTTATATATTTCTATTTAGAGGGAATTACTTTCTTCACGTTTTTTATGATTAAAAATATATTATTCTATACAACTGATGTAAATGTTATTTACACTTGGACCAGTGTTAACCAAATAGGTTCCGCGAGCTATTTTGCAATTTCTCTTTTGTAAAACCGTTCACAATCAGGTGTGCCTATTATCTTTTTTTTTGTACAAATCAGTTTGTATAATTCCCTTGTATAATTCTTATTATAACGAATTTTTAGATTGTAAGCATAACCACACATAGCTTAACCACATTTTCTTTATTTTGACTTGTTTTAATTTATTACCCCTTTTGTTACAGCAATTGAAGCTCAAATCAAAGAAATACAATCCAAGAAAAAAGAAATTCAATCAGAAAATGGGAACAACAAAGGTGTTTCACTTGGTGAAACATATTATGACAGTGATATTTATGACAGCAGTGGAGCAGGAGGCAAATCCAGGTATGATGGATATGTGACTTCCATCGCAGCCAATGATGAGGTGGAAGATGAAGATGTGGAAAATGTTCCCATTTCCCAGAAAAGACCAGGATATACGGCGCCTGCATCATTGCTAAATGACATTGCACAGGTAGGTTGTAATAGCATGTTATAGTTTAATGTACTTTCAATCAGGGACTTCAGTCTGGTTAGTAATATATAAAACAAAAATAACCCATATTCAATGAGGGCTATAGCGCACTTGACCAGTAGACAGCACAAATATAATGGCATCTTTAATATATAGGCACCATTTGGAATAGAAACATTTGAAACTTAAGGAACTTTTAAACGTGATTTTTGGTTTCAGAGTGACAAGGACTATGACCCATTTGCAGATAAACGCCGACCAACCATCGCAGACAGAGAAGATGAGTACAGACAAAAAAGACGTAGGATGATCATATCTCCTGAGCGTATGGACCCTTTTGCTGAAGGTAAACAGAAAGATATCTTATAAAACTCTAAAATATTGTCCTACCTTAATCTATAAAGAGGGGTCATGATTAAATAGAAAAATATAGATAAAAATGTTGTGGTGCATATTAGCATTCGTTTCATATATTGACTTCATGACTGCTCATGAAGTCAAAACTGCCTGTTTAGATTTTAACCAATTCTGGAGTATTTTCTCTTGAAGTAGGGCAAAGTTGCTATGGGTAATAAGATAATAGTTGATTTATGAATGATCATCTTTATGTAGTTTATTTATACCATGAATACAACTACAACATTCTCTGTCATACGTCAAATCTATCACATTCCTTATTTCATTTTAATTGGACTAGCATTAGTTCTCTACCAGCCAGCTCTTTTTACTTAACCTCTATCAATCTTGCATGGATTTGTCGACGCGTTTGGCTCGGTTTGTAGATGCCTATCTGAAATAAATTTATTAATCAAATAAATTATTTTCAGGTGGCAAAACTCCAGATGTAGGATCCAGAACTTATACAGAAATTATGAAAGAACAGTATTTGCGTGCTGAAGAAACAGAGGTATGTAATATATTTCGTGTAAAATGTGGATTCGCTGTATCAATCAATAGATTCAATTGATGTTTCAGCATTTTATAATAATGATGAAATGATGATATGAAAACTAACATAGTTATAAGTAAAATACGAACACAGTAACAGTCTGAATAATACTAATAATATACATGTACATATAGGAAAGGTTCTTAAAAAATTCCTTTCTTTACAGTTGCGGAAAAAGCTGCTTGAAAGAGCTAGAGAGGGGACTTTAAAGCCTGTTGCCCAATCAAATGGAGATGCCCCTAAAGTTGCTCCAAAACGCAAAGGCCGCTGGGATCAGAGTTCTGAAGATACCCCTTCAGTGAAGAAACCAGCATCGGCTACTCCAAGCTCACAAGCTACACCGTCTTGGGATAATGAGGTAATTATTTATTTATGACA